>OZ024740.1:102206911-102466911 GCA_964016885.1 Eledone cirrhosa
TATCAAAAGAAAGAAATAAAGATAGAAGATGCTTATAATGAGGAAATGAATCACAGAAGAAAAAAATGTTTATGAATAAATAAATAAATAGAATTAATTTAAATGGAGAGATTGGTAAACTTAGAGAAGAACTATCGATCTAATTTGATGAAGGCAAAGAAATGTTTGCATCCGTCACAGGAAAATGCTCTATTTTATAATATTGTCCTCCTTTTTTTCTTTCTCTTTCCATCTTCTTGCTCCTTTTTAAATGTCAATATTCACAAAGATAGATTGAATTTAATGGAAATAAGGATCAATAATTTAAAAAGTATATCCATCTAAGCATTCTTGCCATGATTTTGATATATTCTATCAAGATATCAAATAATGTTTAGTTGCAGAGAAGAAATGTTAGCAATTCTTTGTCTTACAACATCAGATATATTATAGCATTTTGTTACCAAGAAAAGTCTGTACTTACCATTCAATGTGATGCATCACAGATTTTATTCCACTGCCTTTCAATCAAAAGAAAGTGAAGAGTGACTTTGATGATGAAAACCACTTATCTTTTATAACTAGATTCTCTCCTAAATTGCAATGTTTCATGCAGTATTTTTAGATTCTACACTTGATGTTGTTTTGATACTTTAATAATCTTAAACTTTCTTCTTTGATCTTCATCTTGATCTCAGTTGCTTTTTTGGTACACATCACATTTATCTATGTGTTTTGTTCTGTGTACTCTGTGTATGTATGTAGTATTGAAATAACTTTAGAAATGAAACATTTGAACCACATTTCCATAGGTCTTCAATAGAGAATTCACAGCTAATGAAGCCAAAGCCCTGTACATAACATGAGCACAAAACAATTAGAAGAAAACATAGTATTGGTTGTTATTGTTGTTAGTGTTGTTATGTAACCCCCTCTTAGTTTAGATTGAGCAGACCTATAGTCACATGTGTTTCACCCATGACAACTCCATCTTTTTTCAAGCACTGTGTATCCAGGATTACATTTTAAAATGTGTCCTGTTTTAAAGGAAATTTGGCTGTTGTTTCTGGAAGGTTGAGCAACCATGCAGTAGTCTCTTGTTAATGTGTGGTTGTTGTTGTTTAGCCCCAGATCTACCATTATCAAGCAAACCTGTTAATCAAAGTATTGGCTATTCCCTCTTTTTCTATAGAATAGAAAGAACTAGGAACAAGGCCAATAGAGTAAACTCATGGTATGATAGCAATAAATACCAGAGTGTAATATTCATCAATACAACCCCTAGAGGCGAACTAGCCTACAAATTTAGAAGGGCCCTAAATAAACATAATCTCAATATTAAGATAGTAGAAAGACCTGGTACCTCCGTAAAAACACTTATTAGCAAGACATACCCGTTCCAAAGACCCTCATGTATAGATAAGAAATGTATAACCTGTAAAATAAGCCCCCATATTAACTGTAAAACTAGAAATGTAGTGTATAGCATAAGATGTACTGAAGGACAATGTAGAAACAAAAATATAGTGTACATAGGTGAGACAGCTCGTAGTATAGGGGAACGAATAAATGAACACTGGCGAGACCTCCAAGATAATAAAGAATCATCTGTGCTCTACCAACATGCTAAGATAGAACACAGGGGTAGATTAGAGAGCATAGAAATAAAAATAGAATCCACGCACAGAAAAGACGCAATGTTTAGGCAAATTACAGAGGCAGTAAGCATAAAAGAATTAAAACCAAAATTAAATAGAAAATATGAGTGGAACAGCAACATCACAACTTACAATTAAGGACAAAATGAAAACACACACACACATAGAACAAACAACTTACAATTGAAAACACACACAAAAGGAAAACACACACAGGACAAAATGAAAACACACACACACATAGAACAAACAACCAACCAACAATAAATAAATAAACAAATAGAAAAATGAACACAAACACACACAGACACCCGGATGTGGCACATGCGCAAACTGAGCACACAACACACACACAGAAACAAAATGGCGTAGGATAAAAGAAAGAAAAGGCACAGAAACGAAGAAAGGAATCCCCAGTCACTGAAGAGGTCACAGAGTGTGTGACGAAAGGACTATGACTATATATATAAACAACTATCTGGTTGTGGAACCAACCAACCAACCAGAAATTTATAAGTTTGTAAATTTGTAAATTTATAAATTTATAAATATATAATAAATTGAAGTGAAAGCAACTGGTGCGTGTGTTTCTTATTGGCAACATGACCCTCCCAAAGTATAACAATATCGGTTTCAACACACGATTTCAGATAAAGAATCTTGCTAAACAAATTCAGAAACAAAATATTTTTGTATATTTACAAGTAAGCATTCAATGTTATTAAAACATGGATCTCAACCTCACATGAAAGACTTGAATGATATTATATGAGCCTTAAGTGTGCCCTATAAACCACCAGGTACAATATTTCATACACATACCCTCCAAGAGAGCAAAACCAAAGGTGATCCCTGGCACTAATTCGAGATACCAGAACAATATAAATGTATTATAAACAACTTGAATATTTCTACAAGTACATTGTACCTGTTGAAGTATCCATCCACTTCTATAATTATTCTCCTTATGTAGAGAACAAAACGTTGAATAATGCTGCTAATTTTAGTGGCAGTCCGACATGTTTATAATATCCAGCTTTTATCAGCGACCTGATTATGCGTGTGTGTCATTTTAACGGCTTGACCGCATGCGTTGGGCAGGGAGCATAATATTTACTTGCTATTAGGCTTGATACCTTATGGCGTGGAAATAGGGCTGTCTGAAGATTCATTTCTTTCCATTGGAAATTCGTTGGATTTTCAATCTTTCGGAATGATGAAACCCTCGGTAACAGCGTCTGAACAGGTGATTATTTAATCATTTTTTAATTTATTTAGAAAATTGTTTAATAACCGCTTGCTTCGCTACTTTTATATTGTTCTGGTATCTCGAATTAGTGCCATTGAACCACATGTATTATAAACAACTTGAATATTTCTACAAGTACATTGTACCTGTTGAAGTATCCATCCACTTCTATATATATATATATATATATGGTGGCTGCCAACTCGTTTTCGAGTACGGCCACTACTTTATATCCATGTAGGAGAACCCCTACCGATGCGCTGAACGAGTGTGGCTTTTTAGTACAGACAGCGACTTGAAAACTCTGGTACAAACACTATACTTGTGACAATTATTGGCACATAGTGCTGGGCCCATGGTATCATGTGACGACAAGTGCAGAGAGATCTCCCGATATAAAGCAATGCCTGTGCCGTGAAGCTTTTATAGTGAGCAAAGGCACTGCACAAAGCCAGTCCCACTCTCTTAACCAAGATGATATTTACCAAAAAGAAGAATAAGTCAACATCATTGGATACCATCAGGGTTGCAGGTGTTATATCAGAGTTTTCCTTCTCCTAGAATTCTGCCTTGACATATATATATATATCCATACATACACATACACATAAATACACAAACACACACACACATATATATATATATATACACACATATATATATATATATATATACACACATACATACACACATATATACATGCATACATACGCACACACATATATAGATATATATATACCTACATACGCACACACATATAATTATAAGAATAAATAAAAATCATTGAACAACCATATAATGCAATAGGCTGTCACATACAAATAAAAAAATAAAAAATAAGAATTAAGAAGATAAAAATTATTATTAAGTTGACAGCGATACAGAAAGGACACAAATAAAAATAAATAAACAAACACACGTGGTAAGCAAATGCGCAAGATGAAATATATATATATATATATATATATATATATATATATATATGCAGAGGTTATATTTAATTTGTTGGGTTTCAACAAGCTTAAACATTTTTTAGAACTGATATTTATAACTATCCAGGAAGCTCCAACCGTCTTTTTTCAGGGTATGTCAATATTTATTTATAAAACTAATCTGTATTGTATTTTATCTGATGAAAGCGCACCATAATTTGCCTTGGTGGCCCTTGAAATATGTATAATAAAATAAATATGGTTTTATAAATATAGTTTCCATTTGTTAATATATTGTATATATATATATATATGTGTGTATATATATACAGGCATACACATCCACATACATATATACACATACACACAAGAATACACACACCTAAATATATACAGTACAAACATATACACATAAAAGTGTATAGATACAAATACATATACACGCACACATAAATACATACATGTATATATATACATATACATATACACATATACACACATACATATATACATATACATACACACACATACATATAAAAAACATACACACATATATAAATCATATTCATACACATTGATACGCATGCATATACTCACAATCACACAAATAGGAACATAAATATAAATGTAGGTGAATATACATAATCGAAAAACATATAAAAACATTCACGTACACATATGCATGAGAAAAATTACATACAACCACATACACACATATAATTATAAAAAATTGAAAACCTATATATAAAGATATACATACATACACACATACGCATAAGTACGTACACATACATACATACGCACATATATACATATATATACATATATATATACACAAATACACACATATACACATACACATACATATATATATATATATATATATATATATATATATATATATATACACACACACACACACACACACACACAAACACATATATACATAAAAATACATAAATATTATATGTATATAAAAATAAAAAGGTGGAAGGGCTATTCAAATAGTTGGGAATACGACAAATAATAAATAAATAAATAAAGGTATAAATGTTTATAGCTGATTTATAAGGGCACAGAAAGTGAGTTCAGAGAGTAATAAAAATCGTAATGGATGTAAGGCGTAAAGAGCAAAGAAGAAGTTCAAGGTGGTTGAGTCATCGTAGGAATGTCAATCCAGTTACAGAGCAGATGTGATTTTAGGTGAGGACAACATCTGAAGATCTCGGTCTTGGAGTTCAGGCAAGTTGAAGTGGCTTTCAAATTTTGTAGAATTCTAAATTTTTCAGTGGTATACAAAGAACAATTCTTTGTGCCTCTTTGGTATTCCCTCGAATGGTCTAAAATAGACCAATCGATAGAGTACGGGATATTTTTATCTTTGAATTCCCACACCTTATTTGCGAGAGCCGTTGCTGTTCTTTTATCAGAGTGTTTAAAAGAAGCGACATGTGCATAAAACCTGGTTTTGAACTTGTCCTGAGTCATGCCAACATATCGTTCACTCCTTGCTGGCTGGCTGGTTGTCACTTTGGCCTCATATACAACGGATTTGGTATTACATTTGCCCTGTAATGGGCATTTATCCGGCTTCCTGCAACTGCATCCTGAATTTATTCTCGTACGATTAGAGTTGGTGATTTTAGACTTCATTGATGGGTAGCAAGAGTAACTGATTTTAACTACTTTTCTATTAAATATCTTATAATATCTATGAATAGGGGGAAATGTTTGTCTAAGAGGTCAAGGAATTTCCTTCCTACATTAGTTTTGACAGTTAGAGAGAAGGGGGTGTAAACCAAATAATTTTCCTTTTCCTATTATTGTGGTTAGTTTTAGGGGGAGGAGTAGGTAAATATTTAATATGTTCTGTAAAGCCGCTGTTATTGAGGGCTTTATTTTAATAAGGGGCGGCTTTGTTAAAAATGTCTAGAGACGAAGATAAGGTAGAAATCCTACGGCTAATATTGGGGATACGATTTTTAAAAACTATAGGGGGATGGCAAGACTCTTTGTGTATATATCTTAGATTTTCGTTAGGTTTATGATAAGGTTTAAAAGAGGTAGTAAGTAGATCAAGATTAATGTCAAGAAAGTTAGCATTGGTAAGGTTCGTATCTATAGAAATTTTAAGGTTTAGGTTAGCAAAAGTATTGATTAAATCTTTACGGAATTTATCAAGGTTATGGCCGTTGGTGGTATGAGAAACTGCCAATCCGTCGTCACGGTATAAACCGATATTATGGGAAGGACATTTCTTTTTAAGGGTGTGGAGAAGGAATAATCCTACTAAGTCACACACATCCGCACTGTCATATGAACCCATTGCAACATCAAAAGAGTTTTCAGGGCTTGACTTTTTAACCCAAATACTTTCATTAGTAAAGAGTAGAGTTTTCCTAGCATGAAAGATAATGTCTTCTTCTAATTTAGAAATATTAATGAAAGGTCTTGCATCACCATACCGAGAACAATTGTTTCACCTTAGCGGATCCGCTAAGGTGAAACAATTGTTCTCGGTATGGTGAACTAACTGTTGTGTTACCACTTCTACCTAACTCATCCCATGGACTGAGTGCTCTACCACTACGGATATTACCATCCAGTGTTCTACCTCTCTCTCTTATATATATATATTTATACACCCACAAACACATATATAGATACATATATACATGTGTGTATCTATAAGTGTGTGTGTGTGTGTGTGTGTGTGTGTGCGTGTGCGCGTGTGCGTGTGTGCGTGCATATGTATGCTCTAGTAGATGTATAATGTTAGTGAGCATGAATGAAATAGTGTAAGTGCACTGAGAGAAAAAATAACAGTATAAGGAGAATTGGATGTAGTGTGTAAGAGAGATACCTGCACTGAACCAAACTGGATATGAGATGCATATGGAAGATAACAGCTATGTAAAGAAGTGCAGAGAAATCTCAGTGGATGAGACTTGTGAAAGTGATAAATGTAGAAGGACATAAAATGAAGTAGTGAAGGGTGACCATAGAAAACTGAACCTCATGACAAAGAACTGCGGTAACTTGTAACATGCAGTTCTGGAGAAGATCCACTATAAAAACAAGATGCCCTTCAATTTCTGCTATAGTATTCATTATCCCTCACCTATTTAATGCATCTTCTTAAATAGATATGAGATAGCCTGTCCTGACCCATTCAGGAAACATTTTGTCCAGTGCTCTAATAATTCTACCAATTGAAATAATGAAAATATATATATTTCATACTCATCCAGCTGTACCAACACTACAATGGATCGGACACAATTCTATCACAGAACCATAAGTTAAGTTACTACATCACTAATTAAATAATATCTAATTTTAATAAGTCCTTCAAAATTATTCATTAATTAATTGAAATAAAGAGTATGTCATTAGAAATATGGTTTTGAAATGGTTAATGAACTGGGTTAATGAACTAAAATTTTCCTTTTAGATGAAAAAAGAAACCAAAAAGAAAACAAATATCTTCATTCATTACTGACTCATAAAGAAACAGGGGAGATCATTTCAATAAAATAAGAATTAATAAAAAAAAAAAAAAACATTTCAGCCTTCTCAAATTTTAAAAACAATCAACTTTTTATATAAAAAAAGATGAATATTTAACTCTGCCATATGTGTTGAGTTTGTAATCAGAGAATGTTTAATTTCGTTTTACTAAAACATATACAATATATGTTTTAAACATATGGAATTTCAACAGTTTTTTTAAATGTATACGATTGTCAGAAATTTATAGAGAACGATGAAATACAAAATTTCTTTTGAATTAGTAAATTTTTTTTTTTAGTGTTTTATTCTAAAGTCCACTCATGTAGGACTGAAGGTACAGTCTGAAGGAAAAAAAATTATATATTCTTTGTTATACACTTGTGACTTCTACCTTTAGTGTTGTTAATTATTATTTTTATCTTTATGTCAAAATGTAAACAATCATAGACCATGACAAGATTTGACTTCAGAGAACTGGAACAAATTCCCTAAGACATTTTCCCCTACACTCTAAGAATTGCTAATTATGTCTTTGATTTCAATTTATAGTTAATTCTTTATATATGTAGACTGTATTCTACTACACACACTCACATATATATATATACATGTGTGGTTCATATTTCCATAGCTACTTATCTCCTTATTTAAGTAGAGCTAACTATATTTTTTCTGGTTAAATTTACATTAATTAAACAGCAGTTTGAAAGATTAATCAATATATAATTCTAGACTAATTTTCCTTGGTAAAACTTGAAAATCCATCTCATTAAAACTTCACAGCTCTAGAGTCAGCTTGTACATGCCATTTGCAGTAGGTCTCCGGAACATAGAAACTTTCACTGATTGTGCTTATGTCAGTAAATGATGTTGGCAAAATGGATTCATGCCTTTGGAAGACAGATTGGCTCTAAGATCAGGCTGGTCAAATTCTGTGTGTCACAACAGCTATACATTAGCATAAGTGTAAAAATATATAACCTTGTTAGATGATATAATAATAGTTACATAAAAATGTTGGATTCTAATTTAGACACAAGATCAACAATTTAGTGAGGAGAGGATCAATCGATTACATTGACGTTGGGTATTTTACTGGTACTCTATTTTATTGATCCTGGAAGAATGTAAAGCAAAATTGACCTCAGCAGAAATTGCACTCAGAATTTAAAGAGCCAGAACAAAATGCTGCAAAATATTTTTCTGACTCTCTAAGGATTCTGCCCTTTCATTAGCTTTAAACATGTGTAATAATAATTGTTTCTTCTTTTGGAACATGGCCAGCAATTATCTCAGTACATCACTGGTACTTTATTTTATCGACCCCGTAAGGATGAAAGCAAAGTTAACCTCGGCAGGATTTGAATTCAGATCGTAAAGGGACGTAACTGTGCTGAAACCATTATTATGACTTATATTTCAATCTTTTCGCCAGACAACCCCCCAAAAAATGTTTAAAATAGGGAAATTGAAAATCTTAAAAAAAGCAGGGCCTGATAAAATCACAAATATACACCTAAATTACTGAAGTTTTAGGGTAAAAAAAGCACCATAAAATATATTTCAGCCAGACATTTCATAGTTGTTGTTTTATCCTAGGTCATTCATGAATGAGCAAACCTATGATTAGAGGCATTTCAGACAGTACCCATGCCAACTTTTTATTATAGGAGAGACTTCATTGTCTAAAGCAAAAGTTGTCAACTCATTTCGGCCAAACGCCCCCTACCCTATTTTTCCATTTTTCAATATAGTATTGATATCAGTAGATAACTGGGCCAAATCAAGTTATGTTAGAATCTTTAAAAAATACTCATACGAATTAAATACAAAAAAGTTTCAGTCCAAAACAAAAGCAAGCTATTTCAAATTAGATATTTTTGAAAAAAAAAAGATTTGATCTCAGTCGAAAAAGCTTTTTTTTTTAAATTCTATATTTCACTGTTAGCTGTTGTAATATTTTGAGTGGATAGACAATTCTACAATTCAAACTGTAAAGTCAAAATACAAAAGATGCAAAATATGAAGAATTTCTTACCTTTCTCTGAAATCACAAACTCAGAGGCAAAATAGTACTTTGCAAAATAAAATACCTCGTAGCAAAATAAAATACTTAGTAGCAACGAAGGAATTGAGAAGCTTGGTGACAGTGAGAAAGCCATATCTGTATCCCTTATATATATACATAGATAGATACACGCACACACACACACATACACATACATAAATGTGCACGCACGCGCACGCACACACACACATATACACACAGACATATATACACACACACAAACTTGTGTGTGTGTGCTTTGGTTTTGGTACAGAAAGAATTTTGTCTCCAGTTTTTATTGCCAGGTGAAAGGCCACTGCTCTTTTCAAAACGCCAAATAACAACGCCATATATATATATATAAATGAAGAGAGAAAGAGGGAGGGACAAAGAGAGTAAGAAATGTGTGTGTGTGTGTTTGGTACACGTCTATCTATTTATATATATCCAACAGGGGGCTCAAACATGGTAGACCAGACTGAAAAGAAAATATATATATGTGTGTGTATAATATATATATATATATATATATATATATATATATGTAGGAGGTGAGTTTTATTGTAGTACAATAAAGCAATGCAGATATCGGATAAGAAGCACTCTACAGTTTGTAGGACTAGAGTATACATAATATATAAGATCAAAAGATGGTTAAATGAGTTCCATGTATTTTATTATGCGCATTTCAAAAACAAATATCATCATGCAATAACATTTGTGTTTTCATCAGATAAAATATGAGGACATGATATGAAGGTTAAAAACACTTGTGGATAGTGCAGTTTTAAATCAACATATCTATATGTTGATTTAAAACTGCACTATCCACAAGTGTTTTTAACCTTCATATCATGTCCTCATATTTTATCTGATGAAAACACAAATGTTATTGCATGATGATATTTGTTTTTGAAATGCGCATAATAAAATACATGGAACTCATTTAACCATCTTTTGATCTTATATATTATATATATATATATATTTATATAACGGCTCTGTTCTTGTACATTGCGCTAATACAATACTGTCATAATAAAACACTGTGCATGTGCGTTTATGCATATATGCTCCGTGCTATACGTAAATAAATATATATATATATATATTGTTATACTTTGGGAGGTCATGTTGCCAATAAGAAACACACGCACCAGTTGCTTTCACTTCAATTTATTATATATTTATAAATTTATAAATTTCTGGTTGGAACGAGTAGGACCCCGACGGTTGTAATTCTGGACTAAAAAAAAAAATTTTTTTTTTTAGTCCAGAATTAGCCGTCGAAACGGCTTGAGCTCAGCCGCCGGGGTCCTACTCGTTCCTATTACCCACTCTACTACCCTAAGTATTGAGTACTTTGGTGCTTTATGGTCCACCTGGTTCCTTACCACATTTCCTCCGTTATATATATATATATATATATATATAATACACACACACACACATATATATATATATATATATAAATCCTTACACACTTAAATTTAAATGCATGTATATATATATGCAAATGTATAAATGCATAGCTATATACATACGTAAATGTATGTATGTAGATTTATATATATATATAAATCTATATACATACATATATACATACATACATTTACGTATGTATATAGCTATGCATTTATACATTTGTATATATACATGTATTTATATTTAAGTGTGTAAGGATGTTGACATGATTATTTATGTTGTTTTTTTTTTTGGGGGGGGGGTACGGAGAAAATTCTGTCTCCAGATTTTATTACCTAGGGAGGTTAAATACCACAGCTCTGGCTGAAAGCTGACCAGGTTCTCAACCTCATCAAACACTAACGCAGGCCTGAGTGTGTATATGTGTGTGTATATGTGTGTTTGTGTGTATGTATGTATGTATGTATATATGTATGTACGTATGTACGTATGAATGTGTGTGTATGTTCATCACCATTGCTTCTTTTTGTTGCCATTTCTGTTGAAGTTGTTCTTGTAACTGTTGTAAAAGTTGACGTTCTTATTTTTATTTTCTTTGATTTCTTTCATTTTTCTTTTATCTCCCTAGGGAATTCGTTGACAAGCTTCTTTTATTTATTTTCTTCGTTTTCTTCATTCAAATGCATTCACACTGGCTGTCTAAGAGACGTACAAATATGACTTATAAAACTTACCAAACTAAAGGAGCTTTCAGCGCTCCCCAAAGCTTCAAACGCCCCCCCCCCCTAACGCCTCCTTGCTCCAAAACGCCTCCCTGGAGCTACGAAAAGACCCCCGGGGAGGGGGGGGATATCCCCCCCCCCCGTTGAGAATTTTTTAAATGTTGGTACAGTGTAACTTGAGGGACATTTGACAGCTATTTCTGACAGTAGGAGCAACTGCAAAAAGATTCTGTCATCAGGTAATAACTCATAGATGTATGGTTTACAGTCAGGAGAGCATCCAACTGTAAAATGTGTCACCAACCGCAGTTTTTAGGCAAATATCTACAGGTTTTCAAAAGCTATTATACTAATGAAAGCATTATAATTAAAATAATAAATAAATAAATATGTCAATAAATGAAATAAACAGATTAAAATCCTAAGAGAGAATGGTAAAAGTAAGTAAAAATCATTGCTTGAAACTGCAATTGATTTGCAAGGAATTTCAATGAAAAAATATCAAGCGGCTGCATTTGCTATAAGCAAATAATATTACTTTATAGAAAATCCCAACAGCTTTAATTCTCATCAGCTCTTAATTTTAGGGACAATGTTTCCTTCTATTATCCTCTACCTCTACTACCACCTAATGGTTGCGATATGTTTCTGAAAGAAATCAATAAAGCTATTCAGCAGAGAATACTTACTAGTCACATGATTATTCAGTTATCATAAATATGACAACATGTTTGTTATTGATACATTTAGATTTGTTTTTCTGCTTTGGTCTACTTTTTTTATTCATCCCACCACCACACTGCATATATATATATGTATATGCACACACACACTTACACTGGCACATATATATATATATATAAATATATACTAATATATGCATATATATCATCACCACTGTTTTACGTCCGTTCTTCCATGCTAGCATGGGTTAGACAGGTTGTCCTGTTGTGGGCAGTGTCTGGTTGGCTGACCTTGTCTTGCTCATATGGGAACTGATTCTGGCTTGATTTCTACAGCTGGATGCCCTTCCTAACACCAACCTCATTTACAGTGAGTGCTGGGTACTTTTTTGCCGTTTCACTTCCACGACCACTTTGCAGTGGAATGATAGGGACCCCAGTCCTATCATCTCATTTCTACAGTAAACTGGAGCAATGTGAAATAAAGTGTCTTGCTCAAGGAAACAACACATCACCCGGTCGGAGAATTGAACTCACAACCTTTAAGCCATGTGCCTATATATATTTATATATATATATATATATATAATGTGTGTGTGTGTGTGTGTGTGTGTGTGCCTATATATATATATAGTGACGAAACATAAGTCAATTGCATGAACTCATAATCCTTTATTTACTGCTATATATATTTCGATGATAGCCATTGAATGGCTATGACCTCATCAGGCAGTTAGTCTGTTCTTAGATATGCCAGCTCTGTGTGTATAGTGTTGATGGTATCAGAGCCTTGGTGTATAGTGTTGATGGTATATAGGCACATGGCTTAATGGTTAGAGCATTGGGATTGCAATCGAAAGGTTGTGAGTTCAATTTCCCGACCGGGTGATGTGTTGTTTCCTTGAGCAAGACACTTTATTTATATATATATATATATATATATATATAATCATCTTCGTTTAACATCTATCTTCCACGCTAGCATGGGTTAGAATGGGAGTTGTCCCACTTGAGGCAAGGTTGGTCGGGTCACCGTGTCTCGTTCATATAGGACTATCTGGCAGGTTTTCTATGGCTGGATACCCTTCCTAACACCAACCACATTTATAGTGTGGAACTGGGAACTTTTTACTGTGTTACCTACACGGCCACATTACAGCATGGACTGTGTGTGTGTGTTTTTTTTTTGTCGTGACACCTACACAATCTCGATCTCATTATCTCATTTATTTGGACTGGATGTTGTGGTACCAACTTACAGAGAGAGGGTGGTGTTGGTGGGAGTGGGAGGATAGGGTAGGAGTAGTGGATTGGGGTGTATATTAGGTTACGAGGTGCCTACTGACTGTAGGTTTCGCTTTGTATATAGGCAAAGCGGGTCTTCTGTATTACTGCATAGCGCCAAAGATCTCAATCCCATGACATTGTCTTCGAGAGGTGCAAGTATGTAAGGTCAGAATTTATCAAATCGTCCCAGGTTACTCCATAACTACCATCAATTTTGATCACCCTGCACTGTCGTCTTTCATGCGCATCACGTGACCATACCAACATAGTCTTCTCTTGAGTAAACAGCATCTGATCCCTCTTATTCCTAATTTCTCACTTAGTTCATTTATGCTTTGCCGTTCACGTATATTACTATTACACATCCAATGCAGCATGCATGCTTCGTTCCTTTCCAGTCTGCGCAGGTCCTCGGCACACAATGCCCATGTCTCACTGCTATGTAGCATTGCTGTTCATATACAGGCATCATACAATCTGCCTTTCATTTTTAGAGAGAAACCTTTTGTGGCCAACAGCGGTATAAGCTCTCTGAACTTTTTCCATCCCGACCTGACTCTGGCTACTGTACTTTCAGAGCACCCTCCACCACTGCTGATTTTGTCACCCAGGTAACAGAAAGTGTCCACTATTTCTACAGAACCATGTGGGCAATAGAAGGAGCTAGTATCCTGTGGGCACTTGCTACTTATTGCACCTGAGCATCGGCCACATATAAAATTTACGTTCTTAGATAGTTTCCCTGTGATCCCACTACACCTTTTATGCACCCATAGTTTGCATTTGGGACATAAAATGGAATTTCTGCCTACTCCTTTCCTACACACGGTTATTTCCCATATATATATATATATACTAATATATGCATATATATATATCATCATCATCATCACTGTTTAAGATAAATTTTTTCATGCCAGTATGGGTTAGACAAGTTATCCTGTTGTGAGCAATACCAGGTCAGGTAACCATGTCTTGCTCATACAGAACCGATTTTAGCTTGGTTTCTATAGCTGGATGCCCTTCCTAGTGCCAACCTCATTTACAGTGAGTATTGGGTGCTTTTTGTCATGACATATTAGAATTAAACCATTATTCAACAGGGTACTTGATACTTGGAATAGTAGAGTGTGATATATATATACATATATGTATTTATATATATACATATTTATATGTATATATGTACGTATGTATGTGTATATATGATAGATACTGATGACACAAAAAAGACAAGATATAAACAGTTAAAACATAAGAGTTTAAAACGGAGTAAACAAAAAGTGAAAAATGACACATGCTTGACAAAATATAGACATAAAATATGAACATATATACAGATACATATCCCTCTTTTCTCCCGGTCCCTACTCCCTCTTTCTCCCCATGAGTTCATATCACCACTTAGTTTGTTACGCACACACCCACCCTCCCTCGTTTTTTTTTTTTCTATTTCTCTTTCTACTTGGCATAAATATTTCCACTGTACATATATTGTTTATATTTTTGTGCATATATTTGTTTGTATACACCTCTCTCTCTCTGTATATATATGTGTGTGTGTGTGTGTATATATATATATATATATATATATATACACACAGACACACATGTGAGCTTGTGTGTGTGTATACATATCTGTATGTATATATATATAATGTTAAGTGGATAAACATATATATGTAATTACAGCACTCAACAATGTAGTTGTAGAATTGAATGTATTTTAATGAGAAGCACAAATTTTACACATTGCTTACAATACCATTTGTTTCATTCATTTATTTGTACTCCACCATTTGCAGTGCAAGCACGCAACACTCATCAGTTGGGCATATTGTATTATGTTAGCCATGATCTGGAGTGAGAAGCTAATTGCTGTGGTGCGAAAGAGCAAGAAGAAGAAAAAATCTATGATATTAGAAAACATACAGATGATAGAAAAGAAGCCTCTTTTGTTTTACCAAATAACCAATGAATTTAACATTCTCAGACACAGATACATACATATGAATACTCTCTCTCTCTCTCTCTCTCTCTCTCTCTCTCTCTCTCTCTCTCTCTCTCTCTCTCTCTCTCTCTCTCTCTCTCTCTCTCTCTCTCTCTCTCTTTTGTGCATGCACAAATAAGTATATCCATGTTCATAAACACACAGACACATAAACAAACAGTTTGCATCACACAAACATGCTGGGCATCAATATATTGTGCCAGTAATTATAAATTTAAAAAAATATATATATATATATTGTCCTATGCGAGCAAGACAACCACTCTTGCCTCAAGTGGGAAAATTCCTGTCCAAACCCATGCAAGCGTGGAATATGGACGTTAAACGATGATGATGATGATGATATTAACCTGTCTATATTTTTCGTTGTTGTAGTATTACTGTGGCAACATGCCTCTAGTTGCATTATTTATGGTCTCACTATTACCTAACTTCTCTGAGGAGAAATTTATTAATTACTCTATCATCGAGGATTGGGTGCTAATCTGCTACCTGTAACTGCAACTTTGACTATACTCATTACTATATATATATATATATATATATATATATATATATATATATATATATATATATATATATATATATATATATATAAAATAAATGACTGATAAGTTTCACAAAGTTGGTACAATGCGGTAGAAATATATAAAGAGCAAAGGATAACAAATAAAACAAAAGAAAGTAATCTTTTACCCAGTATATTTCATCATGATATTTCAGGGCTATTAACATCTTTTCAAATGTGAAATGGAAACAGTTCAAAACAAAAATAATCGATCAATGTGTTCTTCCTTAACTGGTCTACGTGTCTGAAATACGCATGTGTGAAGTCATTATAGTAACCAATCTTTTTTGTACATTTCCAATCTATAACAACTTCATACATGTTTATTTCAGACATGTAGTCCAGTTTCTGTTTCACATTTGAAAAGAGGGGTATTAGTCCAGAAATATCATGATGAAATATATTGAGTAAAACATTACTTTGTTTAGTTTTATTTGTCATTCATTGCCCTTTATATATTTCTATTATATTGTACCAGCTTTTTTAAACTTATCGTTCATTTATTACATATCTCACAATGCTTTGTATTAACTGTTTATGTATATATATATATATTATAAACAAAATCAACTCAAAATTGAGTTTTGAGACACGAGTGCATTAAAATTCGTAGGAAAGTGGAAAAACTGGGTGTAAGGAAGCTGTTAAAACAGCAAAATGCTGTGAAGGATAGAAATCAGCAGCTAGAAGTGAGTTGGCATGAAGAATTGATAGGAAGAAAGGAATAAAATGGATGAGAGGAGATCACATACATTTAAATACATTTATCAGCTTTCAGATCACCTGCAGTTTCGATGATTGTTGAAATTGTAGGCAGTCTGAAAACTGATAAGTGTATTTAAAAGTTTGTGATCTACTCTCATCCATTTTATTCCTTTCTTCCTATCAATTCTTCATGCCAACTCACTTCTAGCTGCTAATTTCTATCCTTCAAGGTAATGCTTTACCCAATGCCACTTCGACGGCATTTTGCTGTTTTAACAGCTTCTTTATGCTGAGTTTCCCATTTTCCTACGAATATAAATATATAAAGCACATCATACACACACACTCACACATATATGCACCATGCTAGTGCAGCATGTCACCAAATATTTTGATAATTTAATAAATTCAAATAAAATAGATTAAAGTAAAATGAGATATGCATGTGTTTGGAATTCTGCATTCATGAATGTGTCTCAATTAATGGGTTCCCACCTGAGAATGCATACATACATATACACAAATTTGCATATGTGCACAACATAGATATGTATATATGCATACACACACATACACATACTTCTTTACTTACAAATATGTAGGCACATCCTACTGACTACAGAACATATCTACCAGTTCACCCTTATCAATGACAAATATGTCATAAGATCTACAAGTCTAAAGGAGGTCTAAAGAGACATTTCAAAGTTCATAAAGATCAGACAACACAGGCAGTTTAAACTGCACCGAAACTAATGTGTAATTTGTATGAACTTTTTTTTAAAGTAAACCTGGTCTAAAAAGCCACATGATATGCAAGATGTATGTATGTATTATGCAGGTACACACTGATCACCACTAATTTTACTGATCTCCACAAACAGTCTGTTTTTTGTTGAATCACCAAATCTGACAAGCAGATTGATGCTGAGGTTGCATCCATCGCTTCCATAGGTGACATTGAGCTAATCATCTGTGAAACGTTTATAACAGGTCCATAAGCAATTAAAGCATGTAAATGAAACTTCATCATTGTTTTTTATTATATACACTCTCCCAGTGCATTGAGTGCTCATATTAGTACCACCACCAGTAATTCACTGAATCACCTATACTTTATATATATAATCATATATATTGTATATAATACACACACACATGTATGTCTAAATATGCATACACATACTTGTTCATGCATATATACATGCATATGCATGTATATATATATATATATATATATATATATATATATATATAAGGGATAACAAAATATCGTTATAAGTAATCCAGTTAGAGATTGTGAATACTTTGTATTGTGGATAGCTTTAGCATACAGCGTTGTTTGACTCAACAAGAGTTTTCCGTAGGTGGCGAGTTTATGAGTTCTCTTGAATTCCTATGCAAGTTTATCTTACATTGTTAGCTTAACCAGATCATCAGAAGGACTTCTGATGATCTGGTTAAGCTAACAACGTATTTAAAATTGAGTGGCACAGCTTCCAGTGTTCAGCAATCTTTAGACAACTTAATCAGTGAAACAATTGTTAATAGTGTAAATAAAACCCTTTTTTGTACTGTTGACCATTCTTTCAATATATATATATAAATATATATATATATATATATATATATATATATATATATATGTGTGTGTGTGTGTGTGTGTGTGTGTGTGTGTGTGTGTGTGTGTGTAGCACTCTCTAGACAAAGGAAGTAGCTAGAGTTACTTCCCGTACAATTTCAAGAATATTCCTTGAACTTCCGTTCTAGAGATTATAAAAGAAAGAGCAAAGGACAATCTCTCTCTCTCTCTCTTACCAGCAGGCTCTAGAACTGACCACACCAAGCACAGATATGTTAAGCTTTTTTCTAATCCTATCTTGTATCTCAGGATTACACCATATCATACCAAAATTATTACATCGTCATTTCTTTTACATCTTCTAAACAAATTAAATTAGTGGTTGGCATGTAGTGGTATTTACTGGAGTAGATAACCCTATGGCCAATTCACTAAATATATATATTATGTAGATTCTGGAGTTGTCAGGTGGGGGGAGTAACCACAGTTAAAAAAGGTATTCAATACATTGATGGTGTATAGGCATCCTGATGATTTTATATGAATGAAACAGTTCTAGTCCTGTAGAAGTTATGGTTGGTCTTAGGAAGGGCATCCGCCTGTAAAACTCCTAGCCAAATTACAGTTCCTTTTGAGCAAGGTAAGACGCAACCAAAAGGCCATGCTTGTATCATACTGTGGATGACCCATATGATATTTGTTGCACACATGAGCACTGTACACAATAATTTTCGTTTATTTATATATATGGGTGTGGGTAGTAGAAAGGTGATACAATGAATGGTTACACTTCGTTGTACTCATGTCTGACAGCACAGTTCCCAAGACTTTCGGAAACATTTTTTCGCGCTCAGAGTTGCTGAAGCATGGAATAAACTACCTGCATCAGTTTTTAGCTGCCGAGACACTGCTTCCTGAAATTCACCAACACTACACCTGATATCCCCCCTCCATACACATGCACACATGTATATCATGACTCATACACTGTTCACTTTCCTGACATGGCTCTTGCCATTCTGAGTTCAAATCTCGCAGAGGTTAACTTTGCCTTTCATCCTAAATAAAGTACCAGTAATGCACTGGGTAATTTGCTGGCTTTGGGCCCAAAATAAAAACAATTATTCTATGTACTATACATGCACCTTTGATGAGTTGTAGTGCACCTGAGCACTCTACACAATAATTTCATTATTATTATTATTACTATTGTTCTTTGAGTCTCAGTCATTGATGCTATTTAACTGGAAAGTTTGTTGAAATGAATATCAAGCCGCTACCTGCAGCCTCAGATATTCAGGACGTATCGGAGGGTTCTTGCTGTTCCCAGCAAGCATGCCCTTTGAAGTGTTCCAAAAAGCGGGGCGGGACCAATTTTCTTTAACCATCCTTGGAAACTCTTTGAGATAGTACCTAGTGTGCCTATGACAATCGGGACCACTATTGTTATTATTATTATTATTATTATTATTATTATTATTATTATTATTATTATTATACACAAAAAAGATAACCTGTTTCTCTTTCTCATGTGATCAATAAAATAAATGACAAATTGATGGTGTTGATTCAAGCAACTAACAAAATCTCTTGGTGGTGGTGTCCTATCATGGTCATAGCTCAATCACTGAAACCAGTAAAAGAAAAAGTATCTTTGGAGATGTATTTTCTGTCTCTTTTGACAACAAGTATTTCAGGTGTACTATCTACTGATTTGTACAAATAGCATAATGCATAGAAAGAATTAGCAGGACATAATGTGTGAATGACAAGGTTCTTCTTCTTCTTGTCATGTGGTCCTGAGTCCTCAAACACTCCTTCCAGCAGGTCCTGTCAAAAGCAACTACCCCCAAGTGTGACCAGCCAAGCTCATGGATGTTATCTAGTCATCTTGCTTGGGGTCTACCCCTGGTTCTCCTCTCAGTTGGTTTTGCTCATAAAATCTGTCCAACAATTCTCTCCTGAGACATTCTAACCACATGCCCATAGTATCAGAGCTGTGATCTCTCAATTAAAAAATGTAGCAGCTCTACCTGGAATGACTCTCTGATCCCTGAGCTGCGCACTCTATGAAGTAACATTACTACAAAGACTTTTGAAATTATAGGTACAGTCTGATAGGCCTCTTATTTTCATTTGTCCAATTTCACTCATAACACTCTGGTATAGAGGAAGCTATGATAAAAGTAAAGGGAACCTTTTTCAGATTTCATTAAGTGGGGTCAAACCCCAGCTTTCATGATTGGGAAGTGAATCTCATGAAGTGGGATCAAACCCCAGCTTTCATGATTGGGAAGTGAATCTCATGAAGTGGGATCAAACCCCAGCTTTCATGATTGAGAAGTGAATCTCATGAAGTGGGATCAAACCCCAGCTTTCATGATTGAGAAGTGAATCTCATGAAGTGGGATCAAACCCCAGCTTTCATGATTGGGAAGTGAATTTCATGAAGTGGGATCAAACCCCAGCTTTCATGATTGAGAAGTGAATCTCATGAAGTGGGATCAAACCCCAGCTTTCATGATTGAGAAGTGAATCTCATGAAGCAGGATCAAACCCCAGCTTTCATGATTGAGAAGTGAATCTCATGAAGTGGGATCAAACCCCAGCTTTCATGATTGAGAAGTGAATCTCATGAAGCAGGATCAAACCCCAGCTTTCATGATTGAGAAGTGAATCTCATGAAGCAGGATCAAACCCCAGCTTTCATGATTGAGAAGTGAATCTCATGAAGTGGGATCAAACCCCAGCTTTCATGATTGAGAAGTGAATCTCATGAAGCAGGATCAAACCCCAGCTTTCATGATTGAGAAGTGAATTTCATGAAGTGGGATCAAACCCCAGCTTTCATGATTGGGAAGTGAATTTCATGAAGCAGGATCAAACCCCAGCTTTCATGATTGAGAAGTGAATCTCATGAAGTGGGATCAAACCCCAGCTTTCATGATTGAGAAGTGAATCTCATGAAGTGGGATCAAACCCCAGCTTTCATGATTGAGAAGTGAATCTCATGAAGCAGGATCAAACCCCAGCTTTCATGATTGAGAAGTGAATTTCATGAAGTGGGATCAAACCCCAGCTTTCATGATTGAGAAGTGAATCTCATGAAGTGGGATCAAACCCCAGCTTTCATGATTGAGAAGTGAATCTCATGAAGCAGGATCAAACCCCAGCTTTCATGATTGAGAAGTGAATTTCATGAAGTGGGATCAAACCCCAGCTTTCATGATTGAGAAGTGAATCTCATGAAGCAGGATCAAACCCCAGCTTTCATGATTGAGAAGTGAATCTCATGAAGTGGGATCAAACCCCAGCTTTCATGATTGAGAAGTGAATCTCATGAAGCAGGATCAAACCCCAGCTTTCATGATTGAGAAGTGAATTTCATGAAGTGGGATCAAACCCCAGCTTTCATGATTGAGAAGTGAATCTCATGAAGCAGGATCAAACCCCAGCTTTCATGATTGAGAAGTGAATCTCATGAAGTGGGATCAAACCCCAGCTTTCATGATTGAGAAGTGAATTTCATGAAGTGGGATCAAACCCCAGCTTTCATGATTGAGAAGTGAATCTCATGAAGCAGGATCAAACCCCAGCTTTCATGATTGAGAAGTGAATCTCATGAAGTGGGATCAAACCCCAGCTTTCATGATTGAGAAGTGAATCTCATGAAGCAGGATCAAACCCCAGCTTTCATGATTGAGAAGTGAATCTCATGAAGCAGGATCAAACCCCAGCTTCCATGATTGAGAAGTGAATCTCATGAAGTGGGATCAAACCCCAGCTTTCATGATTGAGAAGTGAATCTCATGAAGCGGGATCAAACCCCAGCTTTCATGATTGAGAAGTGAATCTCATGAAGTGGGATCAAACCACAGCTTTCATGATTGAGAAGTGAATCTCATGAAGCAGGATCAAACCCCAGCTTTCATGATTGGGAAGTGAATTTCTCAATTACATGCCCATGCCAGCATGCTTTTAAAAAAGAAATTTTGTAAACAGATGGAATATAATAAACCGAATCAGAGATCAACTTTCGTCTGGAACAACAATATTGTAATTATATCATCAAGACTACCACTACAACAGTTATTGCTGTAATATCCTCTTTGTAAATTATGTATGAAGTTAATTACATTCAAGTGGACAATAGTGAAATGTAAATTAGTTATACAATATTTGGTGTTGTTATTGTTGCTGTGTATTTTCTTGTGAAATTATTCATCAGATAAGCTCAGTGATTAACTAATTAATACAAACAGCTGTTTCCAAATGTTTCACATTAAGAATATATACACACATGATCAGATATGTGTATGATTATATTTTAGTTTCTTAATGTATATAGGTATATGTACGATTATGTGTATGTGTGCTTGTGTGTGTATGCATGTGCGCTTGTGTGTATATGTGTGTTTGTGCATGTGTGTGGTGTGTTCTTCTAGATTTATTATTCAAATTTCTTGAGTATCAGTTTCTAACCCAGGAATGAAATTTTTTCCACTGAGATTTTGATATCAACTAGATAGTTGTGTGTGTGTGTGTGTGTGTAGGGAGAGAAAAAGAGAGAGAGCAAGCTAACAAGCATGGATATTCTTGCATGTTTGGATCTGAAGGTATATCTCATTTCTATATACATATACATATCATCATCATCATTTAACGTCTATCTTCCATGCTAGCATGGGTTTATATATATTTGTTGACTGTTTCTGAGGTTTAAAGTGAAAGCTAATATACTTGTTGCAGGTCCAAAAATTGACTGCATTTGTCATCTATGTTATTGTCACTTTGAAGCTATCTAACAGCATAACCATGCATGATTTTCCACTAATAAGTATAGAATATTTCACCAAATGATATGTTGTAGCAGAACTTTGCTGGATCATCATTATCATCATTGTTGTCCTTTTTACATCTGTTTTTCCATGCTTGCATGTATTGGAAGGGTATTTTTCAGCACATTCTTAATCATCAGTTAAGTATTCTTAATCATCAGTTAATGTATTCTTAATCATCAGTTAAGTGTAACTGCAAAAAAGAAAAAATTGTTGTTGGAAAATTTGGTGCATAGAATATATCTCGTCAAATCTGTTAAGTGGTTGTGCTGGTGCCACACAAAATGCACCCAGTATACTCTCTAAAATTAGTCATTTTTTGTCAGAAAATTATAAAGGTGTGCACCCCAAAAAATAATAGGAGCAATATGCTTATGGATAGAGGCAGTGTATATAACTGTTAATACAGAATTTCTGGTACTGGTTAAATAGTTTGGGGGATTATAAGCCTTTTATCATATTCAATGGACATAAAAGATGATAATGTTGATAATGATTTCTAATAAAAGTCACTGCCTATGATTTTGAAAATAATTATGAATTTGGAGGAATCGTGTTGGCGACATGACAAAAAGTGCCCAGCCCACACTGTAAAGTGGTCATATAGGTGTCAAGACTAAAAGCACACAGCACACACTGTAAATGTGGTTGGCGTTAGGAAGGGCATCCAGCCGTAGAAACCAAGCCCAAATCAATTCTGTGTGAGCATAACATGGTCCTCCAACCTGATCTCTCACAACAGGACAGCTCGTCCTACCCATGCTAGCATAGAAAATGGATATTAAATGATGATGATGATGATGATGATGATAGTAATACAACTAACTTTCTCATTATTAAACTGGTGTTTGGAGCATAATTTAAGTTTCTTTCATAAAATTACGAGGGAAGGTTATTTTTTATGAATATAAGCATTCTAAAAATCATCTGTATTGTAGAAAAAAGGGCAGTTTTGGGTGGTTTGCTATCAAAAGTTTAATATTAATGGCCTGGGTCTCATCTAACATTTGAGTACCCCAGATTTTGGTATGAGTATTGTTACATATTCTAGGCAACTCACTTATTATATCCTTTGAGAATGCTATAATTAGGTCATGGCTCTTCATACTATTCATATTCTAGGATTATTCAGAAAAAAGTTATATGTTAGCTTGGTGTTTCTGTCCTCTTGTGAGCCAACAAAAGAACAAGTGTATGGATAGCATAAATAACATCACAGCAAAACAGTTCATTTGAAAGGAATTGAATATTTATATAAATGTGTGCAGTTTTCTATATGTATGTGTTTATTGTGTAGTTATGTAACTAGGTAGTTGTTTACCTTTACATCACTTATTGAGGTCTTTACTGAGTTAATGTTTTTATATTTATACATAAATAAAAACATCTATATTAATACACATATATATATTTATATATATCATTTATCTTCTGATGAAGGAGTTACATCTGAAACATTATGACTCTTTTCCTACTATATCAATCGCTAAGCTAATATATATCTTTATTGTACCATATTGTTTCACTGTGTTGTTTATCTGTTTACTTTTCACACACACACAATATGTTAAATTATGTGATAGATTATGCCTACCACCCAGTAAGTATGCCACAGTGGAATTTGAACTTAAAATGTAAAAAGCCTGATGAAATATGGCAAAGTATCTCCTCTGATACTCTAACAATTCCAACTAGCTGCTGATCTGAAGTGTCACTTTATTTTATCAACCCTCCAAAAACATTAACGATAAAGTTGACCTAAACAGGATTTGAACTTGTGGCACAGAGAATTGGAACAAATATCACATGGTATTTTGTCATATGTTCTGCCAATTCTAAACACAAAAGAAAAATAAACAACAACAAAAAAATCTGTTCCAATATAAATCTTTCATACAAATAGTGTTTTCTGAATTATTCAACTCTGAATATAAATACAAACAAAAAAAATTAAAAAATAAATTAAATAAATTGCTTGTGCTCCAACATAGCCAAACCCAAATGAAATGGCTGAAATTAGTAAAAAAAAATAGTAAACGGATGAAAAATATTATTAATAGGTGGGGTGGAGGGGATAAACCTAATCGAAAGATAGAAGATTAAGTAGTTGTTGAAAGTAAATATGATCCTGATTTATTACATATGAGGACTTCCAATGATTGATCTTATCATGGGGCCATCAAAGGGAATTGATAGAAATTCTATCATGTATATGATGTGTAGCCTACACAGCTCATGTATGCACAGATGCAATCACGTTTCCTATTTAACAGATGAAAATGTGCACCAACACAGGAAATTTAATCCATATGGGTAGCAAAAATAAAATGATAAATAAATTAAAAAAAAGATGGTTGCCAGTAATGGTTCACTTGAAGTCGATGATAATTTCTGATACCTCGTTGTGATGACAACAGAGTTAATGATAGTGTAATGATTAGAGCTTCTGGTATCTGGATGAAATGAAGAAAAATTCTGCACTAGCTGACAAGCAATATAAGGAGCCATCTGGAAAACTGAAAGGCAGCAAGTGTACTTTATATAAGAAAGTTAAAAGAAGGGGAATAATGTGATGGTGGAATGAGAGTTATGTGAGGAAGGAGAGGATATCTGAACGTGTGGATTATAAAAAGTGAACATTTGGAGTTATTTCTTATAGAAATAACCTGATAATTTGGAAGGCTTGAGCATCTAAATGGATAGATTATTGAACTATCATATATGGGCACTGAATGCATATCTGCAGTCTAATGTTTTCTTGTGTTCTGGACAACATACTTTTCTATTTCATTCAACTTGGTTCAATTCACCTACCTTTCTGGTGTAGATACCAAGTCTTCCTTAAATATTATCTTCAATATATTTGTATCTATGGACCTTTAATTCTCTCTGGAGTTGTAGGGGCCCTGTAGTGACATATGGTGTGTCTTGGATATTTCAAACCTAACAGAGCCCATCCACTCTCCAGATCTGAACACAACCAATTTCTTCCAGAGAAAGCAAGAAAGAATAATAGTCAGGAAGTAATAAAAAGAGACATAGAGAAAGAATTGACCTTGGGGGGATTTAAGTTCAGAGAGCACAGAGAACCAGAGCAAATACTGCAAAGAATTCTATCCAACATTCTGATAACTCTTCCAATTCACCACCTTTACCTTCAGTATATAGGTATTCTATCAAAGGAAAGCCTTGTACTTTCTCTCTTAATGTTCTGTACCTCATAAACTACTTTAACAAAACATTCTTGAAAAATACAAAACAACTCTGTGACTGCATCACATTAAAAATTAAAGTCTATTATTACAAAGTTTCACAATTTTCTGTCCACTTGGGGAAATACTGTAAACATTTGAATTAACAAACTTTTTTTAGATATTTTGTGCAAAATTATTACAAGGTGTTAGAGTTAAATTGATAAATAAATACTGCAGACTTTTTCTCATTTTAGCATTAATTATTAATTGCAATCATGTAGTAAAATGGCAGAAAACAACATGTCACACAAAGTGCAAACAGTTCACTCCAAACCAACACACACTTACCTATCTAAATATAACGTATATACATTGAGTTTACAAAGGGAGTTCCTGCCTCCTAAAAATACACCCAAAACTCTCAAATTACACTCCATCATTGTAACCAAGGAAGGACACATTAGATGTTATAATCCTAGATATCTTTAAAGGGATGGGAAGGTCATTGCCTGAATGTTTTTGATCATAGGTTTGATTAGATATGGTTGACCTTGGGCAAAACAACATATATATGCATGGCTCAATAAGTTATCTCAGTTCCAAGCAGAGTTAACCAGGTGAAATCTGTTATTGCAACAATATATTAAGACAAGATACACACAATAAAGATAACATAATCATGACTAAAATACAAGCTGAATTTTTCATTTGATCATCCACTTATGGGATTTTTGGACAAAAGCAACACTCCATGATGTTAGAAGAGTCAACTAGACAGTTATGGCCTCTCAGCTGAAGAGTAAAACAATGTTTATCTTATCACTAGTGCTTCTTTCTGGATTAGAACTGTAAACTTTTTTCTACTCCACATATGAGGTAGCAAAAAAAATAGAACAGAACAAAATATAAAAACTCATTAACTGAACAACAAACAAGCTAGATGCTGGCAAATAGTTTGGTAATCTAAAGTACTGAGATCAAATCACCTTACTGGACTATAGAATATAAACAGTCTCTCTAACTGCAATACTCTCCGTCTCCCTCTCTCTCTCTCTTCTCTCTCTCCCCTTTGTCTCTCTCCATCTCTTTCCTTTCTTTTCTTTTATCTTTTGTAAATCAATCTGAAGAAGAATTTCATAAGTTGAAGCCATTTTGTTTCACCACGTTCCTTGATCATGAGATAGAGATAAAAATTGTGTGACGTGAGTATGATTAGTGTAGCTAATGAATGTCAAATTTGAACTGTTGCCAATTAGGAGTTTGTTGGAGAGGAACCTTAGAAAGGGATCAAATTGAAAAATAAGACTCAAATAACAAATACATGCAAGTACGGAAATTTGTAGAACAATGCAACCCATGCCAACCCAGAAGCAGGTTGGATATAAAAAGATTAAATTGAAAGAAGAAAGAAAAAAAGAAAAGCTCTTTATTAGAGTTATCAAATAAATTTTAGAACAAGAGACAAATGGTGTTGAGTGACAGTTCAGAAAGTAAAAACATAATTTGGTTGTAAAATGAGAACTAATTAGGAGTTAAGCTGTTGTTTGTTTCGTCTCAATTTAGAATCTAGATAGTGAACCAGGCAGCTTATCTGAGGTAAACATTTTAATTATGCCCCATGAGGGTTAGAGAAATGGCAAAGACAAGAAAAATGTAGGGAGTGATTGGAGGAAAAAATATTTGATAGAAAGAGAAAAATATATTGTGACTGACAGTGAAAACTCAATTAAGATAATGCACCTAATTCTTCAAATACTTTTTTTCTATCTGTAAAATATGTCCATTTTCTCTTTCTAACTTTAGTTGGGTATTTATGCAAATAATAACTATTTAGAATAGAATACAATATATTTTTCTCTCCTTCTCCCTTTCTTCTTTCATTTCTTTCTGTTTTATAAATAAAAATATGCATTGCTATTTGTTTTAGGGTAGTCTTCTTTTATTTAGATTGCAAACACAATACTAATCAAAACAGGTCAATAAAAAAAAAAAACTATTAATATTCTAATTTATGATAATATCTAAATTTACAGAATCGTTCAACCTATGCCAGTATTTCTATAATTTATTAGAGTACATGTATTTTGTTTTAAATTATAATTTTATTGATAAAATTATTATCTTTTTTAGCACCTCAAATATTTAGATATATTAGACAATACTTGTTTAGGTTAAATTCATATTAACATATTTAATGTAAGAGGCATTAACAATTAATTAGAAACAACATAATGTTATCAATGGCTAATATTACTTTCATTTGTCCAAGTACAGAAGACAATTTTAAATATGGTTTTAAAAATTAAAATAATGTTAGTCATACTTTCTTTTTCTCATTGCATAAATATTTCTAGTTAGCATTTTAATCCTCCCTGCATTAAATATGTTATCAATATGGGTGTATGTTTAAGAGGGTGAAAGATTGATAGAATTGGTAGAGTGTCAGATAAATGCTATTGTGGTTTTTGTTCTGGCTCTTTACATTTTGAGTTCAAATCCTGCCAAGGACAACTTTGCCCTTTGTCCTTTCAGAGTCAATAAA
Organism: Eledone cirrhosa; assembly: GCA_964016885.1. Lineage (NCBI taxonomy): Eukaryota > Metazoa > Mollusca > Cephalopoda > Octopoda > Eledonidae > Eledone > Eledone cirrhosa. The sequence goes on from OZ024740.1 coordinate 102,235,847, forward strand.
ATAAAATACCAGTCAAGTATTGGTGTTGATGTACTCAACTTTGCTTTTCCTCTAAACTTGCTGGATTTATGCCTCAGTTAGAAATCAATATATATGTGTGTGTGTACATAATGGTTTCTACAATTGGCACAAGGCCAGCAATTTGGCAGGAGGAATCAATCGACCGCAGTGCATTACTGATACTTTATTTTATCAACCCTGTAAGAATGAAAGGCAAAGTTAACCTTGGTCGGATTTGAACTCAAAATGTGAAGAGCCATAACTGTATAACATAAAGCATGTTGGCCAATACTCTACCACTATTGCCAAGCCACTGCCTTTTATGAATGCATATATAATACTAAGTGATACTACATCTGAAATAAAAATAAGGATAACTTAATACATATATGTAGAGAATACATGTTTTTTACTGATGGCACTGAAGGTACAATTCCTCACAGTTTCATCTCATCTAGGAATCATCAGACAGTTTGTGATGCTTCTCTAATAAGATGAAATTGGTCAGCCACTGGGAGGAATTATACACTTAATTCTCTCAAACGTAATTTAAAAATAGATTCCATCATTTTCACTAACAAAAAAGACAAGAATAGAGGTGGAAGAAAAAGAGCAGGAAGATAATGATGATGATGATGATGATGATCTAATTGGTACTAAGTAAATCCAATGTTTTCTTTTACAATGAAGTTGAAACTGAAAAGATCAACCTATTTTTGTGTCAAGCTCTAATCATTCTCAGCAGAGAGAATATTCTCTGCGCATCCAATAGTAAATGTTTAATTTTTAATTAATGTCTTCCCAATGACATTCTTCACCTTCTACTATTTTCCATCCATTTTCTATATATTTTTATTTAATTTTTCTGTTTTTTTTTTGTTTTTGTTTTTCAACCTTCATCATCATTCCACAGAAATGGCAATCTCCTAGAATAGCAAAATCCAATTGTAATATAAGCAATTTAAGATATTGCTTCTTTTTTTTCTTCCCTCCACAATTTCCGCAAAGTTGAAAACTTTAATTTCCCTTCTATTTTACCATCTCATCCATCACATCGAACCAAAAAGAAGATCAGAAAATTTGAAAAATTACATGACGTATGCAGTTAGCCTGAATTGGTAAATACAGTAAATATTTTGGTGGCAAATGTTAGGCTAACGAAAATAATGTTTGGTATATTAAGCTGGGCCTTTTCCATAAGATCAGCATGTGTCACCGTGATTTATGAATGCAAGCTTCTGTTACTGTTGTATTATATACTGTTGTAGACATACTAATTTACTAAATGAGAAAATCTGGAATAATTAAATACAAAGAATTGAGAGATGAACAAAAAAAGAAATACAATACAATAAAAAGGAAAGTAAGAATCATGAAGAAACCATCTCTGCTTTCTCAGAGAAACAAATAATCCTAAATTTCCAAATTATTGTCAAAGTTAAATACTTCACTAGATGAAGGCAGAAAGATTAAAACACCCCCAAAAAGCAATGTGTCTTGCTTAACAAATATTCCTTCTGAAGGAATTTACTTATGTTACTCAAATTAGAAGTAGCACCATGACATTTGTAGAAGCTATGATATTTGTGAGATTGATGAAGTTGATGTTCAGCTTGAACATCTGTAGGTGTGTGTCTGTATGGTGAACCTGGCTGAAGAAATATGGGTGGAGTATTTAGTACAATGTCTTGGAGGTGTGACACTGTAAAGGTGATGGAAAATGAGAAATGAATAGGACAGTGGGTTAGAATCGAGAGATTATGAAGATAGATAGTTCTGAGAAACAGAGGCCATTGTAGCAGTCATTGAAGAATCAGAGAAAGAAGATTAAGAGTGAAATATGATTTTATATATTTATTGAATCTAATTAACTTTGATAATCATAACATTGAATGTATGTTCTATATTTTAGAACATCAATAATAAAATCAAGGCATAGCTGCAGTTTAATGACTGAAACCAGTAAAAGAATATTGCTCCTGTATGACCACAGCTAAATGACTGGCACTAGTAAATGATAGGGAAAAGTTTGAAAAATATAATCCATAAATTTGAATAGATGTGATAATTGAAAATAAAAAATATAACTTTTTGTCATATTTTTGAATTATTTAAGATGAAGTATAAATTTAATTAAATACTAAATGAAATAAAAAGGTTTTTGTATTCTTTAACGATTCATTAGTTCAGAACAAATATATGTAGTGGTGTATCATGAACAAGTAATGGATTATGTCTCTCTACTATGAGCACCCTGAAGGATGTGTGCCTCCCACGAGAATGAGCTTCTGTCACATTTGACAATGAATGTTCCTATAGGTCACTCAATTGAACAGTTTACTCATGAAATTAACATGCAAATGACTGAGCATTCCACAGTCATGTGAAACCTTAATGAAATCCTCAGAGATTCAGTGTGCCATAGCTTGTGACAAGGCTGGTCCTTTCAATTACAGGTACAGTCTATCTGACAGATTTTCATAGTTTCTCCACCTAGCCAGTTATATTTGCCCAAGATGTCATGCTGTGGGAAGAAAAATGTATCTAGTTTCTCCAACGATCTATTGTATCTGAAAATTTTCCTTTAAATACAGTAGAACAAATATTTGTTTTTATAAAGCCTAGTTTTCAAGTTACTGTAGTAGGTTACAGAAAATTATATAAGTGTGGGGAAATCTTCCAGATGAATTTCACAACAAAAAAAGAAAATTTATTTACTGTATTAAAGACTGAAATTTTCTGCTTCAAAATTTTCTCCTTTAAAAACTATTATCTCAAAAGAAGGAATGTGTTATAAGAAGAATTCCATTTAACCAATGAAATGCCACTAGATTCTGTAGATTAAAATAAAAAAGATATGATGATGGTTCATCTTGAGTTCACAGCTTTAATGATATAATGGACAATTTGCTAAGCAGTTTACTTTTCTGAAATTGAAACATATTTGTATTAGGACTTAAAATTCCACCTTATTCCTTCATCATAATCATCCACATCTTCAAAATGGTTTGAACAGGTTTTAAATTTTAGTTGTTTGTGTGTGAGTGTGTTATAGCTCTATTTTCTTCTTCTTCAATGGAACCCATTTAAATTTCACTAACGCATCTAAAGTTTTCTTTGGCATGCCAACTACACCAATCTGACACAAGCTAATGTCAACTTCTGAATTGTATACCATTCACTATTCAATTTAATCTACCTCTGCATTTTAAATACATTCCACTGAGATCAACTTTGTTTTACATCCTGTCAGGGTTGATAAAATAAAGTACCAATCCACTGCCTTGGATTGGCAGAATTGTTATAGATTGTGTCAAGAAATAACAAAAGAGTAACGTTCAACACAGCAGCAGGCTGGAAGAGGCCCCACATCAGATAGTTGGATGTCATTAAGGAAGATCTCCAAAAGCTCAATGTAACTTTGGAGGATGCAAAAGGGGCTGACATGGGGCTGCCAGCAATGGAGAGTACTGGTGGACCTGGTTGGCTCTTCATGATGACACCTCTGGGGACACTGACAGAAGATGACCCCAGTCCCATCAGACAAGAGCAAGCAAATGTCAAGAATACTTTCAGTATTTCATCTGGTTCTTTGTAATCTGAGTTCAAATCTTGCTGTGACCTGTTTGGATGATGAATTAATCTATCACTCAGATTGACACCATTATCTAGCCCTTGGTTGCCTGTAGTGGTATCCATTCTGTTGCAAGCAATCAAACTAGGTCCTTTGTTTAAAGATATATTCCTCCTTTTCATCAGTCTCAGAAACCTTGAGAAAGGACACAGGTCCTTCTCCCTCTGTCTAAACAATAAAAAAAACTTTAACCCTCTTTGCATTCTTCAATATTGACTCACCCCTTACCTTGTATAATTAACACTACAAGTCAACAAGTGAACATTTCAGTTGCTTGAATTTATAGAAATAGTCTCAAATCACACCATGCCATCTAAAAAATAGGAGACACATAACCAGAATAATGTAGAAGTGGGAACATTACAGCTACAAAAAAAAAAGGAGATTCATGGTTCAAATGCTTCCATTCATAGATCTGCTCAGTAAGGGCTACACAACAGCCTACAACTAACTCACAAAACTTTGTCACTCAGCAAGTTACCATTCATTCCCATTGCCCAGCTTACAAATACTAGATGGCACCTTTGAAACAACCATTTCTTTACTCCCTGTTCACAGCCTGAACCTTAAATCTACAGAACAAATACAAAAGTTAAACAAGACCATACTCAAACTACCAGAGCATATGTAGTAATTTGTGTATTAACTACTTATGGATTTAAATTATTGCATATATCAATTTTGGGTTATTTATTGTCTATGTAGAGAATATATAGTTTATTTAGTCATTGCTTTTCAGTTTTCTATACAATTTACAGTTAAATATATTATTGACTTGTAAGCAGTGTCTGTTTTTGTTATTATAATAGAACTCTTCAGCTGTGTCAAAGACATGACAACCTTCCTAATGATGTTGACACAATAAAACACACCCAGTGCTCTCTATAGAGCACAGGCACATATGTAAGCACGATGCAGGTCCCTGGCCTATCTAGGAGATCAGTAATTCTGATTAAGTACCAATTTCGTCTGTAACAACTCGTCCAGCCTTAGGTAGCAAGCAAAACAGACTTTAAATGATGATATATATAAACCTATAGATTTTAACACCATCACTGCATGTGTAAACTAATTAAAATCAAATTGACATAGTCTTAAATAGTTGTCTATTTGTCTATACTATTTCATTATGAACAGAAAAACAAGGATCAACTTGACTATAGTTTCAAATGTTATTGTTCTTCACTCTACCTTAAAACTGCATTATCAAGGCATTCTTGAAAAGTACAAAACATCACAATGAATGCATCTGGTTTTATCTTTGTCACTTGTAATGAACCATGTGCTCTTTGACATAAGTGACAAATGATAATGAGGATTAAAGTTATATCTGTATAAATACAGAGTGTGTAACTGAGACTGCACCAATGTATATATATATATATATATATATATATATATTGTTATACTTTGGGAGGGTCATGTTGCCAATAAGAAACACACGCACCAGTTGCTTTCACTTCAATTTAATTTAATATATATTTATAAATTTACAAATTTATAAATTTATAAATTTCTGGTTGGTTTATATATTAAATTAAATTGAAGTGAAAGCAACTGGTGCGTGTGTTTCTTATTGGCAACATGACCCTCCCAAAGTATAACAATATCGGTTTCAACACACGATTTCAGATAAAGAATCTTGCTAAACAAATTCAGAAACGAAATATATATATATATATATATATATATATATATATATGTATATATAGTTATGTAATAAACACCATAAGGCAATTGTTCCATTTACCAGTGGTTTCTTAAAAGCAAAAGATTTTGCTTTCAATCCTCAGAATGAAAAAATCCTGGTCTGTTTATTGAATTTGGATTTTAAGAAACCACTGGTAAATGGAATAATTGCCTTATGTTGTTTATTACATAACTATTAAGCTCTGTTACCTACATAGAACGCTCTTTTTTCCTGGACCTTTCCGACGGAATTACTTCATTTATACAGCTCCAACCGGGATTGATTGAAGCATATTCTATATTACATATACGATTGGCACTTTCCAGCCCGATTAGTTGAGCACTCTACAGTTTTCAGGAATTTAACCAACATACACCATGGATCTTTATGAATTGGATTATTCAAAATCCAAATTCAATAAACAGACCAGGATTTTTTCATTCTGAGGATTGAAAGCAAAATCTTTTGCTTTTAAGAAACCACTGGTAAATGGAATAATTGCCTTATGTTGTTTATTACATAACTATTAAGCTCTGTTACCTACATAGAGCACTCTTTTTTCCTGGACTTTTCCGACGGAATTACTTCATATATATATATATATATATATATAATCGATTTTTGGATCTAATTTGACCCTCATCAGATGGCATGTATATCATCACACTTAGTATTATTCTGAAATGGATGTATTAATTTGCATATAATTAGCGTTTGTGATGGTAATTAAGTAAGATATATATTAAGAAGTGCGCTATCACGTAAAAAGTATGATAAAATTGTATCTGTATAAATACAGAGTATGAAACCAAGACTGCTCCAAATTGAATAAATATATACATGTATCTAATATATATATGTATACATTCTTTTACCTAGTCTGAGGAGGTCTATGACTATGCTGGAGCCACCATATGTGTGTGTGTCTGTATCTGTGTGTGTGTGTTTATGTCTGTGTGTATTCATATACACATAGTTAATTATGTAAGTGTTGCCAATTGCTTGAATTTTTATTGATTTCATAAAGGAGACATGAAGCTTTAAACTGTTAAGTGAAGAAACAAAGTGAGATGGTTTGAGGCTCATAGGCCCTATGTAAATGAATCAGTTCCAACTAAGGAATCCCCATAGAATAATAGACTTCTACTGGAAGTTTGTAATGATGTTAAGGTCATTATCAAAATCAAGTAAATTGTCCCAGCTAGGGATTGGAACCAGATCACTGATATGATTCATTAAAAACTTACTACACAATGGGAATGAACTTGCCTCAGACTCAATAATGAATGTTCCAGTTGTTTGTTTAATGACATATCCTACTCATAAAAGAAACATGTAAGTGGCTAAACATTTAGCAAGTTTCAGTGTAACAGTGTAAGACAAGGCTGGCTCTTTGAATTACAAGTAGTCTATCCAACAGGCTTCCAAACAGTTTCTGTCTACCAAATTTCACTCACAAGGCATGAGCCAATCCAAGGCTATTGTAAGTGATTCACATATTTTACATTGTGTATATCTGCCTGCTACCAGTACAATCCGCTTCATGGTCGAGTGGTCAGCAACTAAAGTGGCTCCCTTACCAGACCCTGGTCTGGTGAAGAGGGTAAGTGGAACCTAAGCATCACAAAAAAACATGAGCTGTTAAAAAAGGCAGATGAACTCCTCAGAGATAAGGGCAATACTCCAACGATGGCTTCACCAACCTGCAATTGACCAAGCGTAATGAATACAGCTACACCCCTGACATGACCAAAACATAACAGAAAATTATGAAAATCAACCAGGGTGACAGGATTCTTCAACAGGAGTGAAATTGGATTAGATTGGATATCACATAAAATTCCTACCTACTTTTTCTGCATATTTCTGTTATGTATCAGGGTCATCTTTACCAATTACTAAAATTTTGGATTTTGGTAAGTATGTAGATTTGTATATATGTGTGTGTGCCCATATCTGAGTTTACGATTACTGTTTGTTTATGTTCCATAACTTAGCTGTTTAAATAAGTAGCAGACTTCAAAAAATATGTATTAGAGTTGGTATAATTGACTAAATTTTCTTCAATGTACTGTCGCATGGCTGACCAGGTACAGCCAAATGACTGATACCAGCAAAACAATAAAAGAATACACACACATAAACACATACATATAATATTTACACCCTACCTTCAAGTATTGAGTGCAAATCTAGTTAATGTTAGTATGTCTTATGTACTAAGGTACTTTAGGCAACCATTCTAATATGTATATATATAATAGGTAAAACTTCGATTTATACCTATTCTTGTCGATTTGTCTTTTGGATCGACTCCCTCCCCCCCCCCCTCTCTCTCCATTTGGTTGTTTTCGGTCTTGTCACACGTGTCATAAAACCCTTTTGGATTAACTCCCTTTCCCTTCTCCTCCCTCTTTCTCTGTCCTTCTTGCTCACCCCCTCTCACTTCCAGATCCTCCATCTTTCTCTCTCTCCCCTCATTTTACTGAGATCGCCACGGAAAAACCTTGCTCCGCTGTTATCACTGCTAATGGGCTTATACCCATCAGCGTACTATAACTTATTCCACTTTCTCTTCGGTTACTTTACATACATGTGCCATTGTCCTGTGTCCCAACTTATATCAGTATGTTTACTTTTTCCTCTTTTCCTTTTTTTCTTCTTCCTCTCTCTTCAATATTACTTCTTTCCCTCATGGCCTTTTGATGAATAAAAGGCCATGGGTGCACTACAGATCGATCTTCCGTTTTAAGCACCGAAACATCTAAGATCTGTAGTAAACAGCTGATGAAGAGATACTTTTCTTCTCTTGTTTACGTCCCGTTTACCTTCTAACCCATCGTTTTCAGTAACAACACAGCCTAACTCTTCACCTGTAATTTTATATATATATATAGAATTTTGAACACCTGCATTGGACCTTCACAATAATCCTTGTTGTAAATATATTCTGTCACTGATTTACAAATTATATTTGGAAGTAAGCATATAGCGTTGGGTGCTTAAACGAATTGCATCATTATTCACTGATTTTTATAGTATATCTCTCTCTCTCTCTATATATATATATATATATATATATATATATATATATATGCACTTAATATAAAAATTGTTTCTACTTTTGGCACAAGGCCAGCAATTACCCAGTGCATTACTGGTACTTTATTTCATCGACCCCGTGAGGATGAAAGGCAAAGTTAACCTCGGCGGGATTTGAACTCAGAATGGCAAGAGACGTAACTCTATGCGTCAAAGCATGGCGTCCGACCCTCTACCGATACTGCCAATCCACAAAAATGTTGACTAATCAGGATTGAGTATGCAACACTCCAATCAGTGAATAATGATGCAATTTGTCTTAAGCACCCAACGCCATATGCTTTCTTCTAAATATAATTTATAAATCAGTGACAGAATATATTTACAACAAGGATTATTGTGAAGGTCCAATGCAGGTGTTCAAAATTCTTTTATTCATAAAGCTGTGATATATATTTCAATGGTGATCATGGCTATATGATGTTTTGATAATGCCAGCAGTAACACTACACCATCAAACAGTATCTTATGCAATAAGGTTATGTTTTCAATGCAATACAAGCTAAAAGACAGGGGAACTGACTGATATGGTGTTTACACCACATAATTCTGTTCAGGCTTCAGTAGTGTAAACAGACCTTTGCAATTAGCCTTATTGTCACCTCCAGCCTTCTCAAAACATTTTTTTTTCAAAACTCCTATGTTCCAACCTTTATTTTCTCCTGAGGAAGGACTTATGTCCAAAATGTCAAACCCTCTTCTACTTTCTCCTAAGTGTGATACTAATAAGACTTTGTGTTTTTGCATCTCTGTTTGTCTAGTCATTTCTTGAACTATATATATATATATATATATATCCCAGAAAAAAAGAGAATCAGTGTTGCAACAAATTTATTGGACATATTACAATCGTTTCTCTGGCAACCAGCTCTGTGATATCATACTCTGCTCTATGAGAGAATCGAGTGCTCATACGGTCTACTGCATACGGACGCTTTAAGCATCCAACACCAATTATATATATATATATATATATATATATATATATCATCATCATCATCATCATCATCGTTTAACGTCCATCTTCCACGCTAGCATGGGTTTGGACGGGAATTTTCCCACTTGAGGCAAGATTGGTTGTCCTGCTCGTATAGGACTGTCTGGCGGGTTTTCTACGGCTGGATGCCCTTCCTAACACCAACCACGTTTACAGTGTGGACTGGGAGGTTTTTACTGTGTTACCTACACGGCCACATTACAGCGTGGACTGTGTGTTTTTTTTTCGTGACACCTACACGACCTCATTTATTTCAGACTGGATGTTGTGGTACCAACATAACTTTAAATCGAAAGGGGTGGTGTGGATGGGGGGGGTGTATTGTTGTTAAGAGGTGCCTACTGACTGTAGGTTTCGCTTTGTACTTAGGCAAGGCGGATCTTCTGTATTACTGTGTAGCGCCAAAGATCTCGGTCCAGTGACATTGTCTTGGAGAGGTGTAAGTGTGTGAGGTCGGAATTTATCAAGTCGTCCCAGGTTTTTCTGGGTCTGCCTACTCTGTGGCTACCGTCTATTTTTATCGCCCTGCACTTCTTTATGCAGCTGTCGTCTTCCATGCGCATCACGTGACCATACCAACGTAGTGATATATATATATATATTTATCAAAGCCCCTATATCAAAGTGATATATATATATATATTTATCAAAGCCCCTATATCAATGGAACCAAGACATTCGAACTGTAGCCAAGAGGTGGCTAATATTGAAGAACTCATTAGAGCCTAACACATGCCTTAATGCTAGAAGTGAACTATGAAAACCGTTCCTGCACAGCACCAATTGCCATGTATATTAAGTATGGCGATGATGATGATATATATATATACAGAGAAAGAGAGAGAGAGAAACTAAATTGACTTAAACATATTGGTTTTCAATCATCATCATCATCATTTTATGTCCGCCCTTCCCTGCTTGCAAGGGTGAGACGGGTCTTATTCAGCACAGCATCTCTCCACTTGTCACGGTCCTTCGTCATCTGCACCGTGAGCTTCAGCAATCTGAGGTCTGTTCTCACCACCTCCGCCCATGTTTTTCGTGGTCTACCTCTGCCACGTCTTCCTTCAACTGGCATTTCCTGGCACTTATTCATCCATCGGTCATCCTCCATGCGCATCACATGTCCATACCACCTCAGTCTCCTCTCTCGCACACTACATTCTATGCCTCTTAGACACAGTTTCTCTCTCAACACATTCATGCTGGGTCGTTCACGCACATTGACACTGCACATCCAATGGAGCATGCTTGCCTCATTTCTCTCCAGCCATCGCATATCCTCTGCAGTTGCTGCCCATGTCTCACTACCATGCAGCATCGCGCATCTCACACAGGCATCATATAACCGGTCTCGGAACACCCCCGTCCCATGCTAATCTGATCTCCTAGGTACCGGAAGCTATCCACCACTTCTATAGCACCTGCCTGCATTTGAAAAATGTGTCTATCAATGCGACTTCTACTGTCTAATTACCCTGTACATCTACTGCAAACATATTTCTCCCTATCTGTTACTTTTCCTGCTATCCCGCTACATCTCTTGTGTACCCAGGATCTGCATTGTGTGCATTTTATAGAATTTATGCCAGTTCCTCTTCTGCATATCGAACATGGCCATTTCCCTGATGGAATCAGAGTTTTGTCCTCTTTTCTACTCATCAACACTTTTGTCTTAGCTAGATTCACTCTCAGTCCTCTTGCTTCCAACTGCTGTTTCCATAGCCAGAATTTATTCTCTAGCTCCTTTACTGATTCTGCTATAAGAACCAGATCGTCAGCATAGAGAAGTTCCCATGGACAGCCAGTCTTAAACTCCTCTGTTATGGCTTGGAGGACTATAATGAACAAGAGCGGGCTGAGGACCGAACCTTGATGTACTCCTACTTGTATCTGGAATTCCTCACTAAACTCCATTCCTACCCTGACTTTACTGACAGTACCTCTGTACAAAGTGTGCACTGTCCTCACAAGCCATTCCTCAATACCTAGTTTCCATTTCAATATATACATATAAAGAGGGAGAGAGAGGGATTGGAAATCATCATCATCATCATTTGACTATATGTGTGTATACACATTTACATAGGTATAGAACATGTTACTCTATAATACTGGGTTATAGGAACCTACATGCCTGTAGTCAGTACCTGTAGCACTTTCGAAAAACTTGTATTTCTATACCATTTGTTAGGAACTGTTTAAAATATATATTTTTAGAAAGAAATTAAATAGATGGAACAAATAAGCCACATGTGTGTTGGTGTATGTGAGAGAGAGAGAGAGTGAGAGTGTGTGTGTGAGAGAGACAGAGAGGAATGGTGTTAGAAAGGGTGAGAGATATAGAGGTAAAGGGATATTAGAGCAAGAGTGAGAGAAGTGAAAGCTGTGATATGTGTGAGCAGCAGTGTGTTTGTGTGTAACTGTATGTGTATACATGCATGGTGTGTCTGTGTGTATCTGTCTGTCTGCTTGCCAGTATGTATGTATACTATTTATCATTTAGAAAGCTTTTTAACTAATGGTGAACAGTGAGAGACTATATATGTCTGGTCTACCTTCAGAAACTTCCACCAGCCTCTTCTCTCATTTCACACCATTCCTACAGCAAATGCAGTAGTAGCTCAACACACAAAATAAGATTTGGGTAAAAAAAAAGACAAACAAACATCAATAACAACAGCAAAGAACCTAAAAACTCTCCAATACAAATATACTTGACAAAGAAACTGATAGCTTAAAGGATGGATGTATTTTGGAAATTAGCAGATTTTACAGCAGAGAAGCTAGAGTGGAATTAATCAATTTCAAATCAAATTTTAAGTAAGTTATCCATTTATATATGCATCTATCTGGCTCTTCTACCATTTCCACCCTCATTCCCCCTACTCCTTACTAAACTTGGCAACTTCTACAACTATATTTATGATTTCATTTCAAGTTCAACTGCTAAGAGTAGATTACTACAATCCACTATTTCCATTTTCAGAACAGAGCTTATAATATTTTACATATTTTTATAATTTGTTCTGTTATATTGAGAACCAAGTTGTTTAAGTCAATACACTTTCTCTCTCTCTCTCCCCCCCCCCTCTCTCTCCCTCTCCCCCCCCCCCCTCTCTCTCTCTCTCTCTCTCTCTCTCTCTCTCTCTCTCTCTCTCTCTCTCTCTCTCTCTCTCTCTCTCTCTCTCTTTGTGGTGGGGGAAGGCTTTTTCAGATTTACCAAAAGTACTGTTGGTGCCAAAATGAAAAAAAGCATAATAGACAAAGAAACATTCCCTCCCCTATTCTATTTTAACTCTTAGCAAAGTCTTCTTTTTGCCTGTTGATAGCCTCAAATATGTTTTTAAATCTCCATATTATTCTTTGTGATTTATTATAGAAACTATTTTTGTTCCAATTATATATATATATATAAAATTCTTTAGAATGTGCAAAACTAATCCCTCATTCTCTTTATATAAAGTATCAAATTATTTCTGCTGTTTTGTTCCCCCATTGTGAATTTCTGAAAAAAGCTTCTCTGCAGATATTTGTTTTCTAAATAGTTTCACTCTTTTCTCTCTTTTACTATATAATTCTTTAATAGTGTTCTTTGATTTTAGTGAGGATATTCTTAGAATACTTTACTTTATTTATTTTAATTTTCGTTTTCAAAGAATGAATTGTATATAACTTTGGTTCCAAGTTGAAATCTTGCCAGTAATAGCTACACACATGAGAAGATATTACAAAGTGTAATTGTGTAGGCAGAGTTCCTCCCTACTTCTTGTTATCATTATGCTTTCATCAACCATATTGATAATACTGGTATGTTTGTTTAAACCCCGGCTAGATTTGTTTAGTCCCTTTTCTCCCTTTCTATAAAATTCCAACATCTCTAACGCTTTTGTGATCATATTTCTAATAAAAGACACTGCATATGATTTTCAAATAATTTTGAAAATAATCAAGAATTTGAAGGAATTTAGTCATATAACTAACTTTCTCTTTTTTTAAACTGGTGTTTAGAACATAACTTAACAAAGGTTCGTACATGAAATTATGATGGAATTCTTTTAGATGAATCTAAACATTTTAAAGTAAACAGCTTTGTATCGTAGAACCAGGGGCGGTTTGATATCAAAACACTAATTTCAATTACATTTCCTTCCATTCAAGTTCTTTTTTAAGAGGTTAAACCCTACTTTGAAAAATTAAATATGATAAAATCTACAATAAACACATCGTATAACTATTTATATTCCTTCACTGAAAGTTTACACCAAGAGAAAAAGTTATTTTAATCATTTGTATTTAAAGTAAATTGAGGTAGTTTTAGAATCATAAAAGTTGTTCCTAGTTTTTAAGATTCTCAACAAGTTTTGCTAGTTAATAAATGTAAAATCTTTCTTGAAAGTAGTATATTAATATCCAATTCTGGAATAATGATTGTATTGCTTATTCAAGAACATGTGCTGTGAGGTTAAGCTGATAATGTTTGGCGCCATGAAAATGTAGCAGTGTTCTTTGTTTACAGCATTTTCCTGGATGATAATTTCTTTCATATGCTGACTTTGTGTACCTTCTTCACTGCTGTTGACATAATATCATATCCAGGATGGATACAATATAATGTAATATAATATAATATAATATAATATAATATAATATAGTATATATGTACATATAGAAAGAGAGAGAAAGTGAAAAAGTTTAATCTGGCTTTTAATAATATCTTATTTCTAAGATGTACAAAGCTTTCAAAAGTAAGGTGAGAAAGACTTATACTTGGCACTGCTACCATCAACACCACCATCATCATAACCACTACCCCCACCACCTCCACTGCTACGCCTGTCCCCCTTCACCTTTGCACAATCACCCAAGTAAATAGATTGGGCGGTAAAAACTATTGTTTTGGATATTTCCAAAACAAAAGGTGTTTCAAATAATTCCACTTAAGGTTTTTATCTATGTTGTGATTATAGAGGGAAATAACTGGAGCAATATATAATAACTAACACAAGTTTATGTATTTAGAGAAATCATATAGTTGTGTTTGTTCAGTAAGATAATACAACATAAACGGTACATCTCAGCGAAGAGTTTTTCTTTGTTTTAAAATAAAAAATAATGGCTCTCTTTTCAAGATTTCATTGTATACAACTAGATGTTCTGTTATGTATAAAGTCAATAGAAGCGAAATTCAATTAATATGTACCAAAGAATTCATCTAGAATTCTTCAGTGTAAATATTTTCTTAGCCTGATGAAAATTGATGAAGATTATTTGATAATGGCTTTGTTCATCTCATGTTCACAGGAAAGAAATGTATATATTTAACTGGCTACATCTAAATATTGAGCATCAGGTAACATGCCTGTATATATATATATATATATATATATATATATATATATATATATATATATATATATAATATACAAATTCATATATAGATAGATAGATCGATAGATAGATACATGGTTGGTGTTAGGAAAGGCATCCAGCTGTAAAATTCCTGGCCAAATTTACTATGCTGTCGAAGCAAGGTATGGTATGGCCAATTCTGGCCAAACTTGTCTCCTGACATGTTCGACCCATCTAACCCGTGCAAGCATGAAAAATTGTTTGGAAATAGTAACACAAACATAATATATCAATTAATAGACCCTTGAATCAAAATAAAATTTCCCTCTCATATACATTATTAATACGTATTTGCTATGCAGATCCAGTATATAGACACACTCCAACTATACTTTCTCTTTGTTTGAGGATTAAGTATCAAGTTAAAATTCCAATCCGAAATTTGCCAAACATTTGTTGATCTAATTGGAAGCTGTTATATCATATTTAGAAAAGGAAAATAACTGCTGAAGCCACAAATACTCAAATACATAGCATTAGCCTCAATTTCCTAAATCTTTAAATGAATGATTAAAATATTGCTATTAAGACTTTCTCTGTTACTGTTAAACATATGTAAACACAACAGTAACTTTGTTACACTGTCTTTTTGTAGCCTACATTTATATAATGTTTACATTGACCTGCAGATGTTCAGACTAGACATCATAGTCTGAAAAGGGAATAACCTACAAAGGTCATCAGCCCTACTCCATTTCTCATTTTACACACACATATACATTTATATATATGTGTGTGTGTGTGTGTACACATATATGTATATATAAATACACACACACGCACACGCACACACATATCATCGTCATCATCATCATTTTACGTCCGCTTTTTCCCTGCTTGCAAGGGTGGGACGGGAACTGATTCTGGCTTGATTTCTACAGCTGGATGCCATTCCTAACATCAACCTCATTTACAGTGAGTGCTGGGTGCTTTTTTGCCGTGGCACCTGCACAACCACTTTGCAGTGGAATGATATGGACCCCAGTCCCTATCATCTCATTTCTACAGCTGAGTAAATATATATATATATATATATATATAAAACAGTTTAGTCAAAAGAGGAAAGTCAATTCTGTGTCCCTTTTTTTTTTTGTTTCTCTTGTGAGGTTTGGAGAAAGCCAAGGAGAGTGAGATTGATGTTTAAACTATTGCAAGTTTATGTCTACAGCAAAGACATGAGCAGGGAGGGAAATTTTGATGGACAATGTTCTGGATAAGACAGACTAGGTGCTTAGTCCAGATTTTAGAGGGGCTAGGGCTGTACACAACATAGGTGATGAGAGATGGACAAAGAATAATTATGAGTATTTGAGTAAATGTACCATGAGACCAGAAGAGACCATTGTAGTAGCATCGAAAAAGACAGAGGAGACAGTAAATCTTTGAGTAATTTCTTGTCAGACAAGGTGAGATGAAAAAGATGCAGTTGTTGATATCCTTAGACTAGAAATTTGACTCAATTGCTTGCAATAAAATGGATTCTGCTGAATGCATCCAAGATTCAGATGGCAGTGTTAAAATGGACAAGAATTTACATTCTATTACCCTGACTAACTTAATTCTAAAATGTTCAGTAACAGTTAGCTATGGTACACAAAAGGTTTACGAATTTTATAATAAAAGATTTTCTCATTTATTCACTTGAAACTTTGAAAACTACTAATATACTATATAAAATGTTAGTCTGTCTATCACACTGTTTATGTTTTTGGCCCCAATTATAAAGAAGTAAACTAAATCAACTGCACTACTTCGCTGATGACAAAATGCAGAGCCTACAACAAGATACGTACCTGGCAATTCCCTGGAAGAAGAGCGCTATATCTTATCTATTCTGTTATTCCAAAGACTTAACAGTATCTCAGTAATCAGATTATATAGCACTAATCGCTGCTTGTTCACTATATATGCTAGATTTTTAAACCAAGTTCATTGGCTGCTTTTTACAGAAAGAGAAACCATTTCATATGATTTTCTTATAAAGATTAAATAGAATAAAAATATCCCTAAACAAGATTTTTTTTAAATCATGAAATATATTTGTATACAACATCAAAATAACCAAGCATGAATATATTAGTAATAAACTAGATTTTGAATAGCCACAAAAATCCTAATTTACTCTTGTATTGATTTGTGCCATTCAGCTGTGATGATGCTCCTTAGATCAGTGCATGTAGACACATATAATGAGACATTATTTTTAAAAAAAGACTATTTTGAAAATAGTTTTAGAGAGAGGAGTCTTTGGGAGGGGTATGTAAACAATAGAGTAAAATGAAGAAGTTTATCATGGAGCCCACAAAAATGACCCTTGCTTCAGCAAGCAGAATAGCTTTAAGTGGAAGGGGATAAAATCATTTAAAAAAACAGAAAAAAAACAGGCAACCTTCTTACTGGAAAATAATCACTAGAAAAGGAATCCTTAGTGAAAACTGTTGTTCTTCAAAATTATTCATTCTTTCCATTAGCAAGTAATCATAGGCACAGACTTGTGTGGTTGTGTGGTAAATGATTTCAATTTGCAACCACATAGTTTTGGACTCAGCTCCAATGCATGGCACCTCTGGCTTGACCAAAGACGGGAGGGAAATTTGGTACTTGGAAATTATATAGAAACCTGTCATATCTCTCTCTCTCTCTCTATATATATATATATATAGGAGAAAGTATGATCCCGATGGCAGAGCTCAACCCATTTCGACGGCTATTTCTGAACTAAAGTAGGAGTTTTTTTAGTCTGGTAAATAAATAGCCAAACTTTTCAAGAGGTACTTCCTTATATGGGAAGATTGTAGTTGTCAAGAAGATTGGTCAAAATTTGTAGCAGACACAGAAAAGTCTATCATGGCAGTGGGTGCGGCTGAACTTGCCTGTAGAACAATAAGGCAGTGGGTAGAGCTGGTCAAGCATTGAAGGTGAAATCTAAGGAATGTGTATGAAAGTAAGCCAGAGGAGGTAGGCGAAAAAAGGTTTCTTTAGAAAAAAGGAGGAGGGACGTTATAGAATTGGTAAATCAAATGGGATTAGGGGACAATGAAAAAATATAATAAAAAAAATATAATAAAAAATGAGAGAAAGATATATCAGAATGTAAGATTGGAAAGTGAGAAGTGAAATAAAACAGAAACTAAGGAGTCTAACACAGCTGCTACATTTAGTTGGTTCTGCTTTTTCGGCCAATGCTATAAAATGAGTTGCTAGATGAGAATTATTGAAAATTTAGAATTGGGTATTAAAAATTAATACCACATCTCTGGGGTCTAACACAGCTGCTATGAATAGTTAGTATAGTAATCGGTCAATGCTATCTATAAGTTACTGGGGTGGGGGTACTGAGGCTAAAGAGGCCCGATGGGCTGCCTCAGGGTAGGCGAAAGGGGAAAAACAAAGAAACGAACGAGGAAGAAGATCGGTGGTGGAAAGAAGTGATAGGAGGAGACAAAGGGAAGAGGAAAACATAGAGGAAAAGAAAAGAGGTACATCTACCTATATAAGTTGGGGCTTTCCCTATCTTATTCGGCAAGTGGGGTGTTTCAGCCCTTGTCTACCCACCCGGATCATTAGGGGGTTTGAGGGTGAGGTAAGTCTTCCGCAATCTGTGTTTGCATGCAGTTACCAGTCGTCTTTTTTGTTTAGGAGTTGATCCTTCGTAAACAGCATTTGTAATGTTTCCCCCGAGCATAAGTTACACAAACGGCATCCTCCCGTGTAAGAGTTAGCTCTGGACAGTAAGCTCCAAGTAAGATGGTAAGTTATATTATTATCTTGGAGGTCCCAGATTTGGCCCGAAAGTGTGGTGGCATGTCGCCGGACCGGGTTTCGGAAAGTATGTCGGTGTTGATGGAGCCGGGTCTTAAAGTCACAAGCAGTTAATCCTATATAAGCTTTGTTGGAGGTGTCCATCCTCATGTTACACTGGTAGATCACGTTACATTCTCGGCATCTGTTGTTGAGGGGGCACGTAGATCTATTAGGGCAGTTACACCTCCTGGTCAGCTCTCCACTAATTTCTAGGTTGTTTCTTCCATAGGGGTTAAGTTTTTTGTTGTTTGAGGAGTCGATGTTTTGTGCGAAGTTAGGTGTGGTGCTGTAGGATAGCTTGATAGTGTTTTTGTTGATTATGTTGTGGTTGCGGTGTTGTGGTGGAAAGTGTTTTTTGAGGAGCCTAAAGAAGATTTTCCCGATAGGTGTTGCCACCTCAGCATTGTGGGGAGGATTGAACCATGCTACGTGGCATGAGCGGCGTCGTCGCCTGCTGGTTCCGCCAAGGGAAGCTGGATAAAAGGATATTTTCTTCCGGAAGCCACTCCGCTTGAGAGCCTGGTTGTAATGAGGTGCATGTTCGTTGAATATCTGCTCATTAGCGGACAAATGAAATATGCAGAGGGAGATGTTTTTAACCAGAATATTGATGTTTCTAGGATGGTTAGAACGGCAGTGGATGTAGTGCAGGTTGTCGTTTGGTTTCCTGTATGGGTAGTACAGATCATTTTCTAGGTTGAGGGTAACTTCCAGGAAATTTACTCAGGTTAGGGACGTTTGTAGGGTGATTTTAAATCCCCAGTCCCGGAAAAAGTTGATAAGTTGTTTACGGACTCGGTCTGTATTAGTGGGGTTGTACCCTTTGAGGGTAAGGAGCCCATCATCTCGGTACAATCCACCGCTGAATGCGGGAAACATTTCGGTGAGTTTAAATAGTAGCAATAATCCTGTAAAATCGGTGACCTCAGCCGAATCGGTCGCACCCATGCTGACGTCGAAAGGGGAGTCGGGAGCTCTCTTTATCCACTTGGAGTTGTCGAAAAGTAGGACTGTTTTCCTGGTGTGGAAAATGAAATTTCTTTCCTGGTCGGTGATGGGCGCGAGTGTTTCAGCAAAGTCCAAGGCGGCCGTAAGGAGTGGTAAGGTAATAGATGCATAGTAACTCTCTATGTCAAACTGGATGAATTTTGTGTCCCGTTTGTCCTCAATATTCCTGAACCATGAGATTACTTCCTGGGTGCTAACCCATAGGCTAAGTCTCGCATTTTGCTTAACTTTTGGTATAACGCGGTCTAGGATATTTTCGCTGATTCTCCCACTGTCCGACTTCGTCGAGTTTATAAGCCTGATGGATGGTTTGCGGTCGAAGTCGGATTTGTGGTCCTTCAGTGTGAAGTAGGGAGTCCATGGGTCGAGGGGTTCAGTGCGGTCTGCAACCCCGAGGCTAGAGGTAATTTGTTGTCCCTCTAGATTTATGACCTCCATAATTGAGTGGTTAGCCTTATTATAGGTGGAGTTTAGGCTGCTCGTGATCAGTGTGTAGTATCTGTCCGGGTTGACGAAATAGAGGTTTCCGTGTGTGTGTGTATGTGTATGTGTATGTATATATACGTGTATGTATGTATATATATACATGTGTGTGTGTATGTGTATGTATATATACGTGTATCATCATCATCATCATCATCTTTTGACGTCCATATTCCACGCTTGCATGGGTTTGGACGGGAGTTTTCCCACTTGAGGCAAGAGTGGTTGTCTTGCTCGCATAGGACTGTCTGGCGGGTTTTCTACGGCTGGATGCCCTTCCTAACACCAACCACATTTACAGTGTGGAACTGGGAGGTTTTTACCGTGTTTCCTACACGGCCACATTACAGCGTGAACTGTGTGTTTTTTTTTGTCGTGACACCTACACGATCTCATTTGTTTCGGCCTGGATGTTGTGGTACCAACATAACTTTACATTGGAAGGGGCGGTGTGGATGCGGTGGGGGTAGTGGGACGGGGGTATATTTTGTTAGAGGTGCCTACTGACTGTAGTAGGTTTTACTTTGTATTTAGGTCAGGCGGGTCTTCTCTATTACTGTGTACCGCCAAAGATCTCGGTCCAGTGACATTGTCTTGGAGAGGTGTAAGTGTGTGAGGTCGGAATTTATCAAGTCGTCCCAGGTTTTTCTGGGTCTGCCTACTCCGTGGCTACCGTCTATTTTTATTGCCCTGCACTTTTTTATACAGCTGTCGTCTTTCATGCACATCACGTGACCATACCAACGTAGCCTTCTCTCAAGTAAACATCTGATCCCTCTTATTTCTAATTTTTCCCTTAGTTCGTTAATGCTTTGCCGTTCACGTATATTACTATTACACATCCAGCGGAGCATGCAAGCTTCGTTCCTCTCTAGTCTGCGTATATCCTCTGCACACAATGCCCAGGTCTCACTGCCATACAACATTGCTGTTCGTATGCAGGCATCATACAACCTGCCTTTCATTTTTAGGGAGAACCCTTTAGCAGCTAATAGTGGTATAAGCTCTCTGAACTTTTTCCATCCAATTCTGACTCTAGCTACTGTACTTTCAGAGCACCCTCCCCCACTGCTGATTTTGTCACCCAGGTAACGGAAGCTGTCCACTATTTTTATAGAACCCTCTGTGCAATTGAAAGAGCTAGTATTCTGTGGGCACTTGCTGCTACTTATTGCACCAGAGCACCGGCCACATGTAAAATCTATGTTCTTAGTTAGCTTGCCTGTGATCCCACTACATCTTTTATGCACCCATATTTTGCATTTGGGACATAAAATGGAGTTTCTACCTACTCCTTTCCTACACACTTAGCATGGCCATTTCCCGGATGGGACTGGCGCCCTATTTTCGTTCCTACAAACTAGAACTTTAGTCTTAGACAGGTTAATTTTAAGGCCTTTTGATTCTAGGCCGTGCTTCCATGTTTGGAATTTCTTCTCTAGTTCGGCCATTGATTCAGCTATGAGCGTTTCAGCATATTCAGCTATGAGTGTATGTATATATATATATATATATATATATATATATATACATGTGCGTGTGTGCGTATGTGTATATATATATATATATATATATATATATATACATGTGTGTGTGTGTATGTGTATATATGTATAAATATATATATGTAAACATGGTTAGTGTTAGGAAAGGCATCCAGCCGTAGAAAACCTGCCAGACAGTCCTATACGAGTGAGACATGGTCACCCGACCAATCTTGCCTCAAGTCAGACAATTCCTGTCTAAACTCATGCTAGCATGGAAGATAGACATTAAACGATGATGATGATGATCATCATCATCATCATCAAAAACATCAGTTTTACGTCCATTTTTCCACTCTAGCATGGGTTAGATGGGTTGTCTTGTTGTGAGCAGTAGCCTGTCGGCTGACCATGCCTTGCTCATACAGGAACTGATTCTGGCTTGATTTCTACAGCTGGATGCCCTTCCTAACACCAACCTCATTTACAGTGAGTGCTGGGTGCTTTTTTTCCGTGGCGCCTACACATCCACTTTACAGTGTGGGCTGGGTGCTTTTTTGTGTGGGGCATATTGTCTATATGCTTCAGCTTCAGCTTGTACCCATGGGGGGTCGGTTCTTCTGTATTACTGCATGACGCCAGAGGTCACGGTCGTGTTTCATCACCTTTGAGCAGTGTAATTGGGTAAGGTCGGCTTTTATCACCTCATCCCAGGTCTTCTTGGGTCTCCCCACTCCGCGGTTTCCATCAACTTCTGATGCTCTAGACTTTTTTATGCAGCTGTCATCCTTCATACACATCACATGTCCATACCAATGCAACCGCCTCTCCTGAACACAGCATTTGATTCCTCTTATGCTCAGTCTCTCTCTCAATTCGTTTATGTTTTGGCCGTTTGCGTATATTACTATTACACATCCATCAGAGCATGCAGGATTCGTTTTTTTCTAATCTATGCAAGTCTTCCACAGACAGCGCCCAGGTCTCACTACCATGTAACATTGCTGTTTGTATACACATCATACAGTCTGCCTTTCATTTTGAGGGAAAAGCCTTTTGCAGCTAGCAGTGGCAGTAGCTCCCTGAACTTCTTCCATCCCGTTCCTACCCTAGTTATTGTACTTTACAAACACCCACCTCTACTGCTAATTCGGTCACCTAGGTAGCAGAAGCTGTCTACTGTTTCTACAGAGCCCTCCCAGAGATTGGTCGTACTTGTTTCCTGTGGCTGTTTGCTGCTTGCTGTCCCAGCACAGCTGCTACATGTGAAGCCTACATTCTTAGTTAAGCTTCCTGAGATCCCACTACATCTCTTGTGTACCCATTGTTTGCATTTGGGGCAGAGAATGGAGTTCCTACCTACACTTTTCCTACATACTGAGCAAGGCCATTTCCCTGAAGGGATCTGGGTTCTGTTTTCTTCGTCTACTTACAAGGACCCTGGTCTTTGTCAGATTGACTTTGAGACCCTTTCTTTCTAGTCCCTGCTTCCAAGTTTGGAATTTCTTCTCTAGTTCCACCATAGATTCAGCTATAAGTGTGAGATCATTTGCATACAGGAGTTCCCATGGGCATCCGGTCTTAAACTCCTCCGTTATTGCCTGCAAAACTATGATGAACAGGAGAGGGCTAAGGACAGAGCCCTGGTGGACACCGACCTGTATGCTAAATTCCTTGCTATAGTCATTGCTAATCCTAACATTGCTGACTGCTCCTCTATACATGGGTTGTACAGCTTTCACAAGCCATTCATCTATCCTAGTTTTCTAAGAGCCCACCAGATTATAGCACGGGGAACTCTGTCAAAGGCTTTCTCGAGATCGACGAATGCCAGGTAGAGCAGCTTACTTTTAGCTAGGTACATTTCCTGTAACTGCCTCACAAGGAAGAGGGCATCAGTGGTGCCTCTTCCTGGCACAAACCCAAATGATGATGGTGTATGTATATATATATATATATACCCTTGCAAGCAGGGAAAAGCGGACGTAAAATGATGATGATGATGATGATGATGATATATATATATATATATTTATATATGATAGAAAATTCAAGCATGTTTTACAACGTGAGGACCAGAAACAGGAGGTATTCAAGATTGCGAGGCAGTGTGTCAGAGATAGTTGTGATGTCATTGGAGAGAAGTGTATCCGGAATGATAAAGGTGAGCTTGCCCTCACAAGTGCTGAGAAGAAAGATGCATGGAAGAGTCATTATGATAGATTACTAAATGAGGAGAATGCATGGGAAGAAGAGACCCTACCCCACGTAGACCCTATAGAGGGACCAGCAGTACAAGTCAGCGGCAGCGTAGTAAGTAAGGCAATCAGAGATATGAAGATAGGGAAGGCAACCGGTCCATCGGGTATAGCTGCCGAGATGCTGAAGGCATCTGGGTCTGTAGGTCACACTATAACCACACGTATCGTTAACCAGGTAATACTAGAGGGGGCCATACCAAAAGATTGGTGCAGTAGCATCATTGTCAACTGCTACAAAGGTAAAGGCGATGCACTAGATAGAGGAAACTATAGAGGTATAAAGTTGATGGACCAGGTCATGAAAGTAACAGAAAGAGTTATAGCACAGCTGATTAGGGACCGGGTGAATATAGACGAGATGCAATTTGGGTTTGTTCCAGGGAAAGGCACCACTGATGCGCTCTTCCTTGTGAGGCAATTACAGGAAAAGTACCTAGCTAAAAGTAAGCCACTCTACTTGGCATTTGTCGACCTTGAGAAAGCCTTTGACAGAGTTCCACGTGCAGTAATCTGGTGGGCTCTTAGAAAACTAGGAGTAGATGAATGGCTTGTGAAAGCGGTACAAGCCATGTATAGGGGAGCAGTCAGCAAAGTTAGGATTGGCAATGAGTATAGCGAGGAATTTAGCGTACAGGTTGGGGTCCACCAGGGCTCTGTTCTTAGCCCTCTCCTGTTCATCATAGTCCTGCAGGCAATAACGGAGGAGTTTAAGACCGGATGCCCATGGGAACTCCTGTATGCTGATGACCTCGCACTCATAGCTGAATCTATGGTAGAACTAGAGAATAAATTCCAAACCTGGAAGCAGGGACTAGAGAGAAAGGGCCTCAAAGTCAACATGACAAAGACTAAGGTCCTTATAAGTAGACGAGAAAACAGAACCCAGATCCCCTCAGGGAAATGGCCTTGCTCAGTATGTAGGAAAGGTGTAGGTAGGAACTCCATTCTTTGCCCCAAATGCAAACAATGGGTACACAAGAGATGTAGCGGGATCTCAGGAAGCTTAATTAAGAATGTAGGATTCACATGCAGCAGCTGTGCTGAAACAGCAAGCAAACAGCCACAGGAAACAAGTACCACCAATCTCTGGGAGGGCCCTGTAGAAACAGTAGACAGCTTCTGCTACCTAGGTGACCGAATTAGCAACGGAGGTGGGTGCTCAGAAAGTACAATAACTAGGGTAAGAACGGGATGGAAGAAGTTTAGGGAACTACTACCACTGCTAGCTGCAAAAGGCTTCTCCCTCAGAATGAAAGGCAGACTGTATGATGCGTGTATCCGAACAGCGATGTTGCATGGTAGTGAGACCTGGGCGCTGAAGGTGGAAGACTTACGTAGATTAGAGAGAAACGAAGCCTGCATGCTCCGATGGATGTGTAACAGTAATATACGTGAACGACAAAGCATAAATGAATTGAGAGAGAGACTGAGCATAAGAGGAATCAAATGCTGCGTGCAGGAGAGGCGGTTACGCTGGTATGGACATGTGATGCGTATGAAGGATGACAGCTGCATAAAAAGGTGCAGAGCACTAGAAGTTGATGGAAACCGCGGAGTGGGGAGACCCAAGATGACTTGGGATGAGGTGATAAAAGCCGACCTTACCCAACTACACCTCTCAAAGTCAATGACACACGACCGTGACTTCTGGCGTCACGCAGTAATACAGGGTACCCGACCTCCCATGGGTACATGCTGAAGCATATAAACAATATGCCCCCCCCCCCCCCACCGCAAGGTGGTCGTGGAGGTGCCACGGCAAAAAAGCACCCAGCCCACACTGTAAAGTGGACGTGTAGGCGCCACGAAAAAGCACCCAGCACTCACTGTAAATGAGGTTGGTGTTAGGAAGGGCATCCAGCTGTAGAAATCAAGCCAGATCAGTTCCTGTATGAGCAAGGCATGGTCAGCCGACCAGACACTGCCCACAACAGGACAACCCGTCTAACCCATGCTAGCGTGGAAGAACGGACGTAAAACGGTGATGATGATGATGATGATGATGATATGCATATATGTGTGTGTGTATGCATATATATATATATATATATATATATATATATATATATATATATATATATATTTATATATGCATATATGTGTGTGTGTATGCATATATATATATATATATATATATTTGTGTTTGTGGTTTACTATTTATATTTAGTAAACCATAAGTTAGTGATTCAATAAAAATAGATCAATAGAATAATTACCAAACTTTTAAAAATATGTACTAGGTTTGGTATGCTTGACTAAATACCTTCTAGAATGACCACAGACTGATAACTGAAACCAATAAAAGAAATAAAAGGAAAATATAGTCATAAGGTTCAAGATTACTGCACTGATGATGAAGTGAGAAAGGTGATGGTGAAATTTAAATAGAATGAAGAATATCTAACTCTTCAAATATGCAAATGAAAAATAAAAAGAAAGAAATTCACTGCCTTAGTAGCCTAGGCATAAAAGCTATAGACTGCTTTGATAATTCCCTGAAATTAATAGGTAAATTCTGTTGAATGTAAGATCTAATTAAGTTTTGGTTTTGCACCAGTGATAGCAGAATATGCAACGGTCAGAACGTCTGACAGAAGTTTAGGGAGCTGCTTATTTTTATTGATAAAAGGATTCTTTTTTGTTTTTCTTTTTCGTTTATTCAATTATGTTTTCTTTCTCAGCATGATAATGTTATATAACAGGGGAAGATGGCATTAAGAATGAAAGATTAACAGATGCTAGAAATGAATATGTTCTGTTGAGAAAGCTGAACATAAAAGAGAGTTGGTCAGGGCATGCAGAAGAATCAATTGCATTGGTTTGGATGAGTAAAACGTCTGTTTGAAACTAACAGAACAAAAAATGTTATCATTTCATAGTTTTTGTGATCCCAGTGGACATATTTGATAATTAAGTAAAGCAGTAGAATCTGGAGAAACCAGTGATGTTATGTAGCATCAGAACATAATAGTAATAATTCAAACAGTCAAATAATCAACAGCATGACTTTGGTTTTGTTTAGCTAAAATATAGGTGGCAAATTTGCAGAGTTGTTAGAACGTATGACAAAATACTATGATGTATAAAATGTAGGAAGCTTATGAGCGGGAAATACCTGCAATTACAGTCAGTTACTATAAAATAGCTTATAAAAATCTGATAAAGACTCTTAGAGATGGAAAAAGTGTTGTCAGCAACCACTGCAAATAATCAATCTCCTTTTCTCCTGTACTTGTTCTTCCTTTTCATTCTTAGTTCAAATTCCCTAAGGCCAACTTTGCATTTCATCATTTTAGGGTCAATAGAATAAAGTACCAGACGAGTGATTGGTGGAATTGATAGACCCTCAGGCAAAATTCCATGCAATATTTATGCTAGCTATATATGTTCTGAGTTCTTGCATGGTAAATTTAATCTGTTTCTTAGTTTAACACCACTACCTAGCCCTTGGGACTCTTTAGCAGAGCGCTCTCCCCAAGGATCGTAGACCCTTCCCTTCCCTCCTTGACAGAATAAAAATTGGTGTGGAGTTATAGCTTTGTAAAATTACTACACTTCAATTTCAGTCTGTATTTTAATAAGGCTCAAATATGCATTAGTCATATGATAATATCTAAGGCATAGTTGAGACTTATTGAGTAGCTCACCATAATTGGAGTGCAGAAATCTTACAATTATATAAAACTCATATTAGCTAAATAAAATTAATATAAGAATTAGATTAATGATGAAGAAATTTTCAAGAATAATTTTATAAATGTGGCAAGAAAAGACAGAAAATTAATAATTAGCACAAAGATTAAAATATATTTTGCACCCCAGAGCAACAAAGAAATTCTCATTAATTTAACTATTCATCATTTTTTCCTTACATTCTAAATATTTGGTATTACAGTTTTTCCTTCATACCATTTTTGCTAGAATTGCAATCTGTAAATTAGACTTAGTTTACAATATAGGTCAAAGAAGTTTGAAGCAATAAGTAAGAAATGTAAGTTTCTGGTTGCAAGTCTGCTGAAGGAAATGATACATTGGTTGCATTAATAAAGTTTAAGGTGCAGTACCACTTGAAACTTGTATTAAGACTTAATTATTCACTGCTAACTGTAGAAATTACTTCTAAAATACTACGAGCAATAAAATTCCTTCCATGTTTCTTCAAAATTATTTAGTAATAGCTATCAGTGGAAAAATGTCATTGTAACTTTCTCATACATAGCAAATACTCTGCTGCATTTACTAATATTTATATATTTAGTAGAATCATTAGAATTTTGGACAAAATGCTTTGTGGTATTTAGTTATGACCCTTTATGTTCTGAGTTCAACCCCTTCCAAAGTCAAACTTTGCCTTTCACACCCTTCATGGGGTGAGAGAATAAAGTACTAGTCAATTTAATCAATTATACCTTCCCCACAAACTGTATGGCCCTATGCCAAAGTTAAAATTCAATATTTAGACATTTGATTTCTTAATCAATTGAACAGGAGAGGTATTTCAACTAATTTTCTAAGGATATTTTTTCTGTCCCTCAGTACTGAATCTAAAATTCATTTACAAACTTATATAAATTTAACATTGTTTCTACCATATTTCTAACAGAATACACTGCCTATGATTTTCAAATACTTTTGAAAATAATCAAATATTTGGAGAGATTTAGTAATATAACTAACTTTCTTATTATTAAGCTGGTGTTTGGAACATATCAAAATTTCATACATAGTTATTATGATGTAAGTTGTTTTAGCTAAATATAAATACTTGCTCGGAAGGTAAATGGATGTTAAATGATAATGATGATGATTACAACAGTGATGTCAATGATAATGCTGACAATCACAATAACTATAAAACAGTTTCATAATCGAAGCTTAAAGTTTTCAGGCCATTTGATATTAAAATGGTTAAAATGCCTGGATTTCTTTTCTTACACAAACAAATAAGTGAAATATTTCAACTTATTTCCTGAGTTTAATATCTTTTGAATCTTAGTTCTTAATCTGCAATTCAATAGCAAACTTACTCATAGAAATTCATATAAATTTAAATATCTTAATCAAGAACTTGTAAGATGTCACACTATCTATTCATCCATTGCTTTGTCTATTTCCATTCAAATTTACAAATACTAGAAGGAAGTAAAAAACAAAAAGCATCTCATATATAGATGATTTATACTGTCATAAGACAAGAAATATAACTTTGTGATTGCTTGAAAACTGATAGAAATAGAAGCCAAATATACCTCAAATCACGCCCTAATGTTTTCAATATATATCCAACCCACACTATAAAGTGGTTGTGTTGGTGCCATGATAAAATATATCCAGCCCACACTGTAAAGTGGTAGTGTTGGAGCCAATGAAAGGGCACATTAGATAATGTCCTACATATGAGTAAAAAGCCAAGGTTGCCAGCTGGAATGACTTTGATCATAGATTTACTCAATCAAGATTGACCTGGGGTTAAACAACCACAGTAACTATCAAAATTGATAGACCATAAATTTTTATGAATAGTTAAAAATGTATTGATACCTAAATGCTTAATTTGATGCAATTCTCATAGCTCTTTAGGTATATATCTTCACTGTCATCATCATCATCGTTTAACATCTATTTTCCATACTTGCATGGCCTAGATGGCTGTCATGTGCTGAACCCTGACCAGTCAGATGACTAGATCCTGCTAGTAATTGTTGTTTTGACTTGGTTTCTACAGCTAGATGCCCTCCTTAATTTCAACCACTATACTGCGTGTACTGGGAGCATTTTATTGTGATTCCAGCATTATCACCCGACAGGGATAACTGGGTGCTTATTGTAGCACAAGCATCACCTCATCAAAGTACTATGGTGTTCAGTGTCCTTGGTCTTGTTGGAGTGCATTAGTGGGGGTTTCAACTGGAGTACAGAGATTGCACTGCCTGTTGGATCAGGTCATTGAGGCAGCCTAGAAGCAAGTGGATGGTATCAGACATATTGTGGGGTGGGCCTAACTTCCTTTGATGGTATAAAAGGGATCACGTATGTGCTGCTTGAGATGGTGATGGGGTACTGGATCATACAGGTAGTATTGGAGCAATTATTTTTTATGGGTTGAGAAAATGCTGGTAGTGCAAGGACTCAACAGGAAAGGTTCATCTTAGCTTTCATGCTTGCATGTTGGGCAAATGAGTCAAGATTATACTAGCAGGTGAGGACCTGAGCATATACTGCTGTTCGTTTATGCTTCTGCTTGCACATAACACAGCTGCAAATTACATCCAGACAAGATTTGAACTATTAACCCTTTAGACATCAATCTGCCTCATATCACTCCTGGTTCTATGTTTTTAAGCTGTTTATTTTAAAGTGTTTATACTTTCTAAAATCTTCTATCATATTTCTATGTAAGAACACTTAAGTTATATTCAAAACACTATATTAATAATCAGAAAGTTAGTTATATTACTAAGTCCACCCAAAACTAATTATTTACAAAATAATAGGCAGTCTCTTTCATTATGAATATGGTAATGAAAGGGTTAAAACATCTGATTTGTTTATGTATTCATCAACAACACCTAGGTTACATGAAATGTAAAACTATTTTTAATTCTGAAATAAAATGTTAAAGAAAAATAACCTGACCTTGATCAAAAGTAAAAGAACAAAGAAATGGTTAGACCAGAGACAGCAATCATGTGTTTTGGTTTGTATCAGTAAAAAAATCAGTTAAATAAAATTGGTTTGATTTCTTATCGTTGTTTAGTCTCAAATCAGAGATCCTGCACTGAGAAGACCTATGATCAAAGGCATTCCACTTACTCTCAGATCTTGAATAATCGATCCCCCTCCCATTTATTAATTTTTCAGACCAACATAACTTTGCATTGAAGGGGGCGGTGTGGATGGGGTGGGACGGAGGTGTATTTTGTTAGAGATGCCTACTGACTAGTAGGTTTTACTTTGTATTTAGGTAATACAAAGTAAAACCTACTAGTCAGTAGGCATCTCTAACAAAAAAAATATATATATATATATATATATATATATATATATATATATATATACGTATATATATATATATATATATATGTGTATATGATAATAAGGACGCTGCGGAGTTGCAAATGGGTTACATATGGAAAAAGTTTGTCCTTCATCAGTGGTCTTCCAACCATCATAGGCATTTCATCGCTTTAAAGACCATATACCTCCGGTTGGTGCGAGCAACGGTTAAAAAAAGTCGTTGGGACACGTAAATAAAGGGGACGCGAGGGTAAACAAACAAAATGGTGAAGCAACAGAAAGTGATGAAGAAAGAGACAAGTCCCAGATTTCTATGAATTTAAATTCGGTGAAATCGGGAACAAGAGAATAAAGACCATCAAACCTGGTTGAAATGTGAGCAAGGAAGGAATTTCGCACAGGTCTAACGGGAGGAAGAAGGGGTCTAGTCTGCGAATTCAGTAAACATAAGTTCTGTGAAATCGTAGACGAGAGAGAGAGAGAGAGAGAGAAAAAAATTCATACCAGCTTGGCCAAGAGTGCGCGAGAAAAGAATTACACACAGGTCAAACGGGAAGAAAGAGGATATATGTATATATGTATATATATATATATATATAAATGTATATATATATATATGTATATATATATGTATATATATATATATATATGTATATATATATATATATATGTATATATATGTATATATATATATATATATATATATATATATATGTATATATATATATATATATGTATGTATATGTATATATATATATATATGTATATATATATATATATATATATATATATATATATATATATATATATATATATATATATATATGTATATATATATGTGTGTATATATGTATATATCTCTCTATATATATATCTATCTATATATATATGTGTGTGTATATATATATATGTATATATATATATATATATATATATATATGTATATATATATATATATATGTATATATATATATATACATATATATATATATATATACATATATATATATATATATATACATATATGTATATATATGTGTATATATATTTATATGTATATATGTTTATATATATGTGTATATATATATATGTATATATATATATATATATATATATATATATATATATATATATATATATATATATATATATATATGTATATATATATGTATATATATATGTATATATATGCATATATACTAGCAGATTTACCCGGCGTTGCCCGGGGTTTGAAATTATGCTAAGAATATACAGCTAGGAAGTAAAAGAAGAAAATTATTTGTCCCCAACCTGTCAAAATAAGCAGAAGTCTTCAATAAGTAATGCAAACAAATATTTAGTGCAATCTTTGTACACATAAAACTATGCTGATAATGAAGGAAATCACTGAACAGGATGTATTTATACAAAGGATTAAAGACAATACACGTTGCAAATCTGTAAAAAAAACAGGCACTTTTGCTAAAGTACAAAAAGTTGTAATGAAAGCAGTGTTGTATACAAACAAAATAACAATGAGAGTAGAATAAGAGAAAATCTATTCTTTGAGAGCATCCTTTGCTGTGTATGTTTAAATTGTGAACTTATAATCCAAAATATCCTGGATGACATATTCATTGGTATGTTTTGTAATGAGTAAGGTGAAGTCAAGGCAGAGCTGTAATAAGTGTTTTTGTTAACACTAAAGCACTTCAGGACAGACGATATTCTTTGTTTTTCTTTTCGGAACAAACGCAAAGAGATTATCTCTACTGTGAACTGGTGAGCAGGCAACGTAGAATTGTCCATGCGAAAAGCAAGGTTCATCCAAGTGAATTCCAGCGACGGACAGAGTTTGACCTTGCAACTTGTTTATGGACATCGCAAAGGCAACACAAAGGGGAAATTGGGTTCGGCGAAAGGAGTAGGTAGTATCCACGCCTGATGTAGTCAGGCTAATTTTTGTTATTATCACATCCTCGCCTGTTCCACATCCGGATAGAATGGTAGCGTCAATACTAAATGGAGACAGTTTTTTAACCACAAGGCGTCTACTATTGCATAGTTTTGGAGGAGTGATATTTCTCAGCAAAATAACTGGCGTTCCCTCTTTCAGAACCAATGTATTAGGAGGTAAACCGGCAGGATTTAAAGAATTTAGAAATTCAACTGGATAATTGACCGCATCCTGTGGATCACATACAGTATCAATAGATATATATATATCCGTGGGCATCCAGGAAGAAGCTGAAGAAGCTGATCGTTAATACAGCTAACCGTGATATTTTTGGGTGCAAGAATGGCTCTTTCGTATAGCCAATCAAGATTCGTATAGTTATCACGCAAGTTCGGGAATACACTCGCCTTGAGATCATCGACAGTTTCATCTACATTGCTGATGTGATCAATTGCTATGTGTCCATCTGTATCCGGAGGTAGGTTACCATCTCCTATTGTAAGAATGTCTCCAGAAAATGTTGATGACAGAGGGTCCCCATGCAATCTTGCACGCATGTTGGTAGTTAGTCTTAATGAGGTCACTTGTCGCCACAATGGCTCTTCAGTAGGTTAACAATACGTGTGGTTATAGTGTGACCTACAGACCCAGATGCCTTCAGCATCTCGGCAGCTATACCCGATGGACCGGTTGCCTTCCCCATCTTCATATCTTTGATTGCCTTACTTACTACGTTGCTGCTGACTTGTACTGCTGGCCCCTCTATAGGGTCTACTTGGGGTAGGGTCTCTTCTTCCCATGCATTCTCCTCATTTAGTAATCTATCATAATGGCTCTTCCATGCATCTTTCTTCTCAGCACTTGTGAGGGCAAGCTCACCTTTATCATTCTGGATACACTTCTCTCCAATTGCATCGCAACTCTCTCTGACACACTGCCTCGCAATCTTGAACACCTCCTGTTTCTGGTCCTCACGTTGCAAAACATGCTTGAATTTTCTATCCTCTGCTTCCCTCCTAGCTAAGTATACTTGTCGCCTAGCTTCCCTCTTGGTCTCTAGGTAATGTACCCTACTCCCCCCGTTCTTCCATTCTTTCCATGCCTGTCTCTTGGCCTTAACTGCCTCATCTACCTTATTGTTCCACCACCAAGTCACTCTCCTCCTGCTTGAGGTCTTACTCCAACCACAGACCTCATCCGTCGCCTCCAGTAAGTTATTTTAGGAACTCCCAGTTCTCTTCTACATTGAATGTCTCTATCTGTTCTTCTTTACTGTCGTAGGCGTTGAGTAAAATATCTTTAAATCTGTTACTGGTTGAGGTGTCTTTCAGCTTCCAGATCTTTCTTCTCCAGGTTGGCCTCTTTTTCCAGGTTCATCTAGTTCTGACTGTGAGGTCGCTGACAACTAAGCTATGTTGGGATGTACATTCCTCACTAGAGAAGGCTTTTGTGTTTATGACCGTCCATCTGTCATGCCCTCTGATGAGGATAAAATCTATCTGACTAGAGTGCTCCCCTGATCTATAGGTGATCAGGTGGTTGTCGGGTTTTTTAAAGTTTGTGTTACATATCAACATGTCATTGGTGTCGCAGAATTCTAGAAGTCTGAATCCTTCCTCATTTCTTGTGCCAACCCCATGGCCTCCATGTACTCTATTGAAGCCGTCGCAGTGTTTATCTACGTGTCCGTTAAAATCTCCTGCGATGATTAGGAAGTCATTGTCGTCTGTTAGAGCAGTAGTGTGCATTAGGGACTCGTAAAACCTATCCTTAAGTTCGTCTGGCAGCCCCGATTGGGGTGCGTAAGCTGATATTATTGTGGTAATTGTTTTATTCAGGACTAGTCTGAGTTTAATGATTCTTGCATTTACCCTGTACACTGAGATTACTTTATCTACCCACTTGTCAGCTAGTAGTATACCTACAACACCCATCCCATCGTCATTTCCCACCCAGAAAAATTTGTAGCACCAACTTTTTCCTACAAAGACTCTAGCAGACTCTCCTCTCCATCTAGTCGCTTGCACACAGCATACATCAATTTCCTTTCGCTCTAGCATTTCTACGATTTCTCCTGCTCTTCCTTTCATTGAGCCTACATTGATGGTACCAACTCGGAGTTTGGGCATTTGTCGACACTATATACATATATATATATGTATGTATATATATGCGTATATATATATATATATATGTGTGTATGTGTGTATATGTGTGTATATATATATATATATATATATATGTATATATATATATATATATATATATATATATATATATATATATATATATGTATTTATATATATATATATGTATATATATATATATGTATGTATATATATATATAGAGAGAGAGAGAGGGAGAGACAGAGAGAGAGTAAGAAATGTGTTTGTGTGTGTTTGGTACATGTCTGTCTATCTATCTCTCCAACAGGGGGCCCAAACATGTGGCCCGCGAACTACTTTTCCATGGTCCATGGTCCATGGTAGAACCAATATTTCAGATTCCATTATAACTGGTGAAAATAAGGCGGTGAGCTGCTGGAATCGTTAGCACATCTGGCGAAATGCTTAGCAGTACTTCTTCCGTTTTTACGTTCCGAGATCAAATTCCGCCGATCTCAACTTTGCCTTTCATCTTTTTGGGGTCGATAAATTAAGTACCAGTTGTGAACTGGGATTGATGTAATCGACGGGACCCTAAACCCTAAATTCCATGCCTTGTGCCTATAGTAGAAATGATTATAACTGGTGAAAATCATCACCCACCACCACGTTTGACCCACTGTGCCTCTCCTTCAGGACGTAATGGTCCTTTTATGTCCTTCAGTTTGAGACCCCTCGTCTACACACACACACACCCACACACATATATATATATATATATACACTTTACTTTTTTTTCTGTCTCTGGACTACGCCCGTGCTGGAGCATCACCTTGGTAAGTTATGGGCACGTCAACAAACCAACAATCATTGGTGGGAGCGCAAACACAAATGCAAAGACACACACTGACATATATATATATACAACGTGCTTCTTTTAGTTTTGGTCTATCAAATCCACTCACAGGGCTTTGGTCGGCCCGGGCAGTGGGACTGAACCCAGAAACATGTGGTTGGGAAGCAAGCTTCTTGTCACACTGACCATATATATATATATATATATATATGTGTGTGTGTGTGCGTGTGTGTGTGTATTACCAAAATTAACAATGAAAATAAAAAGAACAAAGTCAAGTTACTTTATAACTTTGTTTTTATTTCGTTGTTTTTAGTTTTATTGTTAATTTAATACCTAATATTTGACTCTGCATCTAAAGAATTAATCCAGCGAAACACAGAACTTCTCTATGGATTTTACAAGATTACATTGAGTTTTGTCCAGAGGTAGACCAGGCTGAAAAAAGAATATATATATATATATATATATGTGTGTGTATAATATATATATATATATATATATATATATATATATATTAAAATAACAGATTAAAGTTTAAGCAAAGAATCGCTGCTTTCACCCTTAACGGAATCTTCTGAAACTAACAAAGTCAATATTTGCTCTACGGTTCTTATATATTTGATATATATTTATATATATTTATCCTTATATTTATATATATTTATATATATTTATCCTTATATTGCGCAGAGGGTTCTATAGAAATAGTGGACAGCTTCCGTTACCTGGGTGACAAAATCAGCAGTGGGCGAGGGTGTTCTGAAAGTACAGTAGCTAGAGTCAGAACTGGATGGAAAAAGTTCAGAGAGCTTATACCACTATTGGCCGCTAAAGGGTTCTCTCTAAAAATGAAGGGCAGGCTGTATGATGCCTGCATACGAACAGCAATGTTACATGGCAGTGAGACCTGGGCATTGTGTGCAGAGGATATACGCAGACTAGAGAGGAACAAAGCTTGCATGCTCCGCTGGATGTGTAATAGTAATATACGCGAACGGCAAAGCATAAACGAACTAAGGGAAAAATTAGAAATAAGAGGGATCAGATGTTGTTTACTCGAGAGAAGGCTACGTTGGTATGGTCATGTAATGCGCATGAAAGACGACAGCTGTATAAAAAAAGTGCAGGGCAATAAAGATAGACGGTAGCCACGGAGTAGGCAGACCCAGAAAAACCTGGGACGACCTGATAAACTCCGACCTCACACACTTACACCTCTCCAAGACAATGTCACTGGACCGAGATCTTTGGCGGCACTCAGTAATAGAGAAGACACGCCTTACCTAAATACAAAGTAAAACCTACTACAGTCAGTAGGCATCTCTAACAAAATACACCCCCGTCTCACCACCCCCACCCCACCCACACCGCCCCTTTCAATGTAAAGTTATGTTGGTGCCACAACATCCAGGCCGAAACAAATGAGATCGTGTAGGTGTCACGACAAAAAACACACAGTCCACGCTGTAATGTGGCCGTGTAGGCAACACGGTAAAAACCTCCCAGTTCCACACTGTAAATGTGGTTGGTGTTAGGAAGGGCATCCAGCTGTAGAAAACCCGCCAGACAGTCCTATGCGAGCAAGACAACCACTCTTGCCTCAAGTGGGAAAACTCCCGTCCAAACCCATGCAAGCGTGGAACATGGACGTTAAACGATGATGATGATGATGATGATGATGATGATGATGATTTATCCTTATATATTTATCTCTTTGGATTTTAGTCTTCAAATTTATTATTATTACTATATATATATATATATATATATATATATATATATATATATATATATATATATATATGGAAGCACGGCCTAGAGTCAAAAGGACTTAAAATTAACCTGGCTAAGACCAAAGTTCTAGTTTGTAGGAAAGAAAACAAGGCGGCGGTCCCTTCTGGGAAATGGTCGTGCTCGGTATGTAGGAAAGGCGTAGGTAGAAACTCCATCTTATGTCCTAAATGCAAAGTATGGGTGCATAAAAGATGTAGTGGGATCACAGGTAAGCTAACTAAGAACATAGACTTTACATGTGGCCGGTGTTCTGGTGCAATAAGTAGCAGCAAGTGCTCACAAAATACTAGTTCTTTCAATTGCGCAGAGTGTTCTATAGAAATAGTGGACAGCTTCCGTTACCTGGGCGATAAAATCAGCAGTGGGGGAGGGTGCTCTGAAAGTACTGTAGCTAGAGTCAGAACTGGTTGGAAAAAGTTCAGAGAGCTTATACCACTATTAGCTGCTAAAGGGTTCTCCCTAAAAATGAAAGGCAGGTTGTACGATGCCTGCATACGAACAGCAATGTTGCATGGTAGTGAGACCTGGGCATTGTGTGCAGAGGATATACGCAGACTAGAGAGGAACGAAGCTTGCATGCTCCGCTGGATGTGTAACAGTAATATACGTGAACGGCAAAGCATAAACGAACTAAGGAAAAAATTAGAGATAAGAGGGATCAGATGTTGTTTACTCGAGAGAAGGCTGCGTTGGTATGGACACGTGATGCGCATGAAAGTCGATAGCTGTATTACAAAGTGCAGGGCAATAAAGATAGACGGTAGCCACGGAATAGGCAGACCTAGAAAAACATGGGATGAGCTGATAAACTCCGACCTCACACACTTACACCTCTCCAAGACAATGTCACTGGACCGTGACCTTTGGCGGTACTCAGTAACAGAGAAGACCCGCCTTGCCAGTAGGCATCTCTAACAAACTACACCCCGTCCCGCCACCACCCCCACCCCATCCACACCACCCCGTTCTATGTAAAGTTATGTTGGTGCCGCGCCATCCAGGCCGAAACAAATGAGATCGTGTCGGTGTCACGACAAAAAAACACACAGTCCACGCTGTAATGTGGCCGTGTAGGCAACACGGTAAAAACCTCCCAGACCCACACTGTAAATGTGGTTGGTGTTAGGAAGGGCATCCAACTGTAGAAAACCTGCCAGACAGTCCTATGCGAGCAAGACAATCACTCTTGCCTCAAGTGGGACTACCCCCGTCCAAACCCATGCAAGCGTGGAACACGGACGTTAAACGTTGATGATGATGATGATGATGATGATATATATATATATATAAATCTACATACATATATACATACATACATTTACCGATGAATATAGCTATGCATTCATACATTTGTATATATACATGCATTTATATTTAAGTGTCTAAGGATGTTGACATGAGTTATGTTTTTTTTTTTGGTAAAGAGAAAATTTTGTCTCCAGATTTTATGACCTAGGGAGATTAAATACAACACCTCTGGCTGAAAGGTGACCAGGTTCTCAAACCTCATCAAACATCAATGCCGGCATGTGTGTGTATATTTGTATATATGTGTATGTATATATGTATGTATGTACGTATGTATGTATCTCATGGTCGGGTCATTGGTGACTAAACTGGCAACCCCACCAAGGTTTCTTGGTGAGGAGGGTGACTTTGGACATCCTGCAGGACTAAAAACAAAACCTGTCAAAGGGCAAAGGAGCTCTTAAGAGTCAATGGCCATCCAAAATCACCAGGAGAGATGACCCTTAGCCTTTGTCAAGGCAGAATTCTAGGAGAAGGAAAACTCTGATATAACACCTGCAACCCTGATGGTATCCAATGATGTTGACTTGTTCTTCTTTTTGGTAAATATCATCTTAGTTAAGAGAGTGGGACTGGCTTTGTGCAGTGCCTTTGCTCACTATAAAAGCTTCACGGCACAGGCATTGCTTTATATCTGGAGATCTCTCTGCACTTGTCATCACATGGTACCATGGGCCTGGCAGTTTGTGTCAATAATTGTCACAAGTGCAGTGTTTGTACCAGAGTTTTCAAGTCGCTGGCTAGACTAAAAAGTCACACTCGTTCAGCGCATCGGTAGGGATTCTCCTACATGGATATAAAGTTGTGGCCGTACTCGAAAACGAGTTGGCAGCCACCATGTATGTATGTATGCATGTGTGTATGATTGTATCACCATTGCTTATTTCATTTTCTTTGATTTCTTCCGTGTTTCTTTTATCTCCCTAGGGAATTCGTTGACAAACTTATTTATTTTCGTTTTCTTCATTCAAATGCATTCACACTGGCTGTCTCAGAGACAAATATAGCTTCTAAAAGTTACCTAAGTAAATAGCCTTCCAGTGCCCCTCTAGCGCCCCCAAAGCTTCAAACGCCCCCTAACGCGCCCCTTGCACCAAAACGTTCCCCTGGAGCTCCGAAACGCCCCCCCCCCCGTTGAGAACCTTTGATCCAGTGTGTCCCTCCCTTTTCAAAACTCTAGGATGTCACTTGAGGGAGATTTGTCTAATATTTCTAGGAGTTTGATCAACCACATCAGATTTCTTTAATTCCATTGTGATAATTTAATATTTAATGTTAAGCCCTAGGAACAAAATTTCTTTGATTTTTTTAGATAAGTTCTAAAGGAATGTTAGTACTTTATTAAATATTGGATCGAGGTAATTAAACACACAACCCTATCCAAAGTATATTAGCTACCACATTTTCAGTAATCCTCCATCAGTCTGTATGCATTTTTCAAAACCCTTGTCTCTCTCAAATAATCTTAAATCTTAGAATTAACCAAATACCTAAGTTATCAGAAAGTTCATCTTATATTTAACTTCTGTGGAAAGAACTTTAGCGACTAACATTTAGTTATTTAAGTACAGTTAGTTATTTATTTTTAAATATAATCTGTTTCTTACAGACAAGAAGAGGCTTATATGTGGTCACTTGAATTGTTAGAAATAGCACCCAAATATCCTTCAAATCACACCACTAATTGAGAAAAGTATGGAGGGCTCAGATAGTGTAGTACTAGACATATAAAAACACATGAAATATAGGATGGTCATGGCTGGAATACCTTTCATCAGATGTCTGCTCTTTCAAGGCTGACCTGTGGCTAAACAGAAAACCTTACCAGTTCTAGTCATTACCCAATATAAAATAGAGATAATCATATAGCAAATCCACAAGTTTATATAGTTTTCAGTTTCTAGTAGTAACTATTTCACTCAAATAGCTAATGTTTGACAAATCTATAAATACCCCTACTTCTAAATATAGACTCTGACCACTAATATTCTTTTCTTAACGATCATCAATATCCCAGACTTCATTCACTTACTGAATAGGGTAGAACTCATCAAATCAGACCAAAGAAACAATGTTTCCATTGGTCTTTCTATTGCTGAAATCATCTACTGATTGCAGCTCTTGGCAGAAAGAGCAACATGAAATAAAGTGGCTTGCTCATGGTTGTGAATCCAATTCTTTAACCACTAAACCATGCACTTTCACTAATACAATTAATTAATAATCATAAATACAATAATAAGCATTTTAAGGTCATTTTTTTTTCTTACTAAAGAAGGGGTTAGCTTTGTGGACCCCATAACAGACTCCATTTTCATCATTGAGGCAAAGTTTTATGGCCAGATATGTGTTGTAGGTTGTACATTTTGTCTATCTCTGTATGTGGTACATTTTGTCTCTGTATGTGTTACATTTTGTCTATGTATGTGGTACATTTTATCTATGTGTGTGGTACATTTTGTCTGTGTGTGTGGTACATTTTGTCTGTGTGTGTGGTACATTTTGTCTGTGTGTGGTACATTTTGTTTGTATGTGTGGTACATTTTGTCTGTGTGTGGTACATTTTGTTTGTATGTGTGGTGCATTTTGTTTATGTGTGTGTGCATGTGCTGTGTATAGAACATTTTGTTTATGCTTATGTAGGCGTTGTGTGTAGAACATTGTGTCTATTTGTGTATGTGCATGGTGTGTGTTGCATGTGGTGCTTTGTTTATCTGTGTATTGCATGTGGTACGTATGTATCTATCATGTATGTGTCTATCATTGCATGTGGTATGTATGTGTATATCATGTATGTGTCTATCTATGTGTGTGTGTGTGTTGTATGTGGTACATGTCTATGTGTGTGTGGTAGCTTTTGTCTATCAATATGTGCGTGTTGTGTGGTACACTTTGAATTATATGTAACATACAGTGATCAGTCATTGAAGCTGACACTGAAATCTTTCATATTTTCATGTATTGATTCACTGATAAAAAACACTGTGTTAGAGTAATCCTTCTGCATGGTCCAGGGGTGAGGTAGAACTCAGTTTTATAAACAAATGAAGCATTTGTTAACTCTTAACATCCTGTAATGATTGAACAGAGAATGTCTAAAAATGGTTTTGTTAATTCAAGATTTTATAGTATATTTATTTTGGACAGATCAGTGTTAAAATTTGCAATATTAGACTAATGATTTTAATATTTCATGTTATGTAGTCATACTGCTATTTTGTACTTTTCAAGACTGTTTTGTTGACTCTTTAGAATTTATGCTAGCGTGGAAGATATACGTTAAAGGATGATGATGATGATGATGATGATGATGATTACTCTATATATACTATTGTATTTTCACAGTAAAGGATTTATCTCCCATAATATCGAATTTATGAGATTTTGATGTTATTTATTTTGAGAACAATACCGTAACATCAGTATGAGTGGCTAGTTACAGCCAGTTTGAACAGAAAGAGGTGAGATAATTCTGGCTGGATACAGCTGGTTTAAATGCTAAAGGGTTAATGTGGTTTTGTGTGGATTATGAACCAAAGCTGGAGGACTCTACTTGGTTGCTTGAATTGCATTCTTGTGATGGGTGACAGGTGCTTGCTTGCTTCGTATTGTTTTGTCATCCAGTCTTACTATATATGATTGTTAATTGCCCTAACATAAACACAAACAAATCTGCAAGAAGCCCACATTAGCCACAAACTCAAGCAAACATAATCCATAAACCTTTACTCAACTTTACCCACTAGATATATACATTGACATAAAGTAAAACCAGTCATGCCCTTCAGAACTGTGCCAAAAACACTCTTACGGTACCCCCACAAAACATTCTGGCAAATAAAACCTATACCCATCAAATATAGCAACCAGTATTTAACATATTACTATCTATTCAGACTCCTGCTTCGAAATTGTACCAAAGATTTCAATTGCAATAACAGCTGAATCTTCCAAGGAACCTTTCACATACATTCACACACACACCACCATCATACTTTTACATCGATTTTTTCATGTTAGCATGGGTTGGATATAATGTTTTTGAGGCAGCTGGATGCTCTTCCTGACACTAATCCTTTTAATTGCTTCTTATGACAGAGATATAGTACATCTATTCTAAATCAGATACACACAGTTTTGTCTGTTTTTCCATATTAGCATGTGTTGGATGGGACTCTTTGAGGTAGTGTTTTATGGCTGGATGTTCTTCCTGATGCTGACCCATTTAGTTGCCTCTTACAACACTTCATTTCACGTTGCTCCAGTATACTCAGCTGAAAATGAGTACCAGCAATAGCTGGGGGTTTAACCCTGTAATGGACTGGCATCTTGTCCAGGGGGAAGTCTTGTACTTTCAGTCACTTCACGCCACAAAACCAAGATAAGCACTGGCTTAACAAGCCTTCTGGCTTAAAACAGACTTTAGACTTAGACTTACAATACTCAGATTTTAATCATCAAATAAGTTATCGACCCCATGGAGGATATCTTACTTAACTACTAGAGACATCATAATTGTTTCTACTTTTGGTACAAGGCCAGTGTATTACTGGTACTTAATTTTATCGACCCCGTAAGGATGAAAGGCAAAGTTAACCTTGGCAGGATTTGAACTCAGAATGGCAAGGGCCGTAACTCTATGCGTCAAAGCATGGCATCCGACCCTCTACCGATCATAATGAATGGTAGCTATCTCAG
Organism: Eledone cirrhosa; assembly: GCA_964016885.1. Taxonomy (NCBI): domain Eukaryota; kingdom Metazoa; phylum Mollusca; class Cephalopoda; order Octopoda; family Eledonidae; genus Eledone; species Eledone cirrhosa. The sequence continues at coordinate 102,279,440 of OZ024740.1, forward strand.
TGACCATTATTCGATAGTTGATGTGGAAAAGCAGACATTAAATGATGATAGTATTGATGATAACGCTAACAATGATGATGCTGGTTGTATTGTGATGGTGGTGATGATGGTGCTGAACATTGCAAAACCCCTATGAAGAGATTTGGCTGAATATAGTTTCAGACTGAACAGCTTTATATATAATATATTTCAAATATATATTGTCACATTTATTGGAAACTGATTCTAGATGTAGAATGGAATATGTTCTTCAGTTACCTGTTACTTTTTACTGGATTTTCTTTTTCTTTTCTTTCTTTTTTCACTATATCATTGAAAGTACTGAAGACTTATTATTAAAGTATTTTTCAACCAGGAATCTATTTTATTGCATTTCTCTTTCATAACTCTACAAAACAGCATGACTAAACCTTAACCTAAACCTTAGCAGTATTGACACATTTGCTAATTTCCTATTTCCACATCTTAGCAATAGAAGAAATGAGTCAGTTAGGCTACATACATAACTATACATTATTTGCATTATTTGACACTTAAGAAGCCTATATTGGCTTTCAGCTATAAAGCCTTAAATTCTCTCATAGCTTTTACACAACCATTACATTGCTTCCAAGATTTTTTTTTTTGTGTTTTTTTTCACTTGTACATTATGTTGTTATTGTTTAGCCTCAGATCAAGTTTGATCAAGTAGACACTATGATCAAAGACATTCAATCTTTCTTTTTTTTCTTCTGACAGTCTATTCTAGGAGATTAGCCAATATGTCCCTTTCTTCCTGCAAAGTGACTGTGTGTGATTTGAAGGAGATTTAGTTGCTATTTCGTGCAGTTCAAATGACCATATATTTTTTGCATTGTTGTTTAACTCTAGATCAGTCATGATTGAGTAGGCCTTATTATTAAGTATATTACCACTTCATGTTATTTGTATATCTATGACTACACTGTCCAGTGTCACCTTTCTTTTATAAAATGATAAGGTGGTATTTGAGGGAATGCGGTTGCTTCTTCAAGCAGTTTTCAAGCAACTGCATAGATGTTACACCACTTTTCCCCTTCACTTCAAAATATTCAAAGCTGGCCTTCTGCTACTCTTTGTGTCTTCTGCCATAGCAATGAAAAGGGGAAGCCCTATTTAATGGGACCTCAGCTACTAGTTTCCTCGTCTGCCATAACAAATAAGAGGGGAGGGAAAATTCCTGTTTAGTGGTGACCTCTTCTACTGGTTGTGCCTCTTGCTATAGAAATGCAAGAGTGTGGAGGATAAATAATGCCTGCCTCAGGCAAGCCATGAGGGGGAAATACTGCTTCATGGTATTTATACTTATATTCTAAATCTTCCTTTTCCTGTGATCTAATTTTGTTGTGTTTTCTTGATCATTTTCACTCCATAAGGATATATTCCTACCCATTTCACATAGCCCATTACAACAGCTTCACTAAGGGCATAAGCATATTCAATGATTTTTTTACCCTTTTTATAACCTGCCTCTGATTCTTTAATACAAAATCTCTTATTACCAAGTATGCATATCAAATTTAAACCTCTCCCATATAATATTGTGCAAGTATTATTTGTTAAGTTACACTACAAATACTATCTTAATATTTCTGATTTAGGCACAAGGCCAACAATTTTGAGGGAAGGGGAAAGTTGATTAAATCGACCCCAGTGTATTACTTATATTTATTTTATTGATCCCATAAGGATGAAAGACAAAGTTAACCCAGGCAGGATTTGAACTCAGAATGTAAAGGGATATAACACTATGATACAAAGCATGATATCCAACACTCTACCATTACTGCCAATCCACCGTCACGTGAAAAGAATATCTTAATAATGACAAATGAAGCTGTTTTTCTAAATTCCTCAAAATTATTGATTATTATCAAAGTTAATTGAAACTTAAAAGACAATGAAATTAGAAATATAGTTATGAAAGGGTTAATGGGACTTCCTAGATAATCATTAATTCTATATACTGATGATGAGACCACCAAAGATGATAAATAATAGTCTTTGCAGTGATTTTGCAGCTGGTTCGCTGCAATACATGTTTGGCAGTGAATCAGCTGAATAGTTAGAGCATTTATTCTGACTTCTTGCATTCCCACTAAGGTAAGCTTTACTTCTTATCCTTTTGGGGTCATTAAAATAAAGTATCAGTCCAGGGCAGTAGATTAGCAGAATTGTTAATGTCAGACATGATGCCTTGTGGTGCCCATTTTAACATCACCACCTGGTTCTGGAGTACTTTGAGTAGAGTCTACTCTGTTGCAAGTAAACGGACTAAGTCTCTGGTTTTAGGATGCATTCCTCCCTCTCATTCACCAGTCCTGGAGCCCTTGAAAAGGGATATGATCATTGCCTTTCCCTCTCTGACTAGACAGTAAAAATGAGAATTAAGAAAAATGCAAGTGCCCAGTCTACACTCTAAAGTGGTCGTGTTTGTTGTCATGGCAAAAAGCGCCCAGCCCACACAGTAAAATGGTCATGTAGGTGTCACAATAAAAAGCACCCAGTACACACTGTAAATGTTTTTGGCATTAGGAAGGGCATTCAGCCATAGAAACCAACTCAAAATCCGTTCTGTATGAGCAAGACATGTTCATCTGACCTGGCTTGTCTCACAATGGGACAACTCGTCTAACCCATGCTAGTGTGGCAAAATGGGCATTAAACGGTGATGAAAATGATGATGATGATGAGGATGATGATGATTTTTAACATAAACATATCAGTCTACATATCTATCAAAGATTCTTTTTCAGCTTTTACCTAACTCTCATCTAGCCTGTAAGTTAACTCATCTAGCCTGCTTCTAACCTTAGTTTTAGATTTTATCAGAGCTTCAAACTAAGGAAAACAGATTTACACAGTTGATTTTATTTGACAAGATTTGATCTTTTTACAATACTTTAGCAAGCTTCTAGCAAGTTTACCTCAATCATGTTTTTTCCCCTCCTTACTTCATCTGTTCAGCTGACATTTAAAATAAACAGTGCATTTTAATGCTTTATCCAGAATACAGCACAAATTCGATTGGTCTTACATGACAAAATTTGATTGATGTCTTTACAATAATCTACCAAACTTCTAACATATCATATCATATTCTTTTTTTTTCCTCATCTGTACTGCTGACATTTAACCCTTTTGATAACCAACCCAACCAAAACTACCTCTGTCTAGGAAACGTATCACCCATTTGAAGGTTCATACTTAAATTAAAATCTTCCAGCATAATTTTATATAAGAACATCTTGTTATGCTACAAATTAAATTAAAATTTTAGCAAATCCTTCCCAAACACTTCATTAATTAATTGAAATATAAAGTAAAGTATATAATTAGAAATAGAATGGATTTTACAGACTAATCAACACAAATTCAAACCCACAACTGTTCATCTAATACAGAGACACCACATGTACACAACATTCTTGGACCTCCCATAAAAATCCAGTTTGCTTCTAATGTATTTATTATTTATCTTATGCCGCGGTTAACTTTGCCTTTCATCCTTACGGGGTCGATAAAATAAAGTACCAGTAATTCACTGGGTATTTGCTGGCCTTGTGCCAAAAGTAGAAACAATTATTTATCTTATACCACAATTCATGAGCATTGTTGGTTACAGGTTTCTAATGAGTTAATCCCTGGTTCACTGTTTTTCTGATGACAAAAAATGACATGGGGTAGTTTATAACTTGATTCAGAACAAATATAGCAAGTGACTTTATTTGTAAAGCGCCATTTAAAATATTTTTGTCAGCAATGCTATTTCTTGCACAGATGTTTATTTCCTTTGTCAATACACATAAGTGAAAAATACACCACTCATTGACACACACACACATGTAAACATACATATATATGTATTATGTAAAATGGATATATAAATAATTGTTTCTACTTTTTGCACAAGGCCAGCAATTACCCCAGTGCATTACTGGCACTTTATTTTATCAACCCCGTAAGGATGAAAGGCAAAGTTAACCTCGGCGGGATTTGAACTCAGATCATAAAGGGCCATAACTCTATGCGTCCAACCCTCTACCGATACTACCATATATATATATATATATATATATGTATACGTACATACATATATGTATACAGACATAGTATGTATATATATGCACACATATATATATGTACGTATGGATTCAGCGAACATTTATTATAATGCTCTGTGTGTTTGTAAACAAACAAAAAGCCCGAATTAAGCCGTACAGTGTTTAGCAACCATCGTTGCCCTTTTGTTCAACACAGACAAAGGAACGATGTACTAGTTTCAAGCTTATTAGCTATCGTCAGCATCGTATACTTTCCTGCCAGATGATTGAACGTCTAAAAGTATATACTTTCCTTATGCATATTAACGGCTGAGCAGCCTAATTTGCATATCGAGTGAGTTCCATACATACATATATATATGTGTGCATGTATGTATATATATATATACATACTACTGTACATCTGTATACATATATGTATATACGTATACATACTTATATTTAAGTAACAGCCGTACTAAGAGTGAGAAATGAAATTTCATTTCATTTTTCCCATTTATCTTTTTGGTGCTCCCGGCCGACTAACTCACTCGATATGCAAATTAGGCTGCTCAGCCGTTAATATGCATAGTTATCTGATGAGAACGCAAATATCATCCCATGATGATATTTGTTTTTGAAATGCGCATAATAAAATACATGGAACTCTTTTAACCATCTTTTGATTTTATATTATATATATATATATATATATAATTATGTAATAAACAACATAAGACAATTATTCCATTTACCAAAGGTTTCACGAAGACATAATTAAATAGCTCTGAAGCATACATAGAGCACTGTCCTTTCCTTTACCCTTCCTCTGGAAATATTTCATATATATAGTTGCGTGGCTAATTGGTTAGTGAACTGGATATACAATCGTGAGGTTGTCAGTTCGATTCCTGGACCAGGCGACAGGTTATGTCCTTGAGCAAGACACTTTATTTCACATTGCTCTTACCTGGAGTTGCGACCGATAGATAGTATTAGCAATTGGAAAGACCAACGGAAACATTGTTTCCTCAGTCCAATTTGACAAAAATCAATCTAAAAGATATATATATATATATATATACACACACACACACATATACAATGGACTTCTGCACAGTTTTGCCTACAAAATTCCTCTCAAAAGGTATTAGTCAAGCCATGCCTACGGTAGAAGACACTTACTTTTCCAAGATTCTACCCAGCCATTAAATCTGGCATCATGGTATGATGTAACTTTAATACTTACAGTTCTATATTATTACATTAATAACTCAAGTGGGGAGTAGCACTATATCTGCTAAAAATATTTCTGCATTTTACTGTGCATACAATCTGCAATCTTCATTTTATATGATGCTCAGTTGCTATAGGTTAATGACTCTCTTTAGAACTGATATACGTTACCAAAGATCTTAATATTTCTTTTATTTTAATCTCAGCCATTTAGATTCTAAATTCTGCCGTTTTATTTCTATCTACCTTATGTTTTGCATTTTGTGAACAGTAGCATTGTCATTGGATATAGATTTCTCACAGGTCAATCACTTGTTGGTTTGCTGCATTTACAATGGTGAGAGTAACATGGGAATATCTGTGCCACTTGAGCTGAACAAATATCACACATGTATTTAATGAAACACACATATGCAAACATATATTATGGGTTTCCACAGTTTCTGTCTAACAATTTTCATTTGCAATCCAAAGCTATGATAGAAGATTCTTGTCCAAAATGCTGCAAAGTAGGATTTAACTCAGAATGATATGATTGCTAGCTAAGTGACCCATCATCATAATCACTATCATCATCTTCATCATTACCATTTAACATCAATTTCCCTGATAGCAAGTATTGGATTAGATATATTTTATTTTAATTCATCTGCAAGACTTAGCTACAACTCAACCAATGTATTGTTTAGCTACAATTCAACCGATTTATTGGTTGACTTTATCAATATTTCTAATTGAATCTCATAGGATGTGTAATATTTCTAATAAACTATCCTAAATATTTTATCATTCTAATTATTTAATCTATTGATGTTTTCCTTACTTTTATATTACTTTATAAAATAATTTAAACAAACAGATATTATTGACTATAATAATATCCATTTAAAGAGTATTTGTGGTGTGTGAATTGGCAGTCATTAGCACATTGGTTTAAATACCTCATGAGTTCAAATTCCACCAAGGATATCTTTGCCTTTCTTCCTTTTAGAGTTGATAAATAAAGTAGTAGTTCAAGAAAAGTGGTTTGGCAGAATTGTTTGGGTGTCAGACAAAAAGCCTTGCAGTATCTGTCTGGCTCTGTCCATTCTGAGTTGAACTCTTCCCGCCTATCACTGAAAAAGTGATGGCATTTCTGCCAGGAGTTGTGACCAACAGATAGTATCAACAAAAGAAAGATCAATGGATTTCCTTACAGTTTCTGCCTCCCAAATCAACCCAAAAGATATCCATCTGAAACTAAAGAAGATAGATAGTCAAGGTACCACGTAGAGGAATGGAACTTAAAACCATGTGGTTGTGAAGCAAACATTTTAACTTCACATCCTTGTCTGTGTCTAACAGTAGTTATTAGAATGTAAACAACTGTGTGTCAAGTCACAAACGTATTTATGTAGTAGTACAAGACTGATGGTCAGACAATAATTACTGTAGCACTAATATATATACAGTATAGACCTGTTTTCATATATATTTAGTCTCACTGAAATTAGGCCCATGAAAACCTTATCAGCAGCTTGGAAGTTCTTACAATTTGTTTATTCATAACCCACACATCATTCTAGGAATTATATTTCATATAAGTTGCTTGCTTGCATTTTCCAGGTAGAAAATGTTATACTATTTAGACATGTAATTCAATTTTACAGAGAAATGATGTTGAAAGATAGAATCAGGTGTGAAGAGGTAACAGGTGTTAGAGATACACTTCAAGATACAGCAAAAACGAAGTGGAGGAGAATAGAGGACAATAGATGGACAAAGAGACCCACAGAGCAGATTCCACGAGAGGGATGGAAGAGGGACAGACAGAAGAGGGGATAAAGGGACGATATTGAAGTATTTATGAAGGTACATTATAAATTTGGATATACATGAAGGTACAAGACAAGTTTGGACAAAAACAGCTAGACTAGAAGGTGCTTAAGAGATATATTCAGCAGTAGACCATTGTTTGATCAACAGGACAGCCATTCACCTAATATCATCATCATAACAATGATATGGGATGGATAGGTCTGCAGTAGCACATCCCTCCAAGTTTCTCAGTCCTCAACCCTTTAGCATTTACATTACTCTATATATACTTTTGAAGGAAAACAGGAAGACGATACTTTGGTTCGTGAAGACGTTCCTTGGCAATGAACGGAAAAAAACAAAGATAATACGTTGTTATTTGGAGCGATGAGAACAATTACACGCAAAGACAAAACCACGTTTATGGTATAAATGAAGTCGTAGACTAATATTCTATTTAGGAAACCGAATGATACTCGGCTTCGGAGTTAAGAATAATTGTTTCTACGTTAGGCACAAGGCCACCAATTACCCAGTGTATTACTGGTACTTTATTTTATCGACCCTGTAAGGATGAGTAAATAAATTAGTAGAACGAAAATGACAGAGGTTATTAAAAACAATAATACTTGAATATATACATACACGCATCCATATACGTACATACACGTGTAAACGCGAAAACACACGCCATGCATGCATAAACACGCGCACACATACATAAACCCGCACAACACATGTTCCCGCACACATACAAATGTATACACCAAGTACACATAAAAAAATATATATGTGTGTATACGTATAATTATATAAACGTACATAAATATACACACATACATATATAGTGCACACACACACATATGTTCGCCAAATGTCCGTCAACCAAAAGTCAATGTATGCATATACACAAAATACACATATACACATAACCATATATATACCAGTATATATAATATAATATATACACCTATAACAAATACAAGCATATATACGTACGAGAAAGTATACGTACCTTCACAAAACATATGGGTAAGATATACTTACGTATACAAATAAGTAATGGTATAATCATGAAATATACTTAGCTACCACACCAAGACGTAAATTATACGCGTATTGTACTATCCGTTAGGGTATAATGTGGGGCTGTAATACAGGAAAGTTTTATGCAATTTGTGTTTACAAGCCGAAATTGCCTCAGATTTTTTGTTTAAGATGTGGTCATTGGCGTAGAGTATTTCCAGGGCTTCAGCAGCGCAAAGATCATATGGTCTTTTATTTCCGTTATACGATCTAGCCTTAGCTAGGATCTCCCAGTGTAACTTATAATGGGTGTGGTTGTCTTTTAGACTCCAGATATAAGCTGAAAGTGACGTCATATTCCTTTTTAAAGGGTTAAGAAAAGAATGGGTGTGCATGTAAAGACGCTGCTTGAATCTATTGGTGGTTAACCCTATATAGGCCTTACTGGACGTGGGTGTTTTGACCTTACATTTGTAGACAATGTTACTGGAGAGGCATTTCCCGGATAGTGGGCAGTCAACCCGATTCCTACAATTACAGTACTAGCTACAGGGTTGCACGTGTTACTACGGCTAGGTAATTTAGCTAAATTTGAAGCAGTGATGTTATGTGCAAGATTAAGAGTCGTAGAGTAGGATATTTTAATGGTATTTCTATTAAAAATTTAATTATATTTATGTGCTGAGGGGAAATGCTTCTTAATAAGGGAGAGAAAGATCTTAGCTAATGGTGTGGCCACCTCCATATTATATGGTGGGTTATACCATATAATTCATCGGGATCTATTTTTCATTGGCATATGCTCATACTTAGTATATGCTACCTTATCGACAAATCCACTCCGAGCAAGAGCTTCATTGTAATATGTGGAATGGTCGGTGAAAATATGCTTGTTAGTAGATAGACAGGAAAGCCTCAAAGAAATGTTTTTTACCAGGTTCTTGGTTATGCTGGCAGGTTGGTTAGAATGCTTACTTATGTAATTAAGCGTATCATTCAGCTTACTATATGGGTGGTGCAAGCCATTCGACAAATTGAGGGAATCGTTGAGGTAATTAACGACCGAGAGGTTAGCCTCAACCTGTATGGAGAAGTTGAAGCCTTTAAAGATGGCTGTGAGTTCTTTTCTGAACCTGTCTCAAGCGCTACATATTAAAATGAGAAAACTCATTGCTAGAACAGCCGTTAAAATAGCTAAATGCTGTCAAAGACAGCGATGGGCAAAAATGCCTCAGTGAACAGAGACCAGCGACCAGTGGTCAACAGAGAGACAATCCACAAGGTGGGAGATAAGCAGAGGAAATATAGAAAAAATTGAAAGAAGAGGATGACAAGGAGAAGTGTGCTGACACACAGAAGTGACTGGAAGAAATAAATAAAGGTGATGTACAAGTTTACATACACACATCTTCACCCTTATCAGCTCTCAAACCAGCTAAATGGCTTTGCACGATTTGACCACAGCCATCCTTACGTCTCTTGACCACATCCATCCTTACGTCTCTTGACCACAACCATAGTTACACCTCTTAACCATATCTGTTAATACATGACCTATTATTTTAAAAAATCTTATTCTAAATATACTAGTAGAGATAACATGATAAATTAATAACAATAATTAACATGTCAGAATCAGTAGCGCAATTGATACAGTGTCATGTAAGTGTTAGTTACATTCAGTTATATTGTATCTTTAGATTCTACCACTAGTGTTGTCCTTACTTTGGAGGTCAATAGAATAACTATTCGTCTCGTACTGGTCTCCTGTTGTTGCAGTTCTTCATGGTTTTGTTGTTGTTTTTCTTCTTCTCCACCCACTTATTTCTGAGAGGGCCGTGGGGGAAGAGTCTTCAAACACTCCTTCCAGTGGGTTCTCTCAGAAGCAACCATCTCCAACTAATCTGGTTGGATCCCCAAGCGAGACCAGCCAAGTTGGGGTCTGCTCCTGGGTCTCATGACAGTTGGTTTTTCCCATAAAATCTATCCAGCGATTCTTTCCTGAGGCATTCTAACCACATGCCCATTGTATCAGAGAAGTAGCAGCTCTACCTAGAATGACTCTCTGATCTCTGAGCTCAGCACTCTGTTGAGTAACGTTACTCCAAAGAGCTTTTGGAGGAACCCCATTCGGGCCACTTGTATTTGCGATCATATTCTTTCGGTCATTACCCAATATTCAAGCTGGTCTCTTGCCTTAGAAAAATATATGCTGTTCATACTTGACCTTTTTCCTGGAAAAACCTCATCATCTTTATATCAACTTTTCCATGCTGGTATGGGTTGGATGGGACATTTTGAGGGAATACTTATCTTCCAGGTGCCCTTCCTGACACCAACCATTTTTAGTAATGTTCCAGACATCCCCTAAATAATGATACAATTATTTATTTTACTGAATTCCTCTAAATACTTCATTATTTTCCAAATTATTTGAAAATCATTGGTAGTAATAGACACACATATATGCTGGCTTGCATGTGTGAGCAAACTCTTGCATGCTTACACACAAATACAAACACACTCATGCACGTAAACACAAATACACAAAATTAGTCATGCCTATACATGAGCATGTTTATAAAATAATTGTTTCTACTTTAGGCACAAGGCCAGCAATTACCCAGTACATTACTGGTACTTTATTTTATCGACCCCGTAAGGATGAAAGGCAAAGTTAACCTCGGCTGGATTTGAACTCAGACTGTAAAGGGACGTAACTATGCTAGAAAGAATGGCGTCCGACCCTCTACTGATACTGCCAATCCACCAATGAATGAGATTGAGATCGAGATCATGTAGGTGTCACGAGAAAAAATACACAGTCCATGCTGTAATGTGGCCGTGTAGGTAACACGGTAAAAAGTTCCCAGTTCCACACTGTAAATGTGGTTGGTGTTAGGAAGGGCATCCAGCCATAGAAAACCTGCCGGATAGTCCTATATGAGCGAGACATGGTCACCCGATCAACCTTGCCTCAAGTGGGACAACTCCCGTCTAACCCATGCTAGCATGGAAAATGGATGTTAAACGAAGATGATGATGATGATGATGATACTATTGTATTTTCATGTGTTTTGTCAAATTTAATACAGCCAAAACAGCGCATAATGGGAAAATACTTAGAAAAGGAAGTTGCCCCTGAAATGGGAATACAAATGGAATAAAACAAGTTTTGCGTAACTCGGAGCACGGGTTCCTGAGTTTTCTGGGTACCTTCATAAATAGAGAGAAAGATAGAGAGATAGTGGTTGTGAGAGAGTAGATTGAAAATTTCATATTTTAAATTATGTACACGTCTGTATATATTTTGATGATTTAAAAATTATTTTTAAGTGAACGTGACCCAACAGGTCACAGGTGGTTTAGTCTCACATAATATTGAATCTATGAGATATTGATATTATTTATTTTGAGAACAATACCTTAACATCAGTATGAGTGGCCAGTTACAGTCGGTTTGAACTGAAAGAGGTGAGAAAATTCTGGACAGATATATCCAGTTTAAATACTAAAAGGTTAAACATCTATCTTAGAATCCCATTGCTCTCATTATCTTCACCCACATCTTAGCACTATCTCCTCCAAAGTCTTTGAACTAATATGAGAGCCTTCATATGGTTGTTCAACCTGCAAGAAATAGTAGCTAAATCTCTTTCAAATCATACACTCGATTTTAAAGAAAAAATACTGACATATTTGATAATGTAGAACTAGAAACATCATTTCTGAAAACAAAAGATAGGATGGTCATAGTTGGAATGATTAAATAATTATATGTGTGCTTGATCAGAGTTCCTCTGTGGTTTAACAACAAGCCTTCTGGCTACACCTATTATTGATTCTGTCATAACATTTCTTCATTCAACATCAGTCATCCATTAGTATTATATGTCTGTCCATACCTACACCACCAGCTTTACAATGATCAATAGCACTGACACCCAAATGCTTCTTCTACTTGATTTTTCACCTTTCAAAAGTTAGTTCAATTCTAGTTAGATCACGTCTTCAAACTTCACAACACATCCTGAAAAAATCCCCCTCACTCTCTTATAAGTGTTCTATTACACAAAATACTAAAATATATATTAAAAAAAAGACTATTATATATGTTTCACTCTTTTTTTCTACAAGCATTGATTTCTTTAGTAAGCATCAGAATATGGAGGCAGGAAAATGAGATTGCGTGACATCATGATTTTGTCAATGATATATGCAATATAAGCGAAAGGAAAATTATTTCAACAGGAAATTGAAACCAGGTCATGGATACAGCTTGCTAGACATTTGTCTGTATTTGTCTCTTTGTCTATAGAGACTGCATTAAGGTTTTTCTAGCATAGAACAAGACTACAAAGAGGACAGTTGATAACAACCTCAGTGCATGATAGGTACATATCCTATGCAGTGATTGCAATAATAATATACAGTAATTAAACTACAATATGCATTAGGTTCAAATCATTCCATTTTCAGATCATAATCAAGATGTGTTATCTCCTTTTTATTCATATATCCAAACTCTGCTACATCAATATCTCATAGGATATGAATTGATTTGTTTCAAAGAATTTTATCGAAATGTTTCCATCATAATTTTGGAAGATTCTGACTAAGGTGTTTAGTTTTGCCTTTTATCTTTCTGGGGTTGATGATATATAGTACCAGTCAATTATTTGACTCAATTTAATTGACAATATATCTTCCTCCAAACTTTCTGTTGGGGCACTTTAAAAAGTGAAAAATCAGTGGCTCCAAATGAGTATTGACTTAGTCTGGGATGCCCCATCCAAACATCACTAGCAGGGAAAAACATGTTAAATGATGATGATAATCATCATCACCACCACCATCATCATCATCAATTATTCTCTAAGTGTTGTGATTGTAGAAAAGGAAAGGAGCAGTCTCACAAAGATTGCAATACTACATAATTATATAAAGCATAAACATATGTATTTCTTTATTACTCTCATAGTGTAGACCTTGTCAGGTCTAAGTGGTGGGATAATTATTCAAAGTAATATAAACAACAGTTTATGTGTTAATATACAAACGATTGCAAGTACAGATTTGAAACAGAAAGCAATACACAACAGGTTTTAAAATGTCAACATCGATAAGAGCAAAGTATTATACGTGGCTATGAATACAAGTCCCTTCTGAATGTCACACGAGGTGAGAGTGGAAAATTTTGTTATGATAAAATTGAGAGAGAATAGATATATTTTTTTAGAATAACTAGCAGAAATGAGTTACTGCATCAGGGATTCTTGCAGCTGAGAATGTATCTCATGAGACAGGCTGACTGTAGAGTTCAGTTTGAAGTTGGCTTAGTCTGTGCAGAGAAGCAAGCATGTAGTTTGTGTTACCTGCTAATAAAACTCTACATGGTTTGTAGCTAGTAAATCAGTTAGTTTTTTATGTATCATGGTCGAATATGTGTAATATCTATACTAACAACATGACTGTCAGCATGTTTGTAGGAGTAGTCTGTAGAGAGTAGAATAGACAAGCTTCATAGCTCTGATTAAGCTGTAGTCATACTTACATATCAAGGGCTAGGTATGTAAGAGTTATGCAGCTCAGGACAAACTGTTATATCATGACCAGCTCTAGATTAACCATTAAGCAAAATAAGCGCGTGCTTAGGGCATTTGTTTCCTTATACAGTATATACTATATCTTTTCAGTGCATAGAGCCTTTCAAGGTCTTAATCTAATTTTGGTCAGCAAGTAAGCTACAGTGCTGATGCCCGATGACTGTCATGTAATATTTTCTATTGTAAAGAAACCTCTTAATTAGTTGGTCTATAGAGAAAAATAAAGTTGCAGTAGTAAATGTTGGTGAAGTTATAATGCCCTATAAATTGAGGGGCATAATTTTGTCTACATAGTTGTGTAACTCAAAACAAGTTGTGCTCAAGCTGTTTATAAAACTGCCATAATGAAATGTTGGTGAAAACCCAAATGAACAGTGAGAGCCATCAAGGAGCTCTGTGTAACAAGCCCCAACCACATTCAATGAGAGTAAATAGCTCTGAAAGGCAAGAACACATTCTTGATTTTATAATGGTATATACTTGGAATAGTCCATTGTTTGGGTTAGTTCATTTCTTGTGTAATTTTGACTTCCAGTAGAGTAGTAATAAGGAATGCTCTATCCAAAACATTGATAGTTCAAATTCATGCAATCGGATTACTATGAGTAAACTATTTTCATTCAAAAGCAGGTAGCAATTTTAGTGGCATACCTTTTTTCAAAAAGAATGTAGGCAGTGCATTTCGCCATCATAATACTAGCAGATTGGCTGATATAGTACTGCTGCTGATGATGATGATTCTGTTAATGAATAGACATGTTGTTCATTGATTCTCAATTGAATAAATTGCAGACCAAATTTATAGTTATGAGTTCATATTTTGGTACTGGTAACCATTAGAGAAAAACTGCTTCTGAGGTGGGGGAGGATTAAAATCTATAATCAACAAACAAGTGTGGTATTTTTAATAAGAGCAGTTGAATAACAAATTTTGACAATATAGATAATGCAGATTGGAGCAGATGTGGTTTTTACTGCCAGCAAGTGAACACAATAATCATTCAGTAATTGAATCACTTCATAAGTATCTACTACAAACCAACGAGGAAGCTTCTATGTAGTAATCTGTCATTTTAGAAATAGCAACTAAATTTCGCTTATATTTCACCTTACCATCATGAAATGGGAGGCGTATTGGACAATGTTATTTTAGATATGCAGCTTCTCGAAGGATTGGATGGCCATGGCTGGGACAAACGTATGTTGCCTATTAAGCTCATGAGGGTAATGGCATGAGTTTGATTCCCAGACTGGATGGTGCATTGTGCTCTTGAGCAAAACACATAATTCACTTTGCTCCAGTCAATTCATCTGAGAATAAATACCAGCAGCAACTAGAAGTTAAGGTTCTGATGGATTGGCATCCTGTTCAGAGGGGAGTCTTTATATATATATATTTTTTTTTAAGTCCCAAACAAAGCATGAAGCCACTTAGTGTAAGGGACTACAAAGAAGGAGAAATTATGTTGAAAGGAATGAATTTACTTTAGACTTGAAAGACTTCAGGTCATTAGAAGGAGAAAAATAATGAGATGGAAGAGAGTTCCAAAGTGTAGCAGTTCAAGGAAAAAATTCTATGATTGTAGAAAGACTTCCTTATCTGTGGAACCACAACAGTATCTGGATGAAGATGCTATGAGTTTCAAGTTAGGTGAGCAGGCACAAATTGATCTAGAACCAAAAGAGAAAGTTCATTAGAGCTCTTCTCAAGTCTTGTAATCTCAATTGCTTAATGCTAATGAAACCAGAATATTCTCTGAGCTAATGAGCTTCTAGGCTCAAAAGAGATTTTAACTTTAACATCTCATGTCAGAGTAGAACCTACAACTAAATAACAACAATAATAACAGCCTGTCTACTATGTTTAATATTCAGTAACAGTTTTGTAAGATTCGATCAATAAAATACTCATTAAAATTTTGCAAATTTAATAATACTGAGGTGAACCTCCTATAATGGAATAAGGAAATATGGGCAAATATGTCATTAAATGTCATGAATAACTTGATTATCAATTCTAATGTCATAATTTAATGAGAAACTTTCTAGACAGTTAATCAAACTGTTTAAATTAGTATTTAAATCTTCAAAGAACTTCTCTGCCGTATTTGAAATAAGGTACCATATGTTTTAAGTCCTTAATCTCAGTATTTTGTATAATAAATTCTGTATGGCTTTGACATAGATAATAATCAGATGTTTTGATTGGCTTCATCTCTAGCAGATAAGTGTTGGTCTTCAATAGCAAAGAGGTGAGGTGTTGGCAGTAACTCAATAATTCTGATATCATCATTTACTATTTTCACTTTGGTCATGTTCTTTTTCCTTTACATGATGTTAACCCCACATTGGGTTGTTTTGTCCTTGTACTGTTGCTATTGTCTTGGGCTCTAGTGGCTAATAAAAGAAATCATTATTATTATTATTATTATTAGTGATAGGTCGGTGGATTGGCAGTATCGGTAGAGGGTCGGACATAGAGTTACGGCCCTTCCCATTCTGAGTTCAAATCCCGCCGAGGTTAACTTTGCCTTTCATCCTTACGGGGTCAATAAAATAAAGTACCAGTAATACACTGGGTAATTGCTGGCCTTGTACCAAAAGCAGAAACAATTATTATTATTAGTCATATTTTGATTCTGCTTCATCACTGCATTAGTGAGCATAAGTCTGTGCACCTTGGGTATGCACAGTGTTTGTTTTTGGAGGTGTTATTTATTGTATTGAGAGTTCTCTTTATAATGTTTACAGTGCCAAGTAGTGCTATTTTTGGTGAGTCCTGGGGTTTTATTATACCCAGAGCACCTATAATTATAGGTATTATCAAGGATCACTTGGTTATTGATCAGACAGTTTTGAGGCATTTTAAGAAATATCACAAACATGTCTGTGGCCTGGATTGGTTTTAAGAAGGCATATGATATGGTGCGCCATTCTTGGATTGGTGAATGCCTGCAGATATTTGGTATTGCTGACAACATCACAAGGATTCTGCTGAAGAGTATGCCAAAGTGGAAAACCAAGTCATCTTCAGGCAATGTCTTTCTGGGAGAAGTAGCAATTAAAAGAGGTATCTTCCAAGGGGACTCATTCTCACTGTTACTATTTGTTACAGCACGGATACCTATAACACTCACACTCAGAAAAATAAAATGGGAAACTCTGTTTAATCTTTGTCAGTCGCATTTGCTCCTCTACAAGCAGTGCAACAATTCAGATAAGGTTCCTTGTTTGTGCTATGTCTTTTTTGCGTTATATCTTTTTTGTAATTTCAATTATCATTCTCCTATTTACCTTTCTCATATTCATTGGAATCACCAATCTCATTCTAAGCCATACCAGGGTTCAATGAATAATATTCCTCTTCAGCATCCTTAACATTCCCATCACAATTTCCCTGCTCCTGATGCCCATTTTTCTCTCTACATTCAGCTGAGCTTCTGCTTCTGCTCTAACCTCCCTTTGTTGTTCATCTACAGGATCCTTTAAACATTGACTAATCGGAGATATTTCTACCTCAGTTAACCAGCTCTTCCTCCTAATCTCCCTCACTTGATACCTTAGTTTACTTTCAAACATTTCAAACCTGCTCTTTTCCATCCAAAAGTCCACAGTGTGTCATCCTACTGCACAACTTCCTTCCAGTTTTGCTCTTTTATGACATTCAATCAGTGTAGTGTTGCATATTATTCCTTCATCCATTTGTGTCTAGATGCATGCACATTCTGTGTAAGATCTGTTGCTTTGTAATGACTGCCTGAATCCAGTTACTTTCCCTGTTGCTGGGGCTCTAAACATACTGGGCAAGGAACCTCCACCATGATTGGTTCTAGCTTCATTCATGCTGTTAACTATTTCATTATTGTTTTGCATCATGATTACATGAGAGTGATTTGTGGAGCCTTTATTATTATTATTTCAGCTTCACAGGCTAACTTAGTTATAATCATTCTTCTAGGTATACACTGGAACCAATGCAATGAACTGTACCTTTCCACCTCATAAATTTATGTATATGTGCCACTGCAAGGAATCATTATTTAAAACTGCTTGTATGAATAGTTGCAAGTTGTTCCTTTTAATAGCAATCCTTATGGTTCTATGATACAAAACCTCTCAATCTAAAAACAATGTTGTTTTACTAAATCTCTACAAATTCACGATTATTTCCAAAACTAAATGAACACATACATCATGTATTTCATAAAAAGCAGTAATGAAAGGGTTAAAGTTACTTATTATTGTTAGTCTTTTCCTACTGTTGTTGTTGTGTAGCTCTGATTGAGCACATAGATAGTCACTCAATGTATTTTACTGTTGTTATGTAGGCCTAAATGAGCTTTGATTGGGCAAATGTATGACAGACAGCCAGTCAGTCAATATATTTTACAATTGTTGTTGTTGATGTTATGCAGGGCTAAATCAACTCTGAATTAGCAGCCATATGACTTGCATTAGTTACAGGGGAATTGGGCCACTGAGAATGAGGTTCTTGTCGCTGTTGGTAGCTTGCCTTACCAACATATTAGATGATGTCCATGAAGATCCTTAATTATTTCTGTGGCTTAACCTTGTTATCATCCACAGTAATACTAGTTAACTGGCCTAAAAAATTATAAGAGGGAAAACCCAGTGCCCCTTGTTGTAGCATGTGATTGAGCATGCATATCATTCCCACTTTTATTTTCTCCATTTCATATACAAATTGTCTTTATTTGTATGAATAAAGAAGTTACTTAATAACATACTTTCAGTTATTCTAAGTTTGTTACTCTTTATATGTGAAAGTCTTTGCTTTCTTATTGTTTATTTACTCTTTATATTCTATTTTCTCTTACTCTATACCGTATGTTTGTTCTTCTACCATATTGTCACTTCTCACAATGTTAAAGATTGAATAAAAGCTCTTACTATTGCAATCTATCAAGACATCTACGAGTTAACACTCTATCTCTCCCTGACACTCATTTATCTTCTAATATCTACAAGTCTTTATTTGATATTTTGTATAAATTTACTTTGCAATGACATGGTTCTATGTTCAGTCCTATTGCACAACATCTTGGGCAAGTTTCTTCTACCATAGCCTAAACATTGCAAATTGGATAGACTGTACCTGTTTGTGAGAATTGGAATTAATCTAACATCAATCTTTAGTGAAATTCATTCAAAACAGGTAATTTCATATCTGAGAATGGAAAACTCAATATTTTCATGTGCTGCTTCCTATAGCAATCGATGAGTCATGTTTTTTTTTAACTTTTGTTTCCTCACCACCTAACACCACCACTAATCTCAGAGGCCCTTCCTTCTATGGCTAGGCTATAAAACTATTTGTTTGTCATTATTTGTCTGATAAATTCCATTGTCAGATTAACTTTTTTTTTAATATCTATAATTTTCTATCATTTATCTGTTAATGTTTGCTCTTTATCTGTCTGTTAATATCCAATATCATTTATCTGATAACACTTGACCATTACTTTCATCCTGTTAGGGTTGGACAGTAATATATCTGAGCATTAACACACACTTCATCATAACTATCGACTTGTAATACTTTTGATTGAGGTAAACATTGATTTCTGAATGATGAAACCAAATACTATAAATAATTAGACATTAAATCAAAGGATGCAGAAAATAATTATATACAGTAAATATGAATGGTTGATAAATAGATTTTTCGCAAATTTTAGTTTAAAATGTGAATTTTCGTTTTTGCTGCACAGTTTGTCAGCCAGGCGTTGTTGCTGTTGTTGTTTAGCTCCAGGTTATCTCTCATTAAGCAGACCTATGATCAAAGGCATTTTAGCTGTGACCATTTTTTTAATTTTTTTTATTTCAGGTAAAGTTGTATCTAGGTTTACATTATTCAATAATTAATGTGTTATTCATTTTTTAAAACAGTAGGGTATCATTTGAGAGTGATTCATTTAAACTGGTAACCAATTGTTAGATGTAAAATCATATGATGTTATGATCTGCTATTTGTTTACATTAAAAGTACATGTTATTGCTATTTCATAATAAATTATATCTAATGATACAATTTATTGCATAAAATTTCAATCAAAAGCAGAGGATTTGAAGAATTGTTAGTGTTAGATGAGATGGCTTGCAGTAGTTTTCAGGGCCTCTGAGAATGATTGGATAGAGGGGGAAAGTCATCCCTAAACTGGAGACATGGCATAAATGCTTACAACAGTGTGGACTCTGCTAAAGGTTCCCAAAGAACAGATAGTGGTGTAAAATTCTAGTGCATTACTTAAGAACTCAGAATGAAAAAAAAAAAAAAAATACTGCAAGGCATCATATCCAATACCCTAAACTGGTACTTTATTTTATCGACCCAGAAAGGATAAAAAACCAAGCTGAACTCAGAACAGAAAAAAAATTGAACAAATACTTCAAGGCATTTTTTTCTTTTGCATACTCTTACAACTACTAATTTGTCGCCTTCTTGACTGTATGTTTACACAATCAAGACTGACTTGTAACTAAACAATAACATCTAAAATGTTGTCATATCATTCTCAAGCTGCAAATCAACAAAACCTACCAAGAAACTGAAATTCAACCTACAACAGTCATGCCATGTGATGTATTTACATAACTATTTCCTTTAACTCTTAACATCCTGTATCACATCAAACTGCAGTAGCAAAATACTCTTGAAAGGTATAAAACAGCATCACATTAAAAATTAAAGTTTTTAGTCTGATACTGGAAATTTCCACAACAATATGTCCACTGGTAAAGACACTATAAACATTTGAATTAACAAACCTATATACTTAGATATTTACTGTGAAATCATGACAGGATTTTACTAGTTAAGGATGCACAAATATTACATATTCTTATTTTTCGAAACCCCATCCCAACATATTTGGTCAACTTAGTCAAATTAGTAACCAAATCTCCCTCAAATTTCACCCTATTCTTTTTTTAAATAAAAAAGGATAAATTAGACAATGAAATTCCTGCTATGAAATATAACAAATGGGAGGAAGGGCAGTGTCCATAACCCATCTCTCAATGCTTCCAGTTATGTTCCAAATGCATAGAATAATGTAGATTCTGTTAGTAGCACCCTTGAACTAGGTGGTGTTGTTAATCTAGGCACTGGTTTATACCTTGCCCAAACCGTATCTGCTTAAATTAGGATTGATCAAGTACTAAATGACAAAAACCAACTAAATCACTTTCCTTTTTCCACACTGTAATGATGTATTTTGGTCACTTGTTGTTGTGTGTTTCAACTGGACTCTTAAGTCCTGAGAGACAACTTCTCTATTGCTGGTGCCATGATAAAATATACCCAGTCCCAAGGGCCTTGTTTCAGTGGGGTACCCACTTTTTCAAACATCTATATTTTATTTTTTGCTTATTTGATATAATAAATTCTTTTTAAGCTTATTTTTTTTATATCTGAACATCATTTGAATATGTAAAATTTAATTAGCATAAAATTTTACTTATGTGATAGGGTCCGGGAAAGGCACTATAAGCAATTTATGCTCCTTTAAGAATCAGCAAATGTTGGTTTGTCCCCCTCACATTTTAAAGGCAAACGAGGCCCCTGCCCAGTCCACACTTTAAAGTGGTTGGTGACAGGAAGGTCATTCAGCTAAGAAGATTATCCAGCTGCAAAAAAAAAAAACACTACAACATAAAGAATTCCTCACATTATATGTATACTGAAACCATTGAAAAAAAGAAATGAAACTTATAGGTCCCACCAATACAGGTTTAGCTGGTCTTCTATGTGGTAGCATCTCACAAGATTCTCAAGTGTTTTAATGGTTGAGTCCCCAGTCCCACCATGAAAAGAAACATGAAATACTTAAACCTATGACCTTATGATCATGAGTCCAACACTTTAACTAAGGAAGGGGTTCTCAGCCATTTTTGCATCATTGCTCACTTTCACATGAAAATGAAAATATTTTCCACTGCCCACCTGTATGGTAAATATTCAAAAGCATGCCAAAAATATTTGATAAAGGTTTGTTACTGGTTTGTTATTCCCATTTAGTTTCCTTTTTTTTTTATATATACAGGTTCTTTGCATATCTCCTTTGAATATTTTTTTCAGGTAGCATATGCTGAAATACCTTCTTAGTACTCAAAATCCCATATCATCCATCGATATTTTTAATCACCCACCATTTTCTGTTCAGTTGTTCATCGCCCACCCAGCAGTTGAAATCACCTGCCAGTAGCAATATTGCCCAGGTTTGGAAACCACTAGGTCACAAGCTTTCACACTATAACCATGTGTACCATGTCTCTCTCTCTCTTTCAGAGATTTCACTGACAACTCACATCATCCCTATCATTCCACTCACACATATTTCCATAACACCTCACTCTTCACACAAACACATATATATATATACACACACATTCAGCTACTCACACACACACTTAAAAACATATACATACACACACATACATGCGTACATACATACATACATATACACACACACATACACACACCCTTACATACATACATACACACACACACACACACACACATACATACATACATACATACATACATACATACATACATACATACATACATACATACATACATACATACATACATACACACCCATAAATATACATACAGAAACATATCCATATACATACAAACACGCACACACACATATACACACATGAACAGCTTCTGCTATCTCTAATTCCTTGACTATTTCTTCACTTCACACTGGAATCTGTATCGTTTCTTACATATCTTCTCCCATTCCACTTGTAGCCTTTGCAGGGTCTTTAGCCTATTTCCCTATTCAGCTACTCATATTTCACTCACTGCAGAGCTTAACACTTCATTTGTACACACACACACACACACACACACACACACACACACACACACACACACACACACAGTCAACCTAAAAAAGTATCTATCACTTATTGTTATTTGGCCCCATGTCAGCCCTAATTCAGCAGACCTGCGATCAAAGGCTTTCCATAAGTGACCATCTTGTCATGGATCCCTAGACCACATAATCCAATGTCTGCATCACAGCTATTGTTTGAGGAAATTTGGCTGCTTTTTCTAGCAGCCTGAATCATCAAACAGAGGTTCATTCATAGTCACTCACATGTCAAAAAAAATTCATAAATAAAGAGAAAGCTGCCTTTCTCTAAACATGTTATGTGTTAATAAAGTGAAACTACTATTGCTGACTACCAATGTCTAGCTCTAATGCCTAACTCTTAATGTTCTGTACCACATGAAAATGCATTAATAAGACGTTCTCAAAAAGTATGAAACAACTATGTCTGCATCACATTAAAAATTTAAAGTTTTACCTCTGTTTTACTTCACATTAATTTCACAAGGATTTGTCCACTACTAAAAGATACTATAAACATTTGAATTAACAAACCTCCTTTTCTGCTAAATTATTACAGAATTAAACTTAATTAACACTCACACATACACAAAACTGTTTTTAACATAATCACATTAAAAAATAAAGCCCTTACTATTCCCAACTATCTGTTCTCTAATAAATATACTATAAATATATGAATCAACAAACCTACTTTTAAATATTTCTGCTAAATTATTGCTGGGTGTTAAAAGTTAAAACTTACTAACAAGGAAATCTTTATGTCAGTGGTTCCCAAACTGAGGTAAATTTGTCTCTAATAGATAAATTTAATGAGTCTAGATTTGTGCATACTATTTATCAATTTTTAAAATATAATTAAAACAATCTAAAGTTTAGTTTATTAACCCTTTTGTTACCAATCTGGTCAAAACTGGCTCTGGTTCTATGAAATTATTCCACCCATTTTAAAGGTTTCCAATTTAAATTTAAATTTTCCAACATAATTTTATATAAGAACCTTACATTAAGTTAATATCTTAGTAATGAAATAATTAATAATTTTAGTAAATCCGTCAAAATTCTTCATTAATTAATTGAAATAGTGTGTTTCATTAGAAATATGATCATGAAAGAGTTAAAATATTAATTTGATTTTTTTTCTACTGTTTTCAATTCAACAATCTGTATTTTATACTTCTTAGTTACTAGTACTGGTACCTGTTCATCATTAATTGTTATTTTAACCTAAAATAATATTGTTAAAAACAGTATTTTAAAATCTACCCAATATCAGTTACTGTAGTTTGCTTGTGATATTTTTTAAAACAAAATCATGGCTTTCACCATAAACTAAAACAAATTAAAGACCATTACATACCACTGTACTATAGACATACCATTTGAGAACCACGTGGCAGTTTTTATATGGTCACTTGACTTA
The DNA here is from genome assembly GCA_964016885.1 of Eledone cirrhosa. Taxonomy (NCBI): domain Eukaryota; kingdom Metazoa; phylum Mollusca; class Cephalopoda; order Octopoda; family Eledonidae; genus Eledone; species Eledone cirrhosa. The sequence goes on from OZ024740.1 coordinate 102,303,480, forward strand.
CTAGAAAAATTGTATCCAAATCTACCTCAAATAAAACCTCACTATCTTAATCCTTTCATGACCTTATTTCCTATGAAATACATTGAGTATGTTTTAATTAATTTTGAAAATTATCGAGAATTTTGAGGGATGTTTAGAACATTAAAATTATTTAGATAAAATTATGATGGAAGGTTTTAATCTTGATATGATATGAACACTTTAAAATGAGCAGTTTTATCACAGAACCATGGGTGGTTTCAGGCAGGGTGATATCAGTAGAATTAAACAAGGAAGATAATGTAGAGCTAGACTCACTGGAAAAATATTGGGATGGTTGTGGTTGATCAAATCTTTGAACAATGATTTGATTATTCACAGTTGACCTGGGGTTAAACAACAACCATTTGTGTGAGACAACTAGCATATTTAAACCTTTTAGGCCACAGGCATCTTGAACATTTTATTGAGAATGATTTGTAAAACTTATTACTACTTTGTCATACAAATGCACCAGAGTATTTAGTCATCTGTTAAGTCACAACAAGAACCTCAGACAGATAATACTTTCTTCAAAATGTACGCTGTACCCAGCAAGGCTGATTTTTGTATGACACCAATTTTGCATGCAAAATTGGGGTCATACAAAAAATTGAAGTTTCAATGGGATTAACCTACTACTACTACTACTACTACTACTACTACTACTACTAGTTGGCAGTATCAGTTGGGTGTTGGACAACACGCTTCGTGGCATAGAGTTATGGCCGTTCACCTTCTGAGTTCTAATTCCTCCAAGGTTAGCTTGGCTTTCGTTGCGGGATCGATAAAATAAAGCACCAGTAATGCACTGGGATAATTGCTGGCCTTGTGCCAAAAGTAGAAGAAACATTATTACTATTATTGAAAACAGTTTTTTATATTTTTTCTCTTTCATCTTTTACAGGTGAATTTCTTCTGTTTGGGGTTTGAATGGTTTCTTTTTCTCATCCAATCTTGGTAGAAGTACCAAAATCATTCCATTCATCATTGGTAAGAGATTATTCTTAACATTTCTACGTTTTTCTTTAGTTTTTTTCTTTTCTTTTTTATAAAATAATAAAATACCCAGCCCACTCTGTACGATGGTAATGCTGGTGCCCTGATAAAAAAACACCTAGTTCACACTATTAGGTGATAGTGTTGCTCCCAGTACATGCTGTAAAGTGGTTGGCATTAGGAAACTAGGTCAAAATTGGAACATATGAGCAGGACATTACCTCCTAGACAGTGTAGTCTAAGAGTATGTTAACCCTTCTAATCCATGTAAGCATGGAAAATAGAGTTTAAACAGTAATGGTGATAATGACTTATGTTCTTGTATGTATTACGTCTCTGTTTTTACTTGAATTCAAATTTCATGAGGGGGTCAACAGTTTTTCTTTACTTTAGGGTCAGTAAAATTACAAAAATATACTGGGTTTGGTACAGTTAACTACTTTACTGTTATTGTGTGTGGCAGAGGATATTATTACAATTAGTGACCATAACCAGTAGAGCCATACAAATTGTTTGTTGCATTTAATTACATCATTTTATGTTCTGAGTTCAAATCTTAACTGTGCTGATTGGTATCACTAGGTTTGGTACCTATGGAGCCAGTTCCTGATGAAGAGCTTTAGAAGCCCTAAGCACTGAAAAGATTGTGGTACCCCATATTTTGTATACAGGAAAAACTCATATACTGTACTGGGAAAAACTATATTGTCCCTCAGTATGTGCTTATTTTGCTTAATTGTTAAACCAGAGCTGCTGGAGCTGGACAGCTGTGGTTGAGCTCACCACTGATATAAAATATTGTGCCATGTGATATGTGCAACACAATCACCTCTACCAAACAAACTTTTTTATGTATTTTGCAAAGTTGTAATGCTGGGACTGATTTCAATTGTATCAAGTTGTTGGTACCACACTTGTTTTCATATTCCACATTCTCTTGACATCTATTCTGTACTCTGCATAATTTACAATTTTCTTGTGTTCTTTACCATTAATATGGTGATCTCTAGAGCAGCCTACATTAGCAAACACTTCCTTACACCTTCCTCCACCAAAGTTATGTCTTGTCTTGTATTTTCAAGAACTCTATCTATCTGGATTGTAAAGTTCCACAAGAGGTCCCCACTCTGATTTATTAGGACCTTTAGTGGTTTGTGTTGATGCCATTTCTCCGTAGTTAAGAACCTATATTTCAGGATGCCTTTTATAATTCCTCTGTACAAGCATGTTACAGGCACTCACTTTCTACCTTCTTACAGGCACTCACTTTCCACGTATTTGTTTCACATAAGCTATACATATTTCTTATCTCATTTGCTTGATCTTAAGCAACTATTGATAAACTCCTCTGTATCTCTCTTTTGTCAATCAATTCTATGAAGATTCTGATTTCACTTCCTTCATTTCTTTTTCAAATTGACCATGTAATTCCATGCTCTCCCTCAGCTAGCAGCCTCTGTTTGTAGGTTTCTTTACTTTCAGCAACATACCTTAAAAGTTCTCTACTACTGGCCAAATACAAATCTAATGATCTGCATTCACTAACCATACAATCTTTCACACTTACAAGTTCTTGTCCTCCTATGTTCTTCAGTACAGTGTGTATAGATTTATAATATTTGTTATAAGGCTATACACACGTTCATGTTAGCCTATCCAACTTCTCTATTTCTTCATTGGTCGAATTCAAAATAGCCACACTATACCTAATAACTGGCACAGCCCCAACATTGATAGCAGTAATCATGTTCTTCCCATTCAATTTCATTTTCAGTAGCAGTTATAAACTATTTAGATAGATTTCCTTCACATTTCCTTTCATATTCTCATTTAGAATTTTGTCCTGCTTTAAAATGCCAAGATATTTGTACCCACTACTATGTACATGCTTACCTCCCTTCTTACTCAGGGTAGCACACTTTGCAATACCAACCTCCATCTTTACAGCAACAGTTCTAACCAGAAACACAACTTGAATCATTCCTGCCAAAGAGCTTTAGATCATCCATGGGTGGAGAATATTTTTATGAAGTTTTCCTTCGATATCTAAAATGTTTTTAAGTGTTGTTTAGAGTATATTATTATTTATAATTCTTGCGGTGGATTGGCAGTATCGGTAGAGGGTCGGACGCCATGCTTTGATGCATAGAGTTACGGCCCTTGCCATTCTGAGTTCAAATCCCGCCGAGGTTAACTTTGCCTTTCATCTTTACGGGGTCGATAAAATAAAGTACCAGTAATGCACTGGGTAATTGCTGGCCTTGTGCCAAAAGTAGAAACAATTATTATTTATAATTCTTTTGCTCTGGCAGATGTTATACCGACACTATACCAAAATGAGTGAGCAATGGCCAAAGGTCCTTTGGGTCATTCCTTCTGCTTCAACTTTCTAACGCCCTCTTTAGAATCCTTGTTGTTCCTAGCAAGGCTGTTTTCTGCAACAATCCTGTCCTGATGGTAATTCCTAGCTTCTCAAGCCATGCATGGCATTCCTACAATTCAGATGTGATATTAGTATTTTTCTCACTCTCCTTATGTATTTAGATCTTATCATCTTCATTTTATTGTCCTCGATGTTATCTGCTTCTAGAAGACCCAATACCTACATCCTTCTTCAGTGTCAATCACCTTTATCACCTCACCCGTTGGTATCTCGATGACTTTCCTTATCTTCAATTTACCCCTCCTCGCTAGGACTCCACACATATTAGTACCAAATTCCATTCATATAACATTGCTGAAAATACGAATAGTGTTAGCAAGTACATCCAAATCCTTTTCATTCTTCCTGAAGTGTTTTAGGTTTCCATGAAGAGGAGGTTTTTCATGGTAAGCTCTCCTCTTCCCAGTTTGTATCCTGCTTTTAATTTTTATAATATGAGGGACAAGGGTATGAGGCTAAGGACAAACAATAAAGGAGACTATCTCCTTACAAGATGCCTCTCTTGATCTTCACTCCTCCCAAGGATTCTCCACCAGATGTTAGCTGTCTCCTAGGTCTTCGTGCAGTCTAGTGTTGTCTGCAATGTTGAAGATTTCTAGGCACTTGATTATCCAAGAATGAGGAACAATGTCAAATGCCTTCTTGTAATCCATCCATCCCATACCAAGACCAGTATGCCTCCTCTTTCAGTTCCTTATTATCACCTTGTCAATAAAGGTCTTTTGTACCACAGGACTTCTTTCAGTATCATTTCTGTCCCTCCGTCAAAAAGTTGTTTTTTTCGAGGTGGTGGTAGATTTCCTCAGACATAATGCTTATTAGCAATTTCCACATAAAGGACAAATGTGTGATAGGCCTATAGTTGGTAATGCCATTTCCCTTAACTTGGTCTTTCATTATTAGAACCATGATACCTTTTGTTAACCACAGCGGTTACTTCACCTGACAGTCATTGAACATAGCTACCAGTATCAAGTGGCGAGACGTTATATTTTTAGTCCACTATCCTTGCCTGGTGATTTCCAGTTGGTTAATTTATTGGCCTGCTTTTTAAGGTTTTCGGCCAAGATACTCAAATCAAGTTGTTGATGTGCTTGTTCATTAACCTACTTTTTAACATCTCAGTCCATTCTGCCCAATTGTTATGCTCAACATCCTACTCGCAAATCCCTCTCCAAAATGTGTTGGTCTGCTCAGTTTCAGATAGCATCGTTGCCTCTTTCTTTCCCTTCTAGCTGAATAAATATCATTTTTTGGTTGTTGAAAATGCGATTTTGTCTATACTGGTTAATTCTGCTCTCATATCTTCTGTTTTTTGCACTTTTGACTATGACACATTGTTTCAATTCCTCCATTTAGCCCTTTTCTCTTGGTGTTGTATTTCCTTGTCAATTTGTGTTTTTCCTCTTCTTTTAATTTTGTTTCCATATCTTGCTGAGTGTCTTCTTGACACCTAAAGCAGAGTAACTCACTGCATACATTGATAAGCCACACAAATAAACACACCAGATTGTTCATGTCATTCACTTTACATAGTTACAAGTAAATCATTTGCTTTATACATGTGTGGATTATCTGTTTTAAATTATTATTATTATTATTGTTCTTTGAGTCTCAGTCATTGATGTTATTTAACTGGAAAGTTTGTTGAAATGAATATCAAGCCGCTACCTGCAGCCTCAGATATTCAGGACATATCGGAGGGTTCTTGCTGTTCCCAGCAAGCATGCCTTTTGAAGTGTTCCAAAAAGCGGGGCTGGACTAATCTTCTTTAACCATCGTTGGAAACTCTTTGAGTTGTACCTAGTGCACCTATGACAATCGAGACGACCTTGATTTCATGACAGTTCCAAATCCTATTTAACTCCCACTTTAACTCCTGGTATCGGTTAATTTTCTCCCTCTCCTTTTCTTGCACTCTCGTGTCAAATGGGCAGGCTACATCTACAATCAGGCACAATCTTTTTTCCTTGTCCAAAACCACCAGGTCAGGCCTATTGTCTTCTAATTTCTTGTCCGGCTGTATCCTAAAATCCCATAGCACCTTCACCTGATCGCTTTCTATCACCGACTCTGGCTTATGCTCATACCACTTCTCAGAATGTGGTAAATTGTTTACTTTGCATAGATGCCAGTGGATCACACTGCCTATCACATCATGTCTCCAGCCTTTATAGTGAGTCTGGGCTAGGTGTTTACACACAGATACAATGTGAGCCACAGTCTCCTCTCTCTCTCTCCACAGATCCTACACAGTGAGCTAGCCTCCTCCTTGTTAATATGGTGTTTCACCCACTTCGTTCTGAGGGCTTGCTCTTGCACAGCCATTAGCATTCCTTCTGTAGCTTTTTTAAGGTCTTATTATTATTATTATTAAAGTACCAGTAATACACTAGAATAATTGCTGGCCTTGTGCCTAAAGTAGAAACAATTATTATTGTTGGTGAAGCCTCGCTTCTTATCGCCTCCAGTTTTTTTCACGTTTTACCTCGTTTTCAACCGTTCTAAACCTTTTATTCAAGTTTTAAATTTGATAAAAGTTTAGAAGAAGAGACCTACCTAATACAGGGGTTCACTCATAAATAATACGGCACCCCTTTACGGAGTGTCGTATTTGTGTAAAAATATTTCTTGAAAAAAATTTTAACATCGATAACACAAGAAAGAGAGAGAGAGCGCTATCAGACAACACAGAGAGAGGAAGACTTTCTCAGCATGTCAACAAGACTGCGTTCCAGCGGAGGTAAATAAATATAAACGAAAATATTACAAAGGAAAAGAAGATTGTTACAGATTTAAGATTTCCAAATATTTCAAACACAAACAACACCAACAACAACACCATCAATAACAACAGCAACAACAAAAATAACAGCGGTAAAGTCGATAACGACAATAACAAAAATAACAGCGGTAAGGCCGAGAACGACAATAACAATGGCAATAACAACAGTCACAACAACAACAATAATAGTAGGAACAGTATCAACAAAAACAACAATAATAACAACAGCCACAATAACAGTAACAACAGCAACAGTATCAACGAAAACAACAACACTAACACCAACAACTGTACCAACGAAAACATCAACAATGACATCGATACCTGTAACAGCGACCTCAGCACCAGTAGCGGCAGCAATAGTGGTGCTGCTGAAAAAGGGACCACTTCTTTTGCAGGTGTCGCCCAAAATATCGAGACAGTGTTAGTCACAGAGGAGGAGATGGCAGTCGCAAGGGCCAAAATCACCAATAGAGTCGCCCTGAAACCTCCACCCGATTTTTTCAAGGACCAGCAGCTACGGAGGGTGACTTACCACACCGTAAGCAAAATGTCACATGGTGGAGAGAGCCACGGAGGATCAAATCCAAAAGGCCTTGGGGTGCGTTGGGGCATGCAAAACCCACATCACCCGAGGCAGAAAGTATGCCACAGTAGACGTACTTTTCGCCACCCCCCAGGAAGCGAAGTCTCACTCTTTGGAAACCCTAAAGAGTGAGGAGATAGTCTTGGTGCCCTCCTACTGCGGGCAGAAAATTGTGAGGGTCAAAGTGACCCAGGTCCCACCCGACGTGCCCATACCTTGGCTGGCCGCGTCTGTCCTTGCTGGAATTGAGAACAGAGCGACCATGCTGCAAGTAGAGAAAATAGGGAGAGAGAATTGGTCAGGTATAGGCATGCAAATGCTTATACAAACTGACCAGGAGTGTATCAACGCTATCCCCGATATCATTGACATCGAGGAAGGACTCAAACTCCCTATAAGCGTAGAAGGAAGACGGCCAAAATGTTATCTCTGTGGGTCAAAGGGTCACCTCAGGGCCTTTTGCCCACAGAAGACAGTGAAGAAGAAGGCCCCTCTCCTTCCAATACCTGGTCTGCTGCTACCAAGAGCAGGGCAGGCAACAAACGCAGAAGCCCCTTCCACGGTGAGTAGGAGGGCAACGTCCGTAGCACCTGTACCAAGGCCACGGACAACTAAAGCAGCAGTATCAGTGGCGGCAACACCAATAGCTACATTTGAAGTAGCTACACCAGCAACAAAATTGCCGAAGAGGGCTCCACTACCACCACCAACAGCCGTGGAGCACATACCAGACGCCACAGAATCCGACATGAAGCCTGAGGCGGGAGTGAAGTGGCAAACGGTCTGCCACAAAAAACAAAAAAAACAAAAAAACCCTTAGATTCACCCCCCAAAAGCGAAAGCACACAAAGAGGGGTAAAGGCAGCAAGGAAACTTGCAGCAACACCACCACCATCACCATCACCACCACAAGCACCACCGCCAACAACAACCACACCACCACCAGCATCACCAAAAACACCAATGACGCAAACAAAACAAAACACACACACCAAACAGCAACAAAATCACCCCTCCCCCCAAAAAGTACACAGCCATAAACATGGCAAAAAAAGAACTCATACAATATATAAAGCAGGACACAGACATCACAGAAAAAAACTACTACACCCCACCAACACCAAGAACTCTCCCGACAAACATAAGCATCATTGAAATCTCAATAGAACAGTACAAACCTTTAAAACAAAAATTCCCCAACGCAGTTGGAGACTTCAGAGGGTCGGTTACCAAGAGGATATACACTGACATTATCTTGAAAACACCCATGACCAGCCAAAGGGATGGTTCTACTGTCCCTTCACCACACGATCAAGGTAAGTGACCCTTTCTCACTTGCCTCATTTCTCATCCAACATGGCCGTACTCAGAATAGGAAGTATAACTGCACGTGGCCTGGGGTCATCTTGGAAGTAGGGTCACCTGCTCAACGACCTCAGGTCACTAAACATAGATGTGGTGGCCATCAGTGAGACCAGAATCTCCGAAGCACAAGCCTTCGCACCGATCTTCGGCAGCTACAATGTATACGCATCTCCCAGCTGTCCAGGATCGGGGGAGGGGTTGCCGTCCTTTTTCGGAGAGGCTTGGATCTCACCATATGGGCCATCTTCCTAGACCCAGAAGGTAAGTCGGTGGTGCTGGACGTGACCAGCAGCGAAGGCAATGCTTTCAGGCTAGTAGCCGTCTATGCCCCAAAAGGGGCAGGACGGCCAGATTTCTTCAGATGTCTAGAGACCTTTCTTGGAACGTCCCGCTCTTCAATGTTAGTGGGCGACTGGAACGGTATCTTGGATGCACGTTGGGATTGTGTGGTGCTAGTGGATAGGGGAGGAGGGTGCAAGAGCCTCACCAACCTGCTCAGACGTTTTGAACTGTCTGACAAGTATTGATTGGATCACCCGAATGTGCCAATGTGGACATGGACAAACCGCATCGGGTCATCCAGATCGTATCTCAATAAGGTATTCTGCAGAGAACTAGATAAGGCTAGTATAAGTTGTCCACAATTTAAAATAGTCGACTACACAGACCACAAATTTGTGATCTGTGAGATCGACATAAACAAACTTCATAGACAAGGTCCCGGTTACTGGAAGCTGAACGCGTCTTTCCCGGTGCGTAAAGTCTACAGAGACCGGATTAGCGTATTAGTTAAGCGGGCGTTGACGGGAGCGGTCGTCAACAACAGGTGGAGGTTCGCCCTGAAAAGGGCAATTAAAGTAGAGTCGATTAGGTTTAGCAAAGGACTAGTGATAGAGGAAAATAGAGTAGAGGGAGAGCTAATCAGAAAGCTAGAAGAGGCGTTTAGGACAGGCATCGCAACCGACGTGCTTGCGGCGAGATTGGCACTCGACCAATTCTTCAACGCAAAACACGAAGGCTGCGTTGTTAGAGCTAGAGCGCATGCTCTGAAACACGAGGGGACAAAAGCCATCCAATGGGCCCGAGTGGCAGAGGCACAACGTGGCAACAAAGCCACAATTTGGTCTTTGTCTGACCAAACGGTGCTGTTGCTCGAACCCGAGCAGATGTGTGAAGCTTTTCAGCAGCACTTTACTGAACTGTTCGGGAGCAGCGGTGGCCCGGATTGGGGCATGGACTTCAGTGCATACCTCGACGGACTGCCTCGGTTCTCGACGAGCGCAGCACAGTGTTGCAAAAAGCCAATAACCCTGCTAAACGCAGAGTTCAAGATTTTGGCAAAGGTGTTAGCGACGAGTTTGGCGCTTGTTGTCAAGGGTCTGGTGGGAGAGGCGTAGACATGCGCCATTCTGGACAGATCCATACACGACAACCTCCACCTCATGCGATACATCATAGAGAGGGTGGTTAAGGAACCCGGCACAGGTGGGGCCCTGATCAACTTGGATCAATCCAAAGCATTTGATAGGGTCGACTATCGGTACCTGGCGGCGGTCCTCGAGGCAGCCGGTTTCGGGCCCGTTTTCAGGGGTTGGATCACTGCGATGTACAGTGACATCTGCTCAGTTGTGAGGGTGAACGGTCACCTGTTGCAGCCGTTCAGAATCATGCGCTCAGTCCGCCAGGGTTGTCACCTCTTGTCCCTTTTGTACGTATTGGCTCTCGAGCCAATACTGCACAAACTGGGAGCGATGAGGGGCGTCCTACGCAAACTAGGATGCGGGAAATCCGGGTCGGCTTGTGCCGACGATGTCACCGTGGTGGTGTCGAGCACAAGACACATCCAGATGCTCGGCACCGCTCTCAAGGAATGCAAGCGGTGACAGGAGCAAAGATAAACCAGGAAAAGTCGGTGGGCTTGCAGCTCGGCACCTGGAGAGGCAAGTCCATGCCTTCTGACAGCGTCGTGGGGCTTTGGACGGACGGACTGGTTAAATTGCTCGGGGTCTGGTTCGGATCGGACCTCCAGAGGTAGAAAAACTGGAATGAGGTGACGAGCAGGATGGCCTCCTTCACCCAGAAATGGGCCGAGAGGAAGCTGTCCCTGAAAGGCCGGGCAGAGGTGGCGAATGCGTACATCGCAACCGTCATCTGCTACCACCTCACCGTCGTCCCTTGTTCCAGCCCAACTCTCACCAAAATGGAGCACCTCCTCTTCCGCTTTTTGTGGAAGGGACGCACTCCCATTGTCAGACGATCCATCTGCTGTGAACACCCGTTGCGTGGAGGACTGGGCATGCCATGGCTGATGATGCGCAAACATGCGCTGAGGCTGCGACATCTCTGGTGCTTCCTTGATAGTGAACGGGTGTGGTCGCCATTCGCCAGGCACGTTTTCCCACAGCTTGTCTCCTTGACGTAGCTGCAGTCCTGGGTCAGAAAAAGACCGAGGGATAGCGCTTGGAAACTGGAATATCTCCAGGCGCTCACTGCCCTCTCCCAGCTGGGCACCAGTATCGGCGGAACATCCACCTCGGCATTCTATAGAGGACTAGTGGAGGGAAAGAGCGATGACATTCTCGGAGAGATCCTGGGCGTCGAAGAAGATCAGCTGTTTGCTCTCTTCCGGAGAACTTTCAGCCCGGGGCCTATGGATAACTTCCAAAAATCCCCGGCCTGGCAGTGCTACCGGGGAGCGCTGCCTGTTCGAGCTAAGCTCTACATGCACGGAAGTGCTGCCAGCCGAGTCTGTCCGAGATGCGCGCATAGCGACGAAACCGTTGTGCACGCACTCATTCAGTGCCCGATCATTGCTGACTTGTGGAGCTATGTCGAACAGTTGCTGTCGCGTGTGGGACTGACCCGGTTGTCGATGAGTCCATTGTGCAGATGGTCTCGCTGCCTTCCTTTGAGGAGGAAGGGCAGGCGGTTTTCATCTGCCTGGTGGCCATGGCGAAAGAGATTGTGTGGTGGACAAGGTTAAAAGGGTTAAAGACAGACACTTTCCTCTTTGGCGAATCCCTAATTAACTTTTTCAAGTTTCACTTGAAGAGGAAAATCAGGGTGGAGAGGCAAGTGCTGCTTTCTAGCAAGTTTGTTGAAAGGTGGGTGAATGTAGCGAGAATGTGGGTGAATATACGTCTGTAGTTTGAGAGATGGAAAAATTGAGAGAGGGCGCTTGCCCTGGTGGTCAGGGTGGCCGTGGTCTTTTGTGTGGTTTTCGCCACGAGTAACCCTCAGAGGTTTCCCCCCTATTGGGGAATTTTTTATTGTTTATATATATATGTTTCTATGTCCTTTTTTTTCTTTTCTTATATAAATAATAAAAATATTTACACGCACAAAACCCACATTGTACCGTCCTGTGCCGTCTGTAATGTTTTTATTGATGTCAGCCCTTGTGGCCAATAAAGAAATCATTATTATTATTATTATTATTGGCGACCTACGTAGTAAATCGTATCATCATGAGCTCCGCAAAGGTTTGTTATTTTCAGTTGTTTAAAATTGCCATTTATGGAAAAATGTTATTGTTAACTGTATATAAGTGCACATACATTGATTTCTGAAAAGGACACTCAAAAATATTGGGGCCTTGAGCCCAAAATTTAAACTTTTTATAATTATCAAACAAAAATTTTTCTTTGAAAAATCATGGATGTCGAGTCACTCCTTCCTCACACTCTAACACCTCACACCGACACCACCATTGTAAATATTGCTACGTTTGCCAACACTGGAAATGTAAACAGTAGCAATATTTTTAATTTGTCTAAGGCAGACGTTCATTTCCCGCCATTACCAATGACTGCAGGTGTTAAAGCCGCCACCACCACCACCACCGCGACAACAGAAACAAAAGAAAAAAATAAATTAACTCGTGATATCGAAATTAATTCAACCAAAATTAACTCTTCCACACCGAACACCACTGACGCCACCACCACCACAACTGAAACTAAAATTAACAATAGCAAAAATAACGATAACAACAACAGCAACAATGAAATTAAGAAAACTACCCTGAGTTTTGCCAGAGTAGCAAAAACGTGCGAAGCGATCCAGGTAACTTAGGAGGAATTAGATGAAGCCAAAGGAATGGTAAAGAAAGATGGGTACAGGGTCAGCCCCCCCCCCCCCCCACCTAATAAAATGAACCAATGTCACCTATGCACCGTGTCTTATCGGACAATTAACATAAAATCGCGCCGAGTGGAACAGGCATCTGAGTCCCAAATCCAAAAAGCTTTGGGACGTGTGGGCAAAAAAAACCCACATCAGACGTGGGCAGAAGTATGGAACCGTGGACGTGTTCTTTGAAACACCACAGGAGGCCAGAGAACACTCCATGGCCCCATTAAGAAGTGACGACTTCACACTCGTCCCAAGCTATTGTGGCCAGAGACTTGTGAAGATCAGGGTGACCCACGTTCCACCGGCCATCGAAATTCCCTGGCAAATAGTTGCCGTCCTCGCTGGCATCGAAGCTTACACCAAAATAATAGAAATAGCAAAAGAAAAGCAGGAGAACTGGTCCGGATCTGGGATGGAGCTCCTGATCCAAGCGGACCATAAAAGCATTGAGGAGATCCCAGAAGTAATAGACCTCACTGACGGCAGCCACCTCACCATAATCGTCGAGGGCAGAAGACCTAGGTGTGTCGTTTGTGGTGAAGGAACCCACCTAAGGGCTTTCTGCCCTCAGGCTAAAAGGTTAAGGCCACCTCTCTTACCCACCCCAGTGACTCAACCATCAACACCACCAGCAGCAGAAATGGCAGCAACAACTGTAGCAGCAACAACAGAAGCAACAACCCCAGCAACAGTAGCAAAACCAACACCACCACCACAAAACGCGCCAGAACTAGCACCAGCGCCTACACCATCCACCACTCCACAACCAAAACCAACGCCTGTGGAGGATTTTCCACTCCCTGGCTTATCGCATCTGGAGACAGATTGTGACAACGAGGAGTGGGAAACGGTATCAGGAAAAAAGAAAAAAAGAAAAAATTCTCTTCCTTCCCCTCCAAAAACAAAATACAGAAGGAAACAAATAAATTATCAAACAAAAAAGTTAGGACATATATGCCACCATCCACACCAGCATCACCAATCCCATCACCACAAACACCAACGCCATCACCATCATTAACCCCAACACCACCATCACCAACACCACAAAAGTCACCAAAAAGCGTAACAGAAACAAACCCACAACAAACGCAAACAAAACAAAACAACCAAAACGATACACACTACACAGCATTAAATTTGAACAACAACCAATTATTACACTACATGCAACACAACACCAGCATCACAGAAAAAGACTACACAACAACCCAAAAGTTCACACCACTTCCACACATACAAATCACTCGCATCACACAGAAAACGTACACGACACTAAAACAAAAATTCCCCAAAGACATCGGAGACTTCCGACAAACACTCTCCAGGAGGATTTATAAGGACATCCTTCCGGAGGAGGCCACAAGCAGTGAAAAGGATGGACAAACCATCCTTCCTCTACGAGAAGTAAGGTAAGTGGTCTTTCCCATCTTTTCCACTCCATTTTAACATGACCTCACTCAGAATAGGCAGCATAAATGCGCGTGGTTTGGGGTCGTCATGGAAGCAGGGTCACCTGCTCAACGACCTCAGGTCACTAAACATAGATGTAGTGGCCATCAACGAGACCAGAATCTCCGAAGCACGGGCCTTCGCACCGATCTTCGGCGGCTACGATGTGTACGCATCTCCCAGCCGTCCGGGATCGGGGGGAGGAGTTGCTGTGCTTTTTCGGAGAGGTTTGGATCTTGCCATATGGGCCATCTTCCTCGACCCAGAAGGTAATTTGGTGGTGCTAGACGTGACCAGCGGAGACGGGCAAGCTTTCAGGCTAGTGGCCATCTATGCCCCGACAGGAGCAGGGCGGCCTCATTTCTTCCGGCGTCTGGAGACCTTTCTTGGAACGTCCCGCTCTTTAGTGTTAGTGGGCGACTGGAACGGGATCTTAGATGCACGCTGGGACTGTGTGGGATTAGCCGATAGGGGAGGAGGGTGCAAGAGCCTCACCAACCTGCTCAGGCGTTTTGAACTGTCTGACAGGTACCGATTGGATTTCCCGAATGTGCCAATGTCGACTTGGACAAATCGCGTAGGGTCATCCAGATCATATCTAGATAGAGTATTTTGTAGAGAAATAGATAGGTCTAGCATAGGCTGTCCACAATTCAAGATAGTCAGCTACACGGACCACAATTCGTGATCTGTGTGCTCGACTTAGATAGGTTTCATAGAAGAGGACCCGGCTACTGGAAGCTAAACGCGTCCTTAGCAGCGCGCAAGGCCTACAGAGACCGGATTAGCGAACTAGTTAAGCGGGCGTTGACGGGGGCCATCGTCAACAACAAGTGGTGGTTTGCTCTGAAAAGAGCAATTAGAATAGAATCCATTAGGTTTAGTAAGGCTTTAGCAATAGAGACAAATAGAGCAGAGGGAGCACTAGTTAGAAAATTAGACGAGGCGCTTAGCAAAGGCATTGCGACCGACGTACTTGCGGCGAAATTGGCCCTTGACCAATTCTTCAAGGCAAAGCACGAAGGCTGCGTTGTCAGAGCTAGGGTGCGTGCTCTCAGACACGAGGGGACGAAAGCCGTTCAATGGGCCCGAGTGGCGGAGGCACCTCGTGGCAACAAAGCCACGATCCGGTCTTTGGTGGACCACGACGGGCGCATGCTACTCGATCCCGGGCAAATGTGTGAAGCTTTTCAGCGACACTTCACTCAGCTGTTCGGGGGCAGCGGTGGGCCGGGTCGAGGGATGGACTTTAGTGTCTACCTCGACGGACTTCCGCGGCTCTCGGCCACTGAGGCGGAGTGTTGCGAAAAGCCAATAACAGCCGCTGAAGTAAAGGAGGCAATGACTGGCTGTACAAGGGGTAAATCGCCTGGTTTGGATGGTCTGAACTTTACGTACAGATGCCAGACTTGTTCGGAGGCCTCTTGGCAGACGTCTACTGCAACTGGCAACAGAACGGGAGAATTCCCAGTTCTGTGAGCCGAGGAGCGGTGGCACTGCTGAGAAAGGATCCGAACAAGGGGGATAACATAGATAATTTCAGGCCCATAACTCTGCTAAACACAGAGTTCAAGATTTTGGCCAAGGTGATAGCAAAGAGGTTGGCGCTTGTCGTTGGTGGACTGGTGGGAGAGGCGCAGACATGCACCATTCCCGACAGATCCATCAACAACAACCTCCACCTCATGCGATACATCGTAGAGAGGGTAGCTAGGGAACCTGGCACGGGTGGGTCCTTGATCAATTTAGATCACTCGAAAGCTTTCGATAGGGTCGACCATCGTTACCTAGCGGCAGTCCTGAGGGCGGCTGGCTTTGGGCCCGTCTTCAGAGGCTGGATCGCTGCCATGCACAGCGACATCTGCTCTGTGGTGAGAGTGAACAGTCACCTTTCGGAACTGTTCAACATCATGCGCTCGGTCTGCCAAGGATGTCCCCTCTCGTCCCTCTTGTACGTATTGACTCTCGAGCCATTACTGCACAAACTGGAGATGTTGAGGGGCGTCCCGCGCGAACTAGGATGCGGAAGATCCGTGTCAGCATATGCGGACGATGTCACCATAGTGGTGTCGAACGCCAAACACATCGAGGCGATCGGCACTACACTAAGAGAATACGAAGCGGTGACAGGAGCAATGATCAACCAGGAAAAGTCAGTGGGCCTGCAGCTCGGCACCTGGAGAGGCAGGTCCATGCCGTCCAACAGCGTCGTCGGACGCTGGACGGACGGACCGGTTAAATTGCTAGGGGTCTGGTTCGGTCCGGACCTCCAGACGGACAAAAACTGGGACGAGGTGACGAGCAGGGTGGCTTCTCTCACCCAGAAATGGGCGGAGAGGAAGCTATCCCTGAAAGGTTGAGCGGAGGTGGCTAACGCGTACATCGCGTCTGTCATCTGCTACCGCCTGACCGTCGTACCTTGTCCTAAGCCTCGCCTGACTGCGCTGGAGCGTTTACTCTTTCGCTTTTTGTGGAAGGGATGCGCTCCGATGGTCAGGCGGTCCATCTGTTGTCAACACCCGCTACGTGGAGGGCTGGGCATGCTGTGGCTGATGATGCGCAGGCACGTGCTCAGGCTACGACATCTCCACCTCTTCCTCGACGGTGATCAGGTGTGGTCGCCGTTTGCTAGACACGTATTTCCCCAGCTCGTCTCCCTGACGGAGCTGCAGTCCTGGGTCAAGCGAAGACCGAGAGGGAGCGCCTGGAGACTGGAATGTCTTCAGGCGCTCACAGCCCTCGACCAATCGGGCAATGTGATCGGTGGAAACTCCACCTCGGCATTCTATAGAGGATTAGTGGAGGGGAAGAGCGACGACGTACTTGGGGAAACTCTAGGCGTCGACGAAAATCAACTAGCCAATCTCTTCGGAAGAACTTTCGGGCCAGGGCCTATGGACAACTTCCAGAAATCTCTGGCCTGGCAGTGCTACCGAGGAGCCTTGCCAGTTTGGGATAAACTCTACAGGCATGGAGGTGCCGTCAGCCGGGCATGTCCGAGATGCGCGCAGGGCGACGAAACCGTCCTGCACGCACTCGTCCAGTGTCCGAAAATTGCTGACTTGTGGGTTTATGTCGAACACCTGCTGTCGCGTGTAGGACGGATCCGGCTATCATCTGAGTCCATCGTGAGGATTGCCCCGCCCTCCTCCTTTAACCGGGAAGGGCAGGCAGTTTTTATCTGTCTGGTGGCCATGGCGAAAGAGATAGTATGGTGGACATGTTTGAAAGGGCTGAAGACGAGCACTTACCTCTTCAGTGATGCTCTGATTGACTTTTTCAGATTTCATTTGAAACGGAAAATCAGACTAGAGAGAGAAGTGCTCTCTTCCCAGCATTTTGTTGAAAGATGGGTGAGAGAAGCAAGAATGGCCCGAGTGAATGGGCCTACTCTGAGTATATATCTGTAAATTAAAGGTGGAAAACTGGGAGAGGGCACTTGCCTTGGTGGTCAGGGTCACTGTGGCCTTTTACTGGGCTTTCTCCACAAATGTCCCTCCGAAGTCTCCCCCCTATTGGGGAATTTTTCATTATTTTTTTGTTACATCCTCTGTTTTTGTTTTTTACACGTAGAAATGCCCATTTGTACCGTACTGTATTGTCCTGTACTGTCCTTAATGTCTACTTTATGTGAACCCTTGTGGTTAATAAAGAAAACATTATTATTATCATTATTATTATTATTATTATTATTATTATTATTATTATTATTATTAAGGGAGTTGGATTTGCAGTTGAGCATCAGACTTTACAGCATAGAGTTACAGCACTTTACATTCTGAGTTCAAATCTTGCTGAGGTTAGCTATGCCTTTCATCCTTGGTGTCGATAAAATAAAGTACCAGTAATGCACTGACGTAATTGATGGCCTTGTGTATAACTCAATCTGAATATAAGCCAACCCTATCTACCATTTTTGTCTAAGAAATAAACAAATATCCATTTTGTTTTTGTTTTTTTTGTACTTCCTCTACCTATTTCATAATTCCATACACATATTTACTAAGTGTGAACATTTCTCTAAACACTGAAGCCAAAAGAATCTCAAACAGTGTACTCTAGAGCCACTACCTTTCATTTCAAAGCTCTTATCTACTGAATCTATGGAAATGTACATAAGTGTGTTCTATTTCCCAAATGGATCACAACTTAGGCCCTGGTAACTACCACCCTAATGTTTCCACACCAATATCTTTCAACAGTGATGATTTTACCTTCTGCTGCAAGTCTTTGAGAATTTTGGCAAAACGATAGTAATTGCTCTTAGTATGAACAACACCTTTCACTGTGTTTTGTATAAGAACCATCTAACTAAATCAGCCATCTATAGGTTATGCCTGTCACCTCATAGAACATAAATAGTGTATAATGATGTGGCTCTCTGTTACCCATATATCTTAACTGTGGTGTGACGCAAGATTCATTTATGTCTCCCATACACTTCTTTTTGTTTATTAATGGCTTGACTGCCCTTACTTCTAACTACTCACACATTCTGTGCACATGATACCACATTTCATCTCTCTTTACCTTTTCACATACAATTGAAAAATGGTACATAATAACATAATCTCTTTCAATAGCACAAAGACACTATTACTAAACATAATATAGAAACAATCTTGCACTACACTTTCCTTACACATTGAAAGTGCGCAGTTAAAAGCCTCAAAGTCACTACAAATGCAAGGCCTCAAAAATCTCTGACAATCTCTCATGGTAACAACACATGCCAAAACTGTATCCTAAATTCTAGGCTTCCTCTTCAGGAAATATTTTAGCCTTCATTATATGCTGATCTCTACAAAGTTTAATAAGATTTCCATTGCTCATATGTTTGAGATGGTGCTACTGCTACTCACACCAAATAAATACAGCCATTATCTACCAACATAACATGATTACTAACTTCTATTGCTTCTTCTCTCCACCAATTCTACTGCTACTATAATGGTGTTTGTTCATCTGCACTAGCACAATGTATCCTTCTTATTCAGCCTAAGCCCACCATGTTTTTACCATCTCTCTTCTCATTGTACCAACTATCTCTCATGCCCAGATCTCACACAAGGCTTTTTACCAAATAGTACCTTTCCAGACCTGTAACCTTCTGGAATTCACATGCATCATCACATGCATCATCTACTCTAATATCATCAGTCTATGAGGCCTAAAAATGTGATGACTGCAACCTAACTTCCTGATTGATTTTTCAGAAAAAGTTTAATCATCATAATTTATTTTTATCTGCCAAGCTGCTTTGTCATGTACATAGCACATGATGCATTATATATCATTGGTTTTTAAAGCATAGTATGTCTTTACATGGGTGGGTTACAGGTCAAATTCCTAATTATCTCTCTAAAGAATTGTTTTCTTTAAGAGAAGATTGAACTTAGCACTTGAAACCAATAAAACATCCATCAGTTTTTCAATGTTACCACCCCTTCCAGCAATGAAGTATAGTATTCTGTAGTATTTACATAGAAAGTTGATGACATATCCAATAACAATTGTCTAATATGAGCCATTAACCGCAGCTGGTTGTCATCTATTGCTCATTCCATTTAACCATCTATGCTCTCCAATTATTGCTTTGAACCCATCTGCCCAATACTCTAATTCCAATGATGTTTGACTATAGCCTAGTATTCCATTTTGCTGTGCACTTTGGTTTAATGGTTGTTCATGTTGTTGTTATAGATCCCAGCTCTGTAAGTTTATTCATCCCTTTATGAAGTTGCACCACATAAGTTTTTGTGGGTATTTTAATGATAAAGCACCCAATCCTACTGTTACTGACACTACTTTCTGAACACATCAGCAATTGTTTTACATTGTTACTTCAGTTTAAGTTCTGTACTGCATTTTCCTGAGTTTTCTTCGTACAATTAGCTGTTGGGAAGCAGGAGCGCCAAACTCTTAATATCCTGATAATATTTTTCTGAGAGCAGCAATTGTCTAAAAACAGATTTGTTAAGTCAAATATTTATATTATCTTTACTAGTGGACAAATCTTTATCATCAAGTGAAAGCTTGCAGTAAACTAAAGACTGGATCAATGTGATGCAACCATAGTGCTGTTTTATACTTTTCGAATATGTATTGCTAATGCAGTTTCATGTGGTACAGGACATTATGAGATTATCTATAAAAATAATTTTATCAGTGATTTCCATGTATAAACCCTGGGTTGGGGACCACACATATGGCAGAGAGATCAGAGTTCAAAGGTTTTGTGTATAACAAAGAATAACATGTCAAGCAAAGAACTGATGCAACCTTCACTCTTGTCGGCTTTGCTTCTATAATTGACTCTACAGGGAAATAGTTTGAGAGAACTAAGAATATATAATACAACTGTTCCTGATAAACTTATTTGTTTCTCCAAACAAAATATGGAAAAATAAATGAAAGAAATGGTAACAAAGCAAAAGCCAGACATAATTGACAGTATACAGTGCCATACAGCAGCTATATAGACAATAATGTAAAGAATATTTTTAATGTTTACTTTGGTCTGGCAAGGAATCCAAAATAAAAATATATATATGTATATAAAAAAACTCAACTGAAATGTTACAGTTATAGCTGTACAAAAAGATAAGAGAAGTGAAATAGGAAGAATGAATAATATAAATTGAATAAACAAGTCAAAGCATCACTGATGAAGGCTGCTCAGCTATCTTTAAAGCAAAACTGATTCTAGATAAAATAATATATCAGTAGTTTGAACAATTTTCAAAGTTTACCTTTTGTATAATATCTACCCCACAAAACTCTTGTACCTCTCAACACACCACCACTTTATGCTCTATAAAACTATTAGAATATATTATATCTTGTTGGTCATATATTTTGCAATATTTAAACTAACATAATTTCAACAACCTCTGGTCACATGGTCACTTTTTATGACAACATTCAGTTATAACACTATTGAATGGCATAAGCTAATATGAAATTATTGGCAAAGAACAATGAAATATTGTTTGTCTAAAACAATCTATAATCCCCCTCTCTCTCTCTCTCTCTATATATATATATATATATATATATATATATATATATTATATATATATATATTTCAACCAAAAATAGTAATTTCTGATTATGTGAAGCACATCCAAATTTCCACCTAATATCACCTAGAAATTTGGAACAGCTTTTTCATATTCTATATTGTTGATTGACATATCATGATCCACTTAATTCCTGATAATCCCACTTTTCACAGACAGTATTATCGGAAGCATTACCACTTAACTAGTTCAGCTATCTATCTATCCATTCCCATTTTCAGTTTCTAACCTTTTATATCATCTCTTGACAGAACATTTAGGGAAACCATTAATATTGATAACTTCATTGCCACGACCTACCTAAACACACTAAGATATAATCTGGTTATCTTATCCTAAAATTATTTCATCACTCTCTAATAGTACCATCGATCACAAACTAGTAATGACTGGTATCAACCAGAGCAGCAAGGGGTCAAAGAAAATTTAGACTGCAAAGATCAAAAATTATCAAAAGGGATTCCTTACTTATTAAAACAAGGAAAGGATATAGAATGAAAGAAATCTACCTCACTCATTCTTATTCCAGCATGATTAAAAAAAAGGAGACATGAAATCAATAGTAGAGGCAGTGTGGTAGTGGATATAGTGGTGATACTAATGGTGAGAATAGTGAAATAGTGATAGTGGTAAAGGTGTTGGTGGTATTGTTATTGTTTCAACTAGATTGAACAAAAGTTTCTATTCATGACCACCCCACCCCCAATTTATTTTCAAGCATAGTGTATCTTGGAAAACACCTATCCAATATGTCTCATTTTGGAATAATAGGGAGTAATTTGAAGAAGATTTAGCTGCTTATTTTAGCAGATCGGGTGACCATGTGGAAGCTCCTCCCCCCCATACTGATAATACTGGTGGTTGTGGTTGTGGTGGTGGTAGTAGTAGTAGTAGTAGTAGTAATGGTGGATGAGGGTAGCAACAGCAGCAGCATGGGTAGTAGTGAAGGCAACATGTGTGGCAGAATTGACAATGAGGAAGAAGAGATGATTCTCTTATTGGTTTCAGTTATTAAACAGCTGCCATGCTGAGGCACCACCCCCAGTGATCATACCAATCTCAGTGATTATTTTCAGTCTGGTATTTATTTTATCAATCTATATTTGAGTGGCTAAATTAGCTTTTCAAAACAATACCTGTTTTTTATACTGGTAAACATAAACACACATACGCACATACACACATACACATATATTAATCATTATCATCATCATCATCGTTTAATGTCTATTTTCCATACTAGCATGGGTTAGACGGGTTGTCCTGTTTGATGCAAGTCGGGTCAGGTGACCAAATCTTGCTCAAACAAAATTGTTTTGGGCTTGGTTTCTATGGCTGAATGTCCTTCCTAATGTCTTACATACTATACCACTGGTACTGCCAGTCCCTCTATTGGGTTTACTTGGGGCAAACTATTTTCTTCCCATGCATTCTCCTCATTCAGTCATCTTTCATATTGACACTTCCATGCTACCTTCTTTTCAGCATCAGTGAGTGCCGTGTACACCATTATCATCTCAGACACATTTCTCTTCATCAATATCAATTTTACCTGACACATTGTTTTGCAATGTTGAACACTTCACACCTTTGGTCCTCACTATATATATATATATAGTGCAAAGAGTTTCCAAAGAAGAGATCAAGGAAAAAATGTTGTCTTTGTAATGTACAGAGCCTGAAGATAACTAAATTACTAGACTAGACATAGAATGTCCTATGTTCTGGGCTGGTTGAAGTTTGAAACCTTAAGTAACATGCATTTGTGTTGAGAACAGCATAGGACATAGACATTCTATGTCTGCTAATTTAGTTATAATATATACATATATATATTATATATAGGGGATATATATTAATATTTTTCTTCTTCTTCTTCACCCACTTATTCCTGAGAGGGTCCTAGAGACAGTCCTCAAAGACTCCTTCCAGCAGGTCCTGTCAGAGCAACTGTCTCCAACTGATCCAGCTGGATCCCCAAGCATGACCAGCCAAGCTCATGGATGTTATCCAGCCATCTTGCTGGGTTTCTTTGCCCGAAAATCTGTTCAGTGATTCTTTCCTGAGACATTTAAAAAACATGCCCATAGTATCAGAGCTGTGATCTCTCAATTCAGAGAGGTAGCAGCTCTACCTGGAGTGACTCTCTGATCTCCGAGTTATGCACTTTGATATTTTAATTAATTATTTTGATTTATCGATTAGTTGATATTAGTTGTATTAATTCTATTGATAACTCTAATCAATTTGTTCAACTGGGATTTCTTGGCACTTCTTTACCCAACGGTCATCCTCCATGCGCATCACATGTCGATACCATCTCAGCCTTCTCTCCTGCACACCACAAATTATCCCTCTTATACCCAGTTTCTTTCTCAACTCGTCTATGCTTGGGTGTTCACGCACATTGGCATTGCACATCCAATGGAGCATACTGGCTTCAATTTTCTCCAGCCGTCGTATATCTTCTGCAGTTGCTGCCCATGTCTCACTACCTTGCAGCATCGCGCATCTCACACAGGCATCATATAACCGTCCCTTCTTAGTCAACAGAGGAAGCATCTCCCTAAACTTCTTCCAACCAGTCCTTATTTGAGATACTATGGCCTCAGAACACCCCTCCCCCTCCCATGCTAATCTGATCACCTAGGTACCAGAAGCTATCAACCATTTCTATAGAACCCACCTGCATTGGAAAAATGTGTCTCTCACTGCGATTACTAATGCCAACTTTCCCTGTACATCTACAGCATACATAGTTTTCCCTACCTGTTAGTTTGTCTGCTATCCTACTACATCTCTTGTGTACCCAAGATCTGCATTGCATACATTTTATGGAATTTATGCCAGTTCCTTTCCTACATACCGAACATGGTAATTTCCCCGATGGAATCAGAGTATTGTCCTCTCTTCTACTTATCAACACTTTTGCTTTAGCTATGTTCACTCTCAGGCCTCTTGATTCCAACTGTTGTTTCCATAGCCAGAATTTATTCTCTCGCTCCTCTATTGATTCTGCTATAAGAACCAGATCATCAGCATAGAGAAGTTCCCATGGGCAGCCAGTCTTAAACTCCTCTGTTATGGCTTGGAGGACTATAATGAACAAGACTGAGCTGAGGACCAAACCCTGATGTACACCTACTTGTATCTGGAATTCCTCACTAAACTCCATTCCTATTCTCACTTTACTGACAGCACCCCTGTACATATCTTGCACTGTCCTCACAAGCTATTCCTCTATACCTAGTTTCCTTAGGGACCACCAGATGACATATTGGGGTACCCTATCAAAGGCCTTCTCTAGGTCAATAAAAGCTAAGTATAGTGGCTTATTCTTCTCTAAGAACCTCTCTTGTAGTTGCCTCACTAAGAAGAGGGCATCTGTTGTACTTTTTCGAGGCACAAACTGCATCTCATCTAATTTGACTCTTTCTCTAATCAGTTGCACTAATATTCTCTCTGCCACTTTCATAACCTGATCCATCAGCTTTATGCCCCTATAATTGCTCCTCTCTAGAGCATCCCTTTTACCTTTGTAGCAATTTATGAGAATACTGCTGCACCAGTCTTTGGGTATGACACCACCATGTATAGCTTGATTAATGATGCTTGCAACTAGTTTAGTGCCTACTTCTCCTGATGCCCTCATCATCTCAGCAACTATCCCTGACGGTCCAGCAGCCTTACCAATCTTCATTTCCTTAATTGCCTCTTGTACCCTATATTCGTCAATCTCAATAGCTGGTCGCTCTGTCGGGTCTACTGGGGGTAATTTCTCTCTGTTCCATTCGTTCTCCACATTCATCAGTCACTCATAATGACATTTCCAGGACTCCTTTTTTTTATCAATCGTGACACTATGTACACCGGCATCATTCCGGACACACTTATCTCCAACAACATCCTGATTTGTACTGACACACTGCCTTGCAATGCGGACCACCACATGTCTCTAATCTTCCCGTCACAGAACATTGGCAAACCTCCTACTCTCAGCATCCCTGCGTGCTAAGTACACCTGATGTTTAGCTTCTCTCTTAGCGGCTGTGTATCCTTCTCTACTCCCACTGTTTTTCCAAGCCTTCCATGCCAGTCTTTTGTCTCTAACGGCCCTATCTACCATGCTGTTCTACCATCAGGTCACTCTCCGTCTGGTTGAAGCTCTGTCCCAACCACAAGTTTCATCAGTAGCCTGATAATCCCATCTCCTTTTGCATTTTTTTTTCCATTGTCTTTGTTCTGTGCACTCCAATTTGAAGTTATATTCTAAAGTCTTAGTCATGCAGGCTTTTTTTGAAACTATCATATAAGACATCACACTGCCCTGTCTGTCTCTATTCTCCCTTCTTAACTTTTCTATACCTCAGTGTCATTCTTTTTTGTTTGCACATTGGACCACAGTCCTTATTATTCTCTTCTGTTTTGGATTGGCAGTATTGGTAGAGGATCGGACGCCATGCTTTGATGCATAGAGTTACGGCCCTTGCTATTCTGAGTTTAAATCCCGCCGAGGTTAACTTTGCCTTTCATCCTTACGGGGTCGATAAAATAAAGTACCAGTAATGCACTGGTAATTGCTGGCCTTGTGCCAAAAGTAGAAACAATTATTCTCTTCTGTTTTAATATTTCTCTCTTTTCTAGATTTTTTTCCTTTGCCCACTATTCTATTCCTTCTTTGTCAGCTGATGCACTTGAGATGCTTTTTCTTCTTTATTTGTGTAATTTTCCCTAAAGGTGTAACTTGTCTCTACCTGTTTCTTATGTCCCAATGTGCACTGGAATGAATATCAACATTAATGAACTGAAACTGTAGTGATTTCCAGGGGTTGACTGAGAAGATAGGATTATCTGTCTTTACATTGTTTTTCTCATTGTCTTTGTCCAGTGTGTCTCTATGTTGAATATATATATACACACACATCATCATCATCACCGTTTTATATCCGTTCTTCCACGCTAGCATGGGTAGACGGGTTGTCCTGTTGTGGGCAGTGTCCGGTTGGCTGACTTTGTCATGCTCATATGGGAACTGATTCTGGCATGATTTCTACAGCTGGATGCCCTTCCTAACACCAACCTCATTTACAGTGAGTGCTGGTGCTTTTTTTCTGTGGCTCCTACACGACCACTTTGAAGTGGAGGGTAGTGGGGGCATATTGTCTATATGCTTCAGCTTCGGCTTGTACTTATGGGAAGTCGGGTCTTCTGTATTACTGCGTGACACCAGAGGTCACGGTCGTGTGTCATCACCTTTGAGAGGTGCAATTGGGTAAGGTCTGCTTTTATCACCTCATCCCAGGTCTTCTTGGGTCTCCCCACTCCGCGGATTCCATCAACTTCTAGTGCTCTGCACCTTTTTATGCAGCTGTTATCCATCATACGCATCACATGTCCATACAAACGCAACCTCCTCTCCTGCACACAGCATTTGATTCCTCTTATGCTCAGTCTCTCTCTCAATTCGCTTATGCTTTGCCGTTCGCGTATATCACTATTACACATCCATTGGAGCATGCAAGCTTCATTTCTATGCAAGTCTTCTACAGCACCCAGGTCTCACTACCATTTAACATTGCTGTTCATATACACGCATCATACAGTCTGCCTTTCATTTTGAGGGAAAAGCCTTTTGCAGCTAGCAGTGGCAGTAGCTCCCTGAACTTCTTCCATCCTGTTCTTACCCTAGTTATTGTACTTTCCGAACACCCACCTCCGCTGCTAATTCGGTCACCTAGGTAGCAGAAGCTGTCTACTGTTTCTACAGAGCCCCCCCAGAGTTTGGTGGTGCTTGTTTCCTGTGGCCGTTTGCTGTTTGCTGTCCCAGCACAGCTGCTACATGTGAAGCCTACATTCTTAGTTAAGCTTCCTGAGATTCCACTACATCTCTTGTGTACCCATTGTTTGCATTTGGGGAAGAGGATGGAGTTCCTACCTACACCTTTCCTATATACTGAGCAAGGCCATTTCCAAGAGGGAATCTGGTTTCTGTTTTCTCATCTACTTACGAGGACCTTAGTCTTGTCAGGTTGACTTTGAGACCCTGTCTTTCTAGTCGCTGCTTCCATGTTTGGAATTTCTTCTCTAGTTCCACCATAGATTCGACTATAAGTGTGAGATCATCCGCATACAAGAGTTCCCATGGGCATCCGGTCTTAAACACTCCTCCGTTATTGTCTGCAAACCTATGATGAACAGGAGAGGGCTAAAATCAGAGCCCTGGTGGACGCCGACCTGTATGCTAAATTCCTCGCTATAGTCATTGCTAACCCTAACTTTGCTGACTGCTCCCCCAGCTTTCACAAGCCATTCATCTACTCCTAATTTTCCAAGAGCCCACCAGATTATAGCACGGGGGACTCTGTCGAAGGCTTTTTCCAGATCGACAAATGCCAGGTAGAGCGGCTTACTTTTAGCTAGGTACTTTTCCTGTAACTGCCTCACAAGGAAGAGGGCATCAGTGGTGCCTTTTTCTGGCACAAACCCGCATTGCATCTCATCTAGTTTTACCCGGTCCCTAATCAACTGTGCTATAACTCTTTCCGTTACTTTCATGACCTGGTCCATCAGCTTTATACCTCTATAGTTTCCTCTATCTAGTGCATCACCTTTACCTTTGTAGCAGTTGACAATGATGCTGCTGCACCAATCCTTTGGTATGACACCTTCTTGTATTACCTGGTTAACAATACGTGTGGTTATGGAGTGACCCACTATACCCGATAGACCGGTTGCCTTCCCGATCTTTGATTGCCTTACTTACTACACTGCTGCTGACTTGTACTGCTGGCCCCTCTATAGGGTCCACTTGGGGTAGGGTCTCTTTTTCCCATGCATTTTTCTCATTTAGTAATCTTTCATAATGGCTCTTCCATGTATCTTTCTTCTCAGCACTTGTGAGGACAAGCTCACCTTTATTATTCCGGATACACTTCTCTCCAATGACATCACAATTCTCTCTGACACACTGCCTCGCAATCCTGAACATCTCCTGTTTCTGGTCCTCACGTTGAAAAACATGCTTGAATTTTCTATCCTTTGCTTCCCTTCTACCTAAGTATACTTGTCGCCTAGCTTCCCTCCTGGTCTCTATGTAATGTACCATGCTTCCCCAGTTCTTCCATTCTTTCCATGCCTGTCTCTTAGCCTTAACTGCCTCATCTACCTTATTGTACCACCACCAAGTCACTCTCCTCCTCCCTGTGGTCTTGCTCGTCAGTCGCCTTATATGATGATGATGATGATGATATATATATATATATATATATATATATATATATATATATATATATATGTCATCATCATCATCATCATTTAACGTCTATCTTCCACGCTAGCATGGGTTAGACGGTGTTTATATATATATATATATATAAGACGATGACACACGACCGTGACCTCTGGCGTCACGCAGTAATACAGAGTACCCAAACTCCCATGGGTACAAGCTGAAGCATATAGACAATATGCCCCCACACCCTCCCACTGCAAGGTGGTCGTGGAGGTACCACAGCAAAAAAGCACCCAGCCCACACTGTAAAGTGGACGTCTACGCGCCACGGAAAAAAGCACCCAGCACTCACTGTAAATGAGGTTGGTGTTAGGAAGGGCATCCAGCTGTAAAAATCAAGCAAAAATCAGTTCCTGTATGAGAAAGGCATGGTCAGTCGACCAGACACTGCCCACAACAGGACAACCAGTCTAACCCATGCTAGCATGGAAGAACGGACGTAAAAACGGTGATGATGATGATGATGATAAGGACTTTGAAGTTTTAGCCTGGTCACTTCGTCTGGCAGCCACTTTTCTACTTTGAAAATAAAATTTACACTATACCAATTAACATTGAGTGCTTAAGCAGTTAATGTTTGAATAATGTGTTATTTTAAACACACATTATATATTTATATATAGATTAAGTTTAATTCACACACATATACATATATATATATACACACACACACACGCACACATATATATATGTGAGTGTGTGATGTGTGCATGTATGTATAAAGAAAGCATGTGTTTAAAACATGGTCAGCAGATTTGGAAAATTAAATTATATTTTGCCTTAGTTTTGACTAAATAAAATAATCTAATAACGGGGTGTATAATCCAACCAAATGGAAAAAGATAGGCATCAGCGTACAGAGTCTTCCCCTACCAAAATTCCATTCACAAGGTATTTGTCAGCCTGTGGCTAGATTAGAAAAAAAATATTAGCCCAAGGATTTGTAAAGTGGAGTTGAACCTAGAGTCTTTTAAAGCAGATATTCTAACCACACAGGCATGCCTGCTGCACGAAAGAAGAAAAAACAGCAGAGATAATTCCAATGAACACTCAATGAAATAATAAGCTACCACCAGACTACACATGATTATTCTGTGGAGACTGAAGTTGTATCATCTCACAATTAAACACACTCAGCTATATTTATATTGAGTTAGTAGAAATTATAGATGAAAAGAAATTACAATTTGATTAAATTAATATTTCCTTTGTTGCCAAAAATATTTGTCACACTTTCAATTTTTCATATCTTTCCATATCTTTCAAGAATTACTGTTTTCAAAGAAATGCATAAATTTTGCAAACAAGGAAAATTATTCAATAATTAATTGGAATTCTAATGTTTAAGAGATACGTTTTAATATAGTTTTCAAATAGTAATACTTTTTTTTCAATTAGCAATAGTAACGATGCCTCAAATAAACCCTATTAAGCTGTGATATTGTTTCTGATTTTTCAACCCAGTTTGTCTCCTGAGAATTTCTTTTTAACTCTTTTAATCATTTTTTCTTTCCAGAAATGAGTTGTATTTTTGGATATTTACAAGGTTTTTACTACATGGAGAAAATGTTATGGCTTCATTTATATCTTGGTTTACTGTCTGCAGGTTTCATCACAACCGAAGGTAAACTATACTCAAATGTTTTTTTATATATCATATCTGATACCCTGTCACTGAATTCATTCCCTTCTCAAAGCAACAATCAACAGTATATTTTGAACCAGGGAGAGAGGACCTGTGTGGTCACTCAACAGGATAGAAATAATAGCCAATCTCAATTAAGTCACATCCCACAGCAGAACTTTCCAAATTTTTCACATTGGTGATAGTTTTTTAGAATAATTCTTTTTATGACACATTCATTATATTTTGTTAGCAATACAAAATCAATAAATAAACAATGCAATTTCACATCACGTCTAATTATACACAGAGTTGTCAGATCTCAAATATACTTTCACTGTCAAATATAAAAATTGATTTTATTTAATTCCACACATGTATAAAAGTTGTTCAGATTTTATTTAGTTTCCCATATAGTTCGGAAGCCTCTGCCCTAGTCTTAAAAAGGACACATCAGTTAAAGTAGTATTAGATGTATTATGTCTAGAAAAAAAGAGAAAAAACATGATGATCATGACTGGAACATCTTTGATCAGATGTTTGCCTGATAATGACTGATCCATGGCTAAATGAAAACGCCAATCAACAACATAATTGCTATTAAGGCAGTATGGTGTGATATGAGGGAGAGAGATTTGTTTGCTATTTCTAGAGCTCAAACGATCATGTAGAGGCTCCTTTGTTGACTAATTATTGGAGATAAGGGTAGTGATGACAGAACTGAAGCAAAGGACATCAATAACAAAGTTAATTTGATCTTGGAATAATTTGAATTTAGCATTGCAAGTTGACACAGAGAAACAGGGACAAAGAGAAAAATTAGAAAACGTGACAAAAATAGAAAAATGGGAAAATGAGACAAAGAGGGAGTGAAAGAGAGAGAGAGAAATGGTCTTGTTAATTAATTATGTAAGGTATAGTGGTTATGGTGTTATTCATTTACTGGTTTCAGTCATTAAATTACAGCCATACGGAGGCAACACCTTAAATATGTACATGAACAAAATGATGCAGGATTGAGATGAGTGAAGGTTTTTCATATTTCCTAATTGCTACTATATTGCATCCTTAAGCAAAATACATTACTCTGATTGGTCCAATTTTCCTCACTCACTCATAAAACCCCCCAAAAAACAAATGTTTCCACTCTGATTTCATGTTTGAGTAGTTAGTTGTAGAAAGTTCATCTAACTGTAAAAACAATTGCTTCAATAGCCTCCCACCTCCTTATGCAAACGCAGCAGGAAAAAAAATGGATGTAGTACAAAGCAGCAAAAAGGAAATGGTTGATTCTGTATTCCTAAAATTATTGAGTGCCAAGAAAATTTTGAATAAAAAAACTATTGATCAGCTACTTTTTCATATTTTATGTGTATGAGTGTGTAATAGAAAAAAAATAACACTTTGAGGTTAAGATGCTATAATTTCCAATAAGAATTGAATCACACGCCTGCAGTTTTCTTGCCTGTCAAAGGATATTGCCTTCTTCTCAGCATTGGAATTTAATTCATCTTACTTTGGGTTAATTTTCATATTTATAGCTTGCTGATGCCTGAGTCTATAGAGAATTCGATATGGTTATGTGGTTAAGAAATTTGCTTCATAACTACATGGTCTTAGGTTCAATCCCACTGTAGAGCCCTTTGGACAAGTATCTTGAGTTGACTAATGCCTTCTCAGTGAAATTTGATAGACAGAGAATGGACAGAAGCCCATTATATATATGACTTCTCTTCAGGAAGCAGCCGCCCTCGTTGGCCTTCATCTCAACGAGGGTAAAACAGAGTACATATCAAACTGTACAGGCAACAACATCAAAGCAATCAACAGCAGTGATATCAAGCAAGTTGAGGATTTCAAGTATCTTGGGTCCTGGATCATGAACTCTGAAAAGGATTTTGCCACCAGAAAAGCCCAAGCATGGTCAGCTTGCAACAAGATGGATCAAGTTTGGTGCTCAAATCTTTCCAACCACACCAAAGTCAGACTCTTCCAAGTAACAATTCAACCAATCTTGCTCTATGGAAGTGAAACATGGATGCTTTCATCCAAACAACAAAAGTGCCTTGATGGCACCTACACTTACCTACTTCAACGCATTCAGAACATAAGCTGGCGACATCTGACTTTGAAAGAAATCTATGCCGGCCTCCCCTCTTATCTGACATTGTACGAAAAAGGAGAGTAAGATTTGCTGGCCACTGCCATCATACCACCTATGAGACTGTGTCCCCATTAGTACTTTGGAAACCACAAGCAGTCACTAATAACAGGGGGCGCAAGCTCTCCTGTCCCGATGTCATCTCCAGAGATTCTGGTATTGAAATCCAGGATTTGGCAACGGCAATGAATGACAGACCCACATGGAGATCCATTGTTGAGGCCGCTAGATGATTATGATGATGATGATATATGTGTATATATGAGTGTGGTAATGGGCTTTCAGTTGAAAACAATGTACACATAGCTGGTTGTTTAATACTACTCTTTGAATTAGCATGTAAAATGGCTGATTGTTTCAGTGACATGTGTACCCTTATTGTAATTCTCAAGTAAAATCAGCATGACACCTATGTCTACCCAGTTTCATTTATTTATCAACACTGAAAGGATAAAAGGCAAAAGTGACATTGTGGGATTTTAACTCGGAGCTCAGCAGCCAAAATGAACTTTGCAAAGCATTCTGTTTGATGTTCTAATGACAATTTATTCTTTCAGGCTTTCTGTGCTCTGAGTTAAAATGTTGCTGAGGTCCACATTGCCTTTCATATCCTTTCAAGGTTAATTAATAAAGCAGCATTCCAGTACTGAGGTCGATTCTTCCTCTATCTCTTTTTCTCTGCATTTCTGTTGAAATAAATTGGAATGTACTCCACCAGGTTTAAATGTTCAAGCCATGTTGTATATCGCAGTGGTGCCCATATGACTCGATCAAGTGTTTGGGGCATGAAGTATATGTATATATGTTGTATATAGCAGGGAAAGTAGACATTAAGACGACGACAATGATGATGATGATGATGATGATGTGTGTGTGTTTACTGTTTGTGTTTATATATGATTTTACTTTTTATTTGTTACTGCCGATGGTGATATTTGTTTATGTACTACATAATCAAGTTCAGTGGTTCAGTATACAAACTGAAAACATGTAAAGGTTGGGAAAGGGATCTGGCAGTAGAATATTGCCTCAAAAGCCTCAAGGAAAAAGCAGGCATGAAAACGGTGATAATGATGATAGGGGTTAGAGGTCGGAATTTATATAGAAGTCTAAATGAAAATAGACTATATCATTTGTAGGAAATCAAACTAAGAATCTGAGATTTTCTTGCTGTTTTTTCAGAGTTCTTCTCACTAGAAATTCATCTCCATATTAACACAATCCGTTATCACTAAACCTGATAGAAACAGTAGCTATATTTCCCTCGAATAACACCCTATCATTTTTAAAAAGAAAGGAAACATTTAACAATGTATGTCCATATATACAATATCTGTTGTTGGTGTAACAAAAAATCTTCTATGTACTTACTTGATCTGCTTAGAATATCCAAATGTTTCTTGACCCTCTTCTTACCATATTTCTAATGAAAGACACAATTCATTATTTTCATTTAATTTCAAAAATAACCAAAAATTTGAGAGATTGAGTCATATAACTAACTCTCTCATTAAGATGGATTTAAAACAACAATTTTTTTTTGCATAAAATTATGATGGAAGTTTTAATCCTTTCATTGCCAGTGAATCCTTCCATTTCAAGTGAAATACACTGTATTTGAATTAATTAATATAAAAATTAGAGGGAATCACTAAAATTATTAATTATTCCATTATTAACTCTTTTGATGCCAACCTGCCCAGAGCCACCTTTGTTTCTATGAAACAAGGCCACTCGTTTTAAGGGGTTCCAATTTAAATTAATATCTTCCAACATAATATGGCATAAGAACCTTTTGTTTTGGTTATGTTACAAATACCATCTTAATAATGAATTAATTAATAATCTTAGTAAATTCCTCTAAATCCTTCATTAATTAATCCAAATACAATGTGTTTCATTATAAATATGCCCATGAAAGGATTAAGATAGTGTGTGTAACATGACTCAACAAAAGGTTCTTATATCTAATGAGGTGGAAGATTTTGATTTAAATAGGTATCTGTTAAAATGGATTGATTTGTTTCATAGAATCAGAGGCAGTTTTGGCTGAGTTGGCATCAAAAGGATTAGATGTCGATGTGAAAATTTCAAAACAAATAGCTTTGCATCATAGAACCAGGGGTGGTTTCTGGTGGTTTAATGTGAAAAGGGTTAAACTACCTTCCCTCCAAACCTCTATAAATTAGGTACTGTTTGTATAAAATCTGAATATTAGGATAACATAGTTCGATTCCAATAAAGCAGGATGGCCTTAAAAAAATGTCTGTTGGAATATTTTGGGGATTAACTGGCTTCTTGGCATTTCTACTGTTACTACAATGGCATTTGTTCCTCTGGACTAGCTCACTATATATTATTTCCACCCATACCCATGTCTAACCCATGTTAGCGTGGAAGATGGACGTTAAACGAAGATGATGATTATGATGATGACCCACCATATCTCTATCATCTCTTGGTTCACTTAAGATGAGATGATTTAGAGCAGCTACTCAATACAACATATACTACATCATATCTAGATTGTAATGTTTGAAATCCATATCTGTATATAGATGATTGTTCTATTTTTGTATGTATCAAGTATATACAGCGTGTTAGTTAAAATACAATTAGTTAATATAAAATCAAAATATATATGATTGGGAAGCTGATACTTTAGATCAGCCATGGTCAGTTATGCTCAAAGAAACTAATAACAGAAGTTACCAATCAAACAAAACGTTTGAGACAAAGAAAGAGTTTCTATGTAGTTTCCAATCTGCTAGAAATAGCAACCACACGACCTACAAATCACTCTACTATCTCAAGGAAACGATTAACATATTGAATATTGTACACCATGAGGCATTATATCTAGAGAAAGAAAGACATGATGGTTTTGGTTGAAATGGCTTTAAGTCATCAGTCTACTCAACTGGAGCTGATCTGGTGTTAAACAACAACAAAACATTTGAATAACAGTTTTGGCTACAGACAAGTTATTTTTATTGGGGAGCATTTCATCCCATGTTTTATGACATGCAGTCCCATTCTTAAAGATAATCGTAATGTGATTGCTATATTGAATGTAATAAGGCATATAATGTTACCTCACTCATCTTAAACATAACAAGATTTTTAGTTGTTCAAAGTTTTAAGGGAATTTCTTCATAGTTTTTGGGGCTTGTTGCAGAAAAGAAACATGTTGAGGATGATTAGTAAGGCCATCCTGTAATGATTTAGCAGAAAATGTTTATTTAAAAACAAGTTTGTAAATTAAAATATTCATAGTATATTTATTAGTGGACACATAACTATGAACATCTGTTATATTAAACTACAACTTTTAGTTTTTAATAATAGGTAGTCATAGTGTTGTTTACTACTTTTCAATACTGCCATGCCAATTTGGTTTTGTGAAGTACAGGTTGTTTAGGGTTGAGTTAGTGTTAACATAATGTAGTAAGCAAAATATGTTTCAGTTAATTAAAATTAGCCTTGCAGGGAAGAGAGGGAAACATAGATTTAGTGACTAATGTCAAAGTAATGAACCAATCTGAAAGTTTAACTTTGAGTGCCAGTGCTGTTTTCGTATTTTATTGCCCCAGGCCAGGATTACATGTTAATTTTTGCATTAAAAAAATATTGAAAATAAAATCAAAAAGTATTTTGATCAAATTTTCTCTATTTATTTTATCAGGATTTGTGCTTCACCAACATAACTATAACACACTAATGCATCTTTGGCACACAAACTGTGGGAGGTAAAGAACATAGCAGCATATATTTGGCACTCAAAGAATTAATTAATTAAAATTTGAATTTATGTCATTATTGTGGGGTTTCAAATTAAATAATAATGTATTCTAATTGACCCCAGTACTTGAATGGCATTTTGTTTTATTTTATTGACCCTAAAACGTTGACTATGGTATGATATGAACACCGAACACACTACAAATCATTCCGATTTTGCCAATCCACCACTCATTTCATCTTTGCCTGTTTTCCATTTTGTTTCTATAAACAAAGTGCCTATCAATAGATTTATAACATTTCCAGAACATTTCTAAAAACCCAAATGGGGAGTACCATGAAAAAAAGTGCCCCAAAACGGGAAGAAATGAGACAAAATGGAGAGATTTTACATAATGAAAGCTTTACCCATTTTCACAAGAGAAGATATCTCTCACCCACCCTAAAGTGGTTGGGAGATCTCCCTGTTCAACGGGGAGAGTTATTAATATTCAGCCTTGGTCAAGGGAGATCAATTGTTATAAATTAATAATTTACCTATGATTAATTTGGCACATCTTGAAAATTAAGAGATGAAATTATAACAAAATAGATTAAATATTCAGGCCTTGTGCCTAAATGAGAAACCATTATATTTATTTTTGGTGACTGTTGTTGGCTGTTGCATGCTGATTAGTATTGTCTTCTTTACAATTATTTCTCTGTTACAAGTTATTCTTTTCTCATTATACTGTAGTTACAAAGAGTGGTGGATTGGCAGTATTAGTAAAGTACCAGACAATTTAGTTATGATTTTCTACATTCTGAGTTCAATTCCTCTTGTGGTCAACTTTTCCTTTCATCCTTCCAAGGTCGATAAAATCAAGTACCAGTTAAGTACTGGGGTCAATATAATCAACTTTCCCTTTCCCCAAAATTGCTGGTCTTGTGCCAATGCTAGAAACAATACTGTAGATATAAAGTTTTGTACCCCATCTTGGTTGAAAGCTAATAAGGCAGTGTACATGTACCTGTGTGTGTGTATAAACATGCATGCATTGGTCCTATGTGTGTGTAAATTTGTTGTATATAAATTAAAGAAGATTATATATCCAAACCTATAGGTTTCATGCAATTGACATTCTTGTCAACTGTATTCATCAATGAATTTGCTCATGAATGAAGTCGACCATAAATCTTATTACACAAAACTTTGTGCTTCAGATATATATTCCCAATTATCTCAAATATAACAAGTATATATCAGACACTAGAGAGCAATTTTATGTTTTTATTACTTCAAGATAAATTCAAAACTATACACACACACACACACATACACATACACATACATAAATGTGTGTGTGTGTGTGTGTGTGCGTGCGTGTGTGTGTGTGTGTGTGTAAAGTCAATGAAAAAAAAAGCAAAACTCAAGAATAAGATAGTACAATGATGATATATATTAGCTTAAAGAGTCTTAATGTTTCAGACATTAGTCATTCATCAGAAAATAGAAAGAAAGACAAGTGTAAGAAAAGGAAAGATGAGAAAATTTGTTACATGAGGAAAGTACACATGTGTCTAGCCAGCCAACTAAATATACACCTGCTTTCCTTATCACCACCATCATTTAACCTCTATTTCCTTAGTAGCAATGGTTGGACAGGTTTTCACAGACCAAGCCAGTACTCAAGTGAGGCTACTGACCTCCCAGATGGGCTGGGGCCCATGTCTCACTTACATAGAGTCACCCACATGTCTGATGATCCTGCTAGTGTGCAGGTGAAACTCCAGAGTAATAAGGCTCACCACTTAGCCAATAAATGAATATTTAAACATTACTTTGGTATGGAGTATTTTTTCCCATGTCTGTCAATAATACACACATATATATATAAGGAGAATCAACAAAGAAAAATAAGGCAGAACTATACAATACTTTGATGTTATATTTGCTTGATGTTTGATATAGTCGGAAAAGCGTCTTAAAATTTTGGATGTTACTCTTTCATGTGAAGATGGATTTAGAAAGAGAAGAGAGAATGTTCGGAAGAGAGAAGTGGGAAGATAGATGAGAGTAAGAAAATAAAAAAATGGAACAAACATAATTAGGAGTGAAAGCATATATAGTTTTCAGTCAGCCACCTAAAAAGGAAAATTTTGTTATAAAGTTAGAGGGTTGAAGAGTTATCAAAAGGGAGATAAGCATCAAGTAGGTTGGGAAAATGTGCATGTGTCCCAGTGTATCTGTACAAATATATGAGGATATGAAGGTCATGGTACATATCAAACCATGACTGTAGCTGGAGGGTTATTGTTTATGCATTGTTGTTTGAATATATATATATGTGTGGTATAATATATTGATGTGTATATTTCTGTTTCAGCCTTTCAACCACAAGAATTTGTCCAAACTCCTGTCAACCAATCAGTGGTAGAAGGATCAACAGCCATTTTAAAATGCAAAGTTAAAAATAGACAAGGAAATTTACAATGGACACAAAATAAATATGCATTAGGCATAGCACGGAATTTACCGAACTATGAAAGATATTCAATGGTTGGAAACCCAGCAAAAGGTAAATATATTGTTTGTATATAGCTTTTAATACACTGACAAAAATCTGGAGTTAGAAACAAAAGACAAACAAACAAAAAGTGATATATATATATATATATATATATATATATATATCGTGTAGGTGTCACGACAAAAAAACACACAGTCCACACTGTAATGTGGCCGTGTAGGCAACACGGTAAAAACCTCCCAGACCCACACTGTAAATGTGGTTGGTGTTAGGAAGGGCATCCAACTGTAGAAAACCTGCCAGACAGTCCTATGCGAGCAAGACAATCACTCTTGCCTCAAGTGGGACTACCCCCGTCCAAACCCATGCAAGCGTGGAACACGGACGTTAAACGTTGATGATGATGATGATGATGATGATGATGATATATATATATATATATATATATATATATTCATATTTGCAGAGGCATATCTAGGGTATGACAAGCATGGCACATGCCATGGACGCCACATGAAAGGGGTCGCTAACTAGACTAGGACTACTTTCTATTAAAGTCAGATAAGTTATCGTCAGAGAGTGAAAAAAGAAACTTCTTCAGGGGATGATCTGTCTTTGATTATCATGGGTGAGAAACACTATGGTGGCTGGATCATTAAACCATTTATATTAATTATTATGCATCCATAGGTAAAAATGCAGTGCTGGGAACTACATGATCACAGAGGCATACCTCATAGTATGACTTGTCAGATATTTTAATTGTGTTTTAATATTTTTCAAAGATCAGTATTACAAAGATACACTTTTAAATACACTAACACTTTTACCAATACTTTATGTATACTTAAGCGTAAAGAATACCTGTAGAACAAATGAAAATGTAGTTTAATACCCTAAACCCTCATTTATTTAAACTGTGCTATCAATCCCATTGTCTAACAACTACTATAAAGCTTGCTGCATTGGCAGGTGTACAATTTCAATGTTTGCCATAGACACTATTTCCCTTGTTACACCTCTGCATATTTGTATTTATAAGAAAGTGAGGGATATTTTATAAATTTCACATGGATAACAATTTGTGAAAAAAAAGTTGAAAAGAAAATGCAGTTGGGGTTTTTAAGAAGATTTATTTACAATAACTTTACCAGTTTCACATTTTCATGATTTTCAAAACATAAGGAAGATGGAGAGATGCGTGGCTATGCCATGATGTAACATTCATAAAGAGAGCACTGAAATAATGGAAGAGAGAGAGAGGTTTAAGCAAGGAGTGAAGAGTGAGGTATAGACATATGTCCAGCAAGCACGCAGGTACATGGAAAAAATCTTTTCCTAATAGGCACTGGGTATATTTTATTGTAGCATGAGCACTACAAATTTACAGAGTGCACTGAATACATTGTATAGTAGCACCAACACCACCACTTTCCAGGGTGCATATTGAATATTTGAGACTCTGCATACACACAAACAAACAAACACACACACACGTGCATGTGTGTGTGGGTGTATAGTTGCTCATGGATGCTGTGTATGAGTGCTTGTTTTTGTGATCATATAGAAGACTAAATACCATTACAAATTTTCTCATTGCAAACATGCTTAATCTTTAATATATTATTTACTAATTCGTATAGCTGTATAGTATTTCTTCTAGTTAACCTCGTTTGCTTATTGCCAAGCCAACATTTCACTCTTTTCTGAACAGAATTCTTATAAATCTGTATGTACCTACATGAGAGAAAATATGACATAGTTCTATTCAAATGGGTGTAAATTCTTACAAGATTCAAAATGACGCTTCATTTATTTACCACATGTTTCCTTTTTAATTTGGAATGTTTCACTCTTAAATTCCTTCTCAGTAAGACTAAATACTTCTATAAGTATAATGTTACATGGTGCATTTTCTGTAACTGACATTGGTTTATACAGTCTGCAGTAATTTTCCTCAAAGACTAGAATATTTGAGAGTTGTGTTATATAACTATTAATAACAATGAAATGAGATGTGGTTTTAATACTAAAAACTATAAAAGTATGCAGAGTGGAAAGCACAAAAAATGTAGCTCTTTTAAGAAAAAAATATTTGGTCAAAATATTTGTTTAAAACGTGATATATATATATATATATATATATATATATATATATATACAAGCGTATATACAGCTGTTGGCTTACAAAGCATTGAGAAAGTTTGAAATTTGAAATATGAACGTCCCAATGCAGAAATGACTATTTTGTCTATTACTATAAATAATAGTTGAGAAAACTCAGTAAAAAGCCCACCACCATTCTAGAGATGCAGGGTTCAATTCTTTGCAGGCACCATGTCCACTTTTTTTTCATCTACAAGAATATTTTACTATATATATATATATATGCCAGTTGAAGGAAGACGTGGTAGAGGTAGACCACGAAAAACATGGGCAGAGGTGGTGAGAACAGACCTCAGATCATTGAAGCTCACGGTGGAGATGACGAAGGACCATGACGAGTGGAGAGATGCTGTGCTGAATAAGACCCATCCCACCCTTGCAAGCAGGGAAAAGCGGACGTAAAATGATGATGATGATGATATATATCATAATGTTTTAAATGTTGCAAGAATTTTCTATCTAGTTTTGCTAATGTATTCTCTCTGTGTTTGTTATTTTTCATTTTACAGAAGAGTATCATCTACGAATTGTTTCTGTTAAATTAGAAGATGATGGTTGGTATCAATGTCAGGTTGGACAAACAGAAGAAGCTGAAGGCATCAGAAGTAATTCTGTTAAACTAACAGTATTATGTAAGTGGTATTTCTTAATTCTTCTTCTCAATAGTCATCTTCCCTTAGATTTTGTAATATGAGCAAGAGACTACTTCAAGGTTCAAATTATTCATTAAGAGTAGATAGATATTGACACCATTGTCTCATACAATACAATTCTTTCACAGAGAAGTGTACCTTCTCGACAATGTCTAGTTATCTCAATAAGCTGAAGTGACATAAAAACAAGTCTGTTAAAGAGACCAATGCTTTTAACAGCAATTGCTTGAGAGCTACACTGTTAATTTTGAATATTTGGAAATTTCTATTTTGTTGTGCCAATAAAACAACAGATTCTGCAAAAGCAACATAATAAACCTACCTTATTTCTAATAAAAAACACATTACCTATGATTTAAAAAAAAAATGAGAATAATCAAGAATTTAGAAAGATTTATTAATATAACTTTTTCATTAAGATGCTGTTTGGAACATAACTTCATAAAGGTTCTTACAAACAGTTTTGCAACATAAAACCATGGGTGCTTCCCGACAGTTTGATATCAAAAGGGTTAGGAATTTTCTTGAGGTAAAATCAAAATTAAAAAGGATTTCTTCTACAATTGTAAAACATATTTATCTTATTACAACAATAGTTAATTAAAACTAGTTATTTCTAAATTTATCTGAATTTCAATCATCAAAGGTAATATTACATTTGCTGGTATATGTTTGTAAAATATAATCTTACTCATATTTATTACTTTTGAACCCTTCTGTAACCATATCTTTAATAAAATACACTACTTAGGTGTTTCAATTCCTTTTGAAAATAACCAAAAATTTGGAGAGATTTAGTAAAATAACTTATTTTCCCATATTATTTGAAACCTAACAAAGGATTCTTATGAAAGAATATAATGGATTTGTATAATAAAACCATTTGTGGTCTCAGACATATTGGTTCAAAAATGATTAAAAAAAAATTCAGCAAAACATTCTTGAAAAGTAATAAATAACACTATGATAACATCACATTCAAAACTAAAATGTTCACTCTAATACAGCAAGTCTTCACAATTATTTGTCCACTACTAAAGATACTAAGTATTTGAATTAACAGACCGCATTCCCATTTTTAGACATTTCCTGCTAAATTGTCACAGGATGTTAAGAGTTAAACAAGTAACTTAATAAAAGTGGATGGCTGTGTTGTTAAGAAGTTCACTTCACACTCATGAGGTTCTTAGTTCGATCCTACTGAGTGGTGGTGTATGGGGCAAGTGTCTTTTACCATAGCCTTAGGTCATCCTAAGCTTATGAATGAAATTGGGTAAATGGAACTGTGTAGACACCTGATCATATTATGTCTTGTTGATTCTCCCTAGGCATTATGTTAAAGGTACATATGTCTGTGGAATACACAGCCACTTACATGATAATCTAATGATAAGATGATCAGTTGATTGAACAATTAAATTCTCATCATTGAAGCTGATGGTAGAACTATTATCTTAACAGTAGCCTTTAACCCATACGTCCTCACAGCAATTTCTTGCTGTTTGTCATGAATAGAAGGTGATTTGTTGATAAATAATCTTTTAAGAACACATACAAGTGTGGATGATTTTATATCCATCTAACATGTCAGCATAGTAAAAAGATTTTCCTCTGAACATTTGTAAACATTTTTATTTTATTACAAAGAAGTAGGCTGTTAGTAAGTTGTATGTGAGACATTATTTCAACACCTAGTGAATGTTGCACTTCACACAAATTTCCGATCTTTATAAGAAATGCATCACTATCACAACTTCCCATTCCCCATTCTCTTAAAAATATTAGGTTTCATACAATTTCTGTGATTACA
The DNA here is from genome assembly GCA_964016885.1 of Eledone cirrhosa. Taxonomy (NCBI): domain Eukaryota; kingdom Metazoa; phylum Mollusca; class Cephalopoda; order Octopoda; family Eledonidae; genus Eledone; species Eledone cirrhosa. The sequence goes on from OZ024740.1 coordinate 102,346,300, forward strand.
TTTTAATTCTTAACATCATGTATTACATGAAGCGGCATTATCAACTCATTCTTGAAAAGTATAAAACAGTATCAGTAAATTGTTAGTGCATCAGATGAAACATGTTGCACTATCTCAACTATGCCTTTCATCTTTCTGTGATCCATAAAATAAAGTACCAGTCAGGTATTGGGTTTCATATAACTGACTTTCTCTTCTCTCCAAACTTGACTAACTTAGAAACCATTAAGACTACATCACACAGAAAAAAGTTTTTACTTTAGTTTGCTGCAAATGTTTATAAAAATCTCTTTACTAGTAAAGATACTATAAGTATTTGAATTGATAAACTTGCTTTTAAATATTTGATATTAAATTATCACAGGATAAAAGGAAAGTGCTGTCAAGTGGTGGTTAACTCTTTGTATACCAAATGAAGTGTTGGTGGCTCACATACAATTCCCAATGTAAAAATATATCATGTAAATACAATTTAATAGGAAAAGAAAAAAAATTAGAATGAGAAGAAAGAATGGAATGTAAAATAAGAAAATATAAAAAAACAGAAAAGGAAGAGAAAGGCAAGGGCTTTAGTGTCACAGAGGATGGGGAGGAGGGAGGGAGAGGGTGATGGGCTCTGAGCTTAGGGCATGGTGGTAATGGAGCAGCGCCTAGCGGACAAGATCTCAAATGCATTCCTGCAGACAATGGCCAGTGATACACGCTGTAACAGCCACCCCACCTCGTGGGGCTCTTGCCTCAGACAGGCCGCCGACATTCCAATCTTGCGGGGGAGCACGGCAGTACAGAGTCTAAGTATGCCTGAGGTCTCAATGGCAACCGGTAGGCATTAATAAAGCCCTTGATAACGGCATGAACATCTTGTAATTATATCCCACCTTCAGACTTTATGTTCAAATACAATAAAGTTGTTGTTTTTTTTTAATTACTTTTTGACCAGAGTTCTAATTGATTAAAATTAGAATTAATCAATGCAGTTCAAAGGGGATAGGGTGTAATCTGATTATTAGCAAATGTGACAATTTCATGGATGTTTCAGTCATATTCGACTTCTTCAGCAAAGTTGTCATTGATGCATGTACCATATCAATAGAGAGAAAATAATATATGCATATACAGAGATTGTACATACACTGCTAAGAAAAAAACATCTCAACAAATAATGTAATTCATCTCACAAAAAGCTTACAAAGCTATACAAGTTTCTAATTTCCTTTGAAAGAATTTCCTAAATAGATATTTTGTACATACATACATAGCCAAACACACACATAAGTACACATGTACACACACATATACATACACATACACACACACACATGTATGTACATGCTTACATACTTACACACATTCACATATATACATACATACAGACATACATACATGCATGAATACATATACACATATATACAATCACATACATACATACAAACACACACATATATACATCCATAAATACATAAATATATGCATACACACATACATGCATACACACGTACAAACACAGACATATATACACATATATGCATACATACATATGTGCACACATATATACACACACATACACTCATCATGTGAGTGCAAGTATATACACCTACATATAATTACATACTAGCTCACTCACTCATTTACAAATCCCCAGAACCGTCTTGACTAAAAAAATGTCACTTTCTTAGTGACTAGTTGGAATTCTGCAAAGAAAAATGTAAATAAATGTCAAAGAAAAAAAAGCACACACACATACACACTTTCTCTTTCTCACACACACACACGTGTGTGTGTATGTGTCTATTTGTCTAACATTTGCTAGTATGGAAATGATATATATATATATATAATATATATATATATAATATATATTATATGATATATATTATATATAAATGATATATATATATATATAATATATATATATATATATAATATATATTATATATATATATATAATATATATTATATATATATATATATATATATATATATATATATATATATATATATATATATATATAATGTATACAGAGAGAGAGAGAGGTTGAGTATTTTAGTGAAACATTGAGGTTGTGTGTATATATATATTATATAGAATGTAGTGAGAAGGAGAGAGAGAATATTCTAGTCAAATGTAAATATACATTTTTTTCTTTCATTTTTTCTTAATTTTAGTTCCACCTGATCCACCACAGATTTTAGAAGCACCAATTGCTGCAGTTATATTAGGAAAACCTACCAATATTACATGTCTTGTGAAAAATGGGAAACCAGGAGCTAAAATTACGTGGTACCTGGCAGGACAGATGATGAATAGGAAATTATATTCAACTGAAATGTTTCCTACACTAAACAAACGTGTTAATACAAAAGGCAATATACTGCTAATACCTAAAACAGAACATTCTGGAAAACTACTAGAATGTCATGCCATAAATGAAGCTTTACAAAATCCATACGTGACAAGGGTTACATTAAATGTTCAATGTAAGTAGCCATTTTTATTTATTTATTTATTTATTCATATTATTATATTTAATGTCTCTGATGCACAGCAGGACAGGGAGCTTTGGATGAAAACAAAGAAAACAGGCATAGCATATTTTGAGTGGGTGAGGAGAGATGCCCTTGAGGCAAAGAAACAGGACAGATTGAACAAAGCCCTAGCCTCAACCATATATCCAATACCCAAGCTAACTCTGGCTCTTTCATGCATGAATTGAACTGATAAGTCATTTACAGGTGCATAACTGAGGGAAACTGATCCTCTATACTTTGACAAGAGTGAAGTGTTGATAATAATATTTAATATAAAAATCACAACCACATATCCATAACTTACTAGGTGACTGTGTTATTAATTCTGCTATAGAGCACACCTGGGTATTCCAGCCATGACTATCTCATCATTCTTGTTCAGATAGAGGGTAACTGGGATTATATTAATGATGTCCTCCGATTTTTTAAAGATAGTAAGATAAGATTTGAAGAAGGTTTGGCTGTTATTTCTAGCAGACCATGTGACTACATAGAAGTTCTCTCTCTGACTCATTACCACTTTAGGGTTGTGTTGATGTGGAGGGAAGTCAATAAGATGTCAAACTAAAAACCAGAGTATTGACAGTTCAACTTGGCCATCAACACTAAATTATATTCACAGTCAACAAAAGACTTGATTCAGTTCACTTACGTGTTATGGTTAGATAAACATTATAAGCAGTGGGGGACACTGTATACATAACAAGTGTTTTGTATCCTTAGCTTGCTCTTCTAATTTTACAAGTAGTTCCCAGATGCCAGGATGACATGCCTTAGATTTCAATGAGGAATATTCAGTTGTATGATCAACTGAAATTAACATGTAAGTGGTTGAATATTCCATAGACATGGGAACCCCTAATCAGTATGACACAATATGTAACAAGGTTGTTCCTTTAGATTACAAGTACACTTCTTCCAATGGGCTTCTACACAGTTTCTGTCTACCCAATTTCATTCTCAAGAGTTAAGTCAACTGAAGGTATGGTAAAGACACTTACCCAAGATGCCACACAGTGACATTATACCCAGGACTTCATGAATATGAAGGGAATTTCTTAACCCATTATCCAGTCATATCACAACAACATCTCTACTGTTGGTGCCATGACACCCAGTACACCCTGTAAGGTGATTGGTGGTAGGAAGGTCAACCAACTGCCAAGAAAGAGGCAAAAGCACTCTTCAGTAATGTCAAAGGTACAACAAATTCTCTATTGCTGGAGATCTACATGATAAATGCATTCAGTATACTCTGTAATGGCGTCCAGCAATAGAAAACCTCACAAATAAAAGGTTAAGAGGACTCTTCATCTGTGTAGAAAACATGACAACCTCCTTGGTGCCAGTGCCATGATAAAATGCAGCCAGCACACTCTGTAGAGTACAGAAACATATATGAGAAGCAGCTTCCAGCATGTCTGAGAGATGAATAGATCCAATTATGTACTAACTTAATCTATAATGAAAACATCTTTTTCTGAGATACTACACAAAGACAAAACTATCCAGTGACATTCTTAAACTATAGGTCTCAAGCTTTGTCAAGCTCACTTTCCAAAGAAATACTATTTAACCCTTTAGCATTTACATTACTCTATATATACTATTGTATTTTCGTGGTAAAGGCTTTATCTTACATAATTATCTCACATAATATCAAACATGAGATTTTGAGAACAATACCTTAACGTCAGTATGAGCAGCCAGTTACAACCGGTTTGAACAGAAAAAGGAGAGAGGATACTGGTCTGATATGGCCAGTTTAAATGCTAAAGGGTTAAAGGTGATAGTGATGCTTTCAGTGATGATCTAACAATCCATTATTTCACTGTCACTATCCTCACAATTGTGTTCCTATGATCTAATAACTTATGTGGCTCAATGTCTAACATGTTGAAATTTTCCCTCACTAAGCCACAAGAAAAGCATATTTTATGGTGCAGTAAAGTAAACCAACTCTTTCAGATCTTTAACTAATTATAAGACTTATTATAGATCGTATATATAAATATTCTTAATCATAATCATTTACATTACCACCACTATCATATTGATAATCAACCATTGAGTGAATCTCTATGTGGTTGACCAATTTGCTAGAAATAACAGCTAAAGCTCCCTTAAATCTCTCCAAACCACAGACTTGATTTAAACGCTCACAAACATCAATATCACCTGGCTAAATGAAATAATATATGCAGCAGCCAACGCATTTACAAAAGGAAGTGGATACTCCCTCAGAGCTATTCAAACAGAAATACCAAAAATCCAAGCAAACATGAATAACAAATATAGAGAAAATCTCAGAAAAAAAGAGCAAAGAGATCTCAAGCCTTAATGAAATCAATAATATAACGACACAACTGAAGGAAAAGAAGGAGAAGAGACAACTACTACAGAAATAAATGACAAAAAAGAAATATCCAAAATCAAAGCATGCCTGAAACAAGAGTTCCTCAATAAATTGCAAAGAATCTGATATGAAAAATAACAACAGTTCTTTGAACAAAATTAAGTTTGAATCCAACCCAAACCAATTTCATCAAGAACTTGGTAAAAAATAAAATAGAAATCAATGCAGAACCAGCAGCAAGAAAATTACAAGCATTTTAGGGAGGAGTATGGAGAGCAAAGAAAAACATCAGGGACAATAGTTTAAAACATCAAACACATCTGAACAACAGTGGGAGGACATAACAAAAAAAGAATTAAGCATTACACTCCAAAACACAAACAACTGGAAGGTACCAAGGCATGATAGCATTTTAAATACATAAGGTGCTACGAGGTAAGTTTAATGAGACACTGATGAAGATGGAAATAAGATCTAACTGGTTCACTGAAGGGAAAATTTTCTTAATTAAGAAATAACAGCCAAACTTCCCTCAAATCTTACCTTACTATCATTAAAAAAGGAAGTAACAGCAAAGCTTAAAACCTACAGATCCATAACCATCATCATCATCATCATCATCATCACTGGTTTAACATCTTCTTTACTTGCTACAAGCATTGGACGTTTTGGTGTCTTTTTTCAAAGCATCTTTCCAGAGTATTTGTTCCAGGGATAGGTATTGGTACAGGTTCCAGGCTTTTTCAGATCATACCTGATTACCTCTTCCCAGGTGTTATGTGGGTGCCCCTTCCCCATCTACCAGGGGCCACAATCTTAGTACATCAAGCACTAATATCACTCAGAGTAAATAATCACCTGGAAAAAACAAATACAAAAGGGCTATGGTAGACGTTCTTATCCTTGTAAAGATCAATTACTTATAAAAAAAACATAACTGAAGATTTCAGAAGGAGAAAGAAGGGTTCAAATCAGAAACATTTTCATATTTCCCATTTGTAGATCTCTGGAACACTAGCTAGGGTGAAGTCCAACATTTTGAGATCTCATCTCACTATGATTAATGTTTTCTTTGATCTTCTTCTACCATGGATATTTCCACTGTCAGCATGTAGCACTTCTACACCAACATAAGCCTATTTGCACTATGTGTCCATAACAGTACAGCTGTTTCTCCTGCATATATTAGTTAATGATTTTAATATCCAGCCACTTCCCTCCCACCCCCTTGCCCTTATTCACCTTTCGTGAACGTTAACATCACACATCCTACAGATCATTCTTTACTCATTTCTCACCTGTCTGTATATATTGTTCACATTCAATTCCCATGTCTCATCTCAGTCATGCTACTTCAGACTTCTTACACACATATGCTTCATACAGTCTCACCATTTTAGATGGAGAGAAAAAGAAGCCCTTTTTGCCAACATAGATAAGTAACCAAATCTTTTTCCATCTCTAACTCTAGTCACTATATGTTTAATTATATTAGCAGCCCTAAGGTTTTCCAAGTAATTATCTAGAAACTCCCTATTCCATTTTTAATTAATTTCAATCCTGAAGTGGTCTCCCCTGCCTTTCTGGGACATTATGATAATGATTTTTCTCATAACTATGGTTGTAGTTTTAATTAATTAATATTTCTTTTGTCATTATATTAAGTATAGTAGTGTCTACTTTACTATTTGAAAGATATATCTAGCTAAGTCAATAGTATATTCGTCAGTTAGTAAAAATATTAACAGTTCATATCAAAGTTGTTTGATCTGTTAAAATAGTAGCCAAATTCTCCCCAAACCGAAATGCCTTTAATCAATGCCTTCAATCAAAGGTTAGCTTAATCAAAGCTGACCAGAATCACCTAGGAACTTCACAAAGTATTTGATGTTAGGAAATGCATCCAACAGTAGAAACCTTGCCAAAAATGTAAGCAGTCTCTTCAGCTATGTCAGAATAAAACACACTCAGTATACTCTGTAAAGTGATTGTTAGGAAAGGCATCTAACTGTAGAAACTATTCCAAAAATGGAATGTATTTGAGCAAGATATTGTCTCTCAACCAGCTGAGAAAGACAGGATCACTGATAAAGTATTGACTTGTAGTATAACTTTCAATGGTGATTGTTGTTGTTAAACCTTCACTGAGCAGACCTTTGAGATAAAAGGTGCTCCAACCAAAACCATCTCATCTTGTTTACAATCTTTTTGTACCTATCAGGAAAAGCAGACGTTAAAACAACAATGATAATGATGATAACACACAATATTCAATATATTCAATATGTTCTTTTATTGAAGGTAGTAGTAATATGATTGAAGGAAATCTTGGCTACTGTATACAGTAGATTGAGAAACGTAAATATTCTTGTTTCACTGGTATTATATACAACGAGAATAACATCAACAATATCATTAGCAATAACAAAAGTAACTTTAATCAGTAATTCAAAATCAGCAGAGATATTGAGTATTTAAGGGTTAAAAAAGAAAAAAAAACAGTAAAGAAACTTTTTACTCAAGATATTTTAAAATCATTTTGTCTTTTATTATACATGAAATTTCTCAATTATGTTCACTGTATTTTTAGGGTTTAAAAGAGTTAATAATTTTATGCTAAACAGACTGCGAACAATCTACCAGTTAGGTTTGCTTGTACTTCACAAGATGGCAAAACAAAATGTTATATTGTAATATCAAAGGAACGTTTATTGATTTATGATAGCAGCTATATTGTTTTGAAGAAATGTTATTGATAATCTAGGTGTTACAAAACTCTACGATAAAACTCAATTATATTGCTTGATATATGATACCTAAACATTCAAAATCCAATATGTTAAAATTGAGTCTTATGTGATGCTATATGAAACTTTGCTTTTCTTCATATTTCATAACAAATATGATATTCTATATAAACAATATGCAAAATAGAATATTGTGTGTTGCACTATAGATATTTATTGTAGAAACCTTGGTGTATGACCTTACGTATCATATATTTCACATCATGTAACACTTGTGAAACACAATACTCTACACTATACATAAAGTGAAGGCTATTGTGATATTTAATATAAAATAAAATTTAATTCAGGAAATATTAAAGTACACAATACTAAAATTTCATATAATTTATGAAGAGAAAATAGATTAACCATGTGATGTTGCAGAAAAAAAATTTAGCTAAATGTTTACCTATCTGATAAGCTGGTGTGATAAATAGTCAATTTTCAAACTTTGATGTTCACAAGTATTTATTAATGGCTGACTAACCTTAATAATTGACAATGTTACCCTAGAAATTGCTGAAACTATTCCTGAAAACAAATTGAACTTTAGTATAACTGATAGACACAGAAAAGAGCAGCATGCCCTCCTGATAGGACTTAACCCATGCATCTATCAATTACATTACAATCTTAACAGTTAACTCGTTATTTGATTTATGGAGGTTATTTCTTATTGCAAACATCAAATCAAAGCAAGATATATCATTATGTTGAATAATAGTACAATAACCTATCCTGTATATACTAAATGACTAATGAATTCTCATATAGATATAAAACAGGAGAGTTAAAATAGTAGAAAGAATTTATAGTTTTTAATTTAAGAATGAATGGCAAGACCTCTATGGTATAATCAATAATGTTGTCACCCAGCACATAATAGATATGTGATTCAATTGGCTTCTCTGGATGTGTTGCATTTTGTGTACAAATAATAAATAATATTAATCAGGATAATGTCTGGTTGCTTTGTAGTCCAGAAAATGATTTCATTTGTGTCCTTTCCATAATATTATATTTCATTCTATAAAATAAAATAAATAAAATAATACTTCTCATATTTCATGATTAAAAAGCAAATAGTGTTGTTGATTATAAGTTTCCTACCAGCCAATCACTTGTTAACAGTATTTCTGATGGTAATTGTGACAAGGGAGTGTCTAAGTAGGTTCTCACTTGGATGGTTTAACCCTTTTTTAACCAAATATCATCTTTCAATGATGATTCATATGTATAAATCGCACCATTTGCTGGGATCACTTCCTATTTAGCTGTCATATGATTCTCTTTGCTGTTGTATCCCATGTTGTTATCATTGTTTAGACCCTGATCAGCCATCATGAAACAGACCTACGTGTAACCTTATTCTCATCATAAACATGCAGCCATGATCATGCTTTCTTCCTTCAAATTATAGCTGGGACTAAACTATTTAATGTTGTCTTTTCAAGACAATATGTTATGATCTCAAGGAGATTCGGTTTCTATTTTCAGCTAGTTGAGCAACCACATACAAACTCCCACATTGGCTCATCATCTCCTATATACTATATTTTTCAGTGTATTAAAAGCATTTTTTGGCCCACAATTCAATGTAAAAATCTGCCTGCATGTAACTATCATCTTCATCAACACCGTTTAACATCTATTTTCCATGCTTACATGGGTTTGATGAGTTGTCACATTGAGACTAACCAGGTCAGGTTAGGTGACCATGTCTTATTCATACAAACCTGTTTGGTGGGGAGTTCTACAGCTGGATGCCCTTCCTAACTCCAACCACTTTACAGAGTGGATTGGGTACTTTTTATTGTGGCACCAGAATGAACACCAAACTGGGTGCTTTTTATAATTATATATATATATATATCCTTTATTATGGATAAGTGATGAGTCTTTTTACTCTGGAGTTTCACCTGTGTACTCAAAGGATAATCAGACAAGACATATATATCATCATCATCATTTCATTTTACGTCTGCTTTTCCCTGCTTGCAAGGGTGGGACGGGAACTGATTCTGGCTTGATTTCTACAGCTGGATGCCCTTCCTAACACCAACCTCATTTACAGTGAGTGCTGGGTGCTTTTTTGCCATGGCACCTCCACGACCACTTTGCAGTGGAATATGGACCCCAGTCCTATCATCTCATTTCTACAGCTGAGTAAACTGGAGCAATGTGAAATAAAGTCTCTTGCTCAAGGAAACAACACATCACCCTGTCTGAGAATTGAACTCACAACCTTTCGATTGCAAGCCCAATGCTCTAACCACTAAGCCATGTGCCTCCATTATATATATATAATAATAATAAAATGTGGAGAGGAAGCACACGAGTTTGGATATATATAAATATATAAGAAAACAGGGAGAAAGAGACGATTATTAGGAAGAAAAAAATATTTTTTTCATTTTTTGTTTCTCTCTCTCTCCTTTCGGGGTTAGAAAATGATTAAGTCGAAATGTTTTACTTTGTGTGAAGTGTTGAGGTATTAGTTGGTTTATTTATTATTTAACAATGGCATTTATTTATCTATTTATATATTTAATTATTGTCTATTACCGGTTTCAGCATTTTTATGCATTATCAAATGATAGTGAAATGTATTAGTGTGGTGTCGCACATGTTAAAGAGAAGGTGCAGAAAGAATAATGTTATTTACAAACAAGGTCTATGAAGTGAAAAGAAAAAAGAAAAAGGAAAAAAAACGTGCATAATGTAAAGCATAAAAAGTCAATGTGGAAGAAAAAATAATTTTATTTACAAGCAAAGTCATTGAAGTTAAGCAGATCAAAATGTGTTAATATAGCAAGAGTGCTTAGTTGAACCATGGTTCCGTGATGGAGGCAAATGGTGGACTGAGGTTTGATATGATTTCCCTTTTTAGAGAGTTAATATGTAGGGGGAAGCAATTCTTGCTGGATGATATTTAATTTATTTAAGAAAAAAGATTAGGTAGGGTGTGAGGGAGGTAACTGTTTGGGAGGGTTTGATTGTTTGTTGCAGTTTTAGATTGGTCCGATTTTTAGAGCATTAAGTAGGGGTTGGAATTTATTTATGAAATATGTTTCCTTATTGGTACATTGGATGAAAGTAGCGTTGTCTATGAATTTGTAAATGGGGAAAATTTTAAAGTTTGGATGTTGGTTGTGAGCACAATTGGCGATATGTTCACTAAATGCAATCTTTCTGTATTCCTGTATTTTAATTTTTAATTTAATCATATCAAACCTCAGTCCACCATTTGCCTCCATCACGGAACCATGGTTCAACTAAGCACTCTTGCTATATTAACACATTTTGATCTGCTTAACTTCAATGACTTTGCTTGTAAATAAAATTATTTTTTCTTCCACATTGACTTTTTATGCTTTACATTATGCACGTTTTTTTTCCTTTTTCTTTTTTCTTTTCACTTCATAAACCTTGTTTGTAAATAACATTATTCTTTCTGCACCTTCTCTTTAACATGTGCGACACCACACTAATACATTTCACTATCATTTGATAATGCATAAAAATGCTGAAACCGGTAATAGACAATAATTAAATATATAAATAGATAAATAAATGCCATTGTTAAATAATAAATAAACCAACTAATACCTTAACACTTCACACAAAGTAAAACATTTCGTCTTAATCATTTTCTAACCCAGAAAAAAGAGAGAAACAAAAAAGGAAAAAAAAAATATTTTTCTTCCTAATAATCGTCTCTTTCTCCCTGTTTTCTTATATATATATATATATGTGAAGCTTCCAGCCCACACTGTAAAGTGGTCATGACAGCGACATGGCAAATAAACACCCAGCCCACATTGTATAGTGGTCGTGTAGGTGTCATGGCAAAAAGCACCCCGTCCACACTACAAAGTAGTTGTGCAGGCGTCATGACAAAAAGCATCCAGCACTCACTGTAAATGAGGCTGGCGCTAGAAAGGGCATCCAGCTTTAGAAACTAAACCAAAATCGGTTCTGTATAAGTAGGACATGGCCACCTAACCTGGCATTGCTCACAACAGGATAACTCATCTAACCCATGTCAACGTGGTAAAATGGACGTTAAACAGAGATAATGGTGATGATATATATATATGTGATGTTGTTGATGATGATGATGATGATGGTGGTGGTGATGATGGTGGTGGTGATGATGATGATTATGAGGATGATGATGATCATCATCACCACCACCACCACCAGAATTATCTAAATGGATAAGATATTAATTAGACAGACAGCTCATAAGTTGGGGGTAAAATTATGCAACTGGTCATTTTACTTTATCTGTGAGAAGGACCATAGGATAAGTTCAATGTTTTACTAAATTTACCAAACTGCTAAGAATTGAATACCAGATTTTCTGGCATTATTCTTTATGAATAGCTAAGCATCCTATCTAGAAAGTACAGTTGTCTCTTATTCACTCGGCTCCAGAAAATCATTACATAGACTTCAGGATTTTATTAGAAAAAGAAATTGAATGGAAGATTAACCCTTTTAATACCAAACTGCTCTTGGTTCTGTGTTTTTTAAACTATTTATATTCATCTAAAATACCTTCTATCATAAATTTATGTAATGCTATGTTTAATTATGCCCCAGACACCAGTTTAATTATGAAATGTTATATTATTAAATTCTTCCAAATTCTTGATTATTGTTTTAATTTTTTTTTAATCTTAGGTAGAGTCTTCTTCTTCCAATTATATTTAGAATCTGTCATTAGAAATATGCCAATGAAAATGCTAATATTAGCCTGTTATTTACTGTATGATTTCATTCATATAAGAGAAAACAATTTTTATAAATTCTGTCTGTTAATAGAATTATATTAAAATGTAACCCATATTGTAATGTTTCTTTATATCCAGATCCTCCAGATATCACTATGAAAATAAATATTACAGGAAAAATTAGGCAAGGAATGAATGTACAGTTAGCATGTGATGGTTTTGCTAATCCACAACAGATTAAATGGAAGTAAGTATCTGAAAATTGTTTTCTTCATATATTTTTTATCTTTATATTTTCATCATGTTTCAGTACTCAGGCAAATGGGACAGTTAAATAGGATTTGTCTTTTTATCAATCCTACCATCAAATGCTTTTTATTATTACTGCTGGGCGGTGGATTGGCAGTATCGGTAGAGGATCGGACGCCATGTTTTGACGCATAGAGTTACGGCCCTTGCCATTCTGAGTTCAAATCCCGCCAAAGTTAACTTTGCCTTTCACCCTTACGGGGTCGATAAAATAAAGTACCAGTAATACACTGGGCAATTGCTGGCCTTGTGCCAAAAGTAGAAACAATTATTATTTATAATTCTTGTGGTGGATTGGCAGTATCGGTAGAGAGTTGGACGCCATGCTTTGATGCATAGAGTTACGGCCCTTGCCATTCTGAGTTCAAATCCCGCCGAGGTGAACTTTGCCTTTCATCTTTACGGGGTCGATAAAATAAAGTACCAGTAATGTACTGGGTAATTGCTGGCCTTGTGCCAATAGTAGAAATAATTATTACTGCTGGATCCTCTTCCTGTTGTTAACTCTCTGACTAAGAAATAGAAACTAAACCTATTATGTCCAATGATGCAACTCAGAACAAGCATATTTATTTGTATTAAATATAAAGTTAAATTCTTTTATGCACCCTGCATGGCTCATGAAAATAAATTTGCAAATCAAATTCATGTAAAAGAAAAACAATTATAAATTCTGTCTGTTAATAGAATTATCTGAAAATGTAACCCATATTTATATATAAAAAGAAAAGGAAATTTTAAAACCCATGGCAGCACTAGAGTAAAGGCTTTAATTTTTAATGTGACATATTCATAGTGTTGTTTTATACTTTTCAAGAATGTTTTGCTAAAATGGTTTCATGCGATACAAGACATTAATAGTTAAATACAAAAAAAATGTAGGTATAAGTATAAATGATCTGTAGATATATAATTATAAGACAAATGACATATAATGAATAATAAATATGTAACCCGTATGGAAATATAGAGGTTAAATGGTGATGATGATGATGATGATGATGATCATCATCATCATCATCATCATCATCATCATTTTACGTCCGCTTTTCCCTGCTTGCAAGGGTTGGATGTGTCCTATTCAGCATCTATCCACTTGTTACGGTTCTCGTCATGTTCTCGGTGAGTTTCAGCGATCTGAGGTCTGCTCGCACCACCTCCGCACATCTTTTTCGATGGTCTTCCTCTACTGCATCTCCCCTCCACTGGGACTTCCTGGCACTTCTTCACCCATCGTGATCACATGTCCATACCATCTCAGCCTTCTATCCTGCACACCACAACTTATCCCTCTTATACCCAGTTTCTTTCTCAACTCGTCTATGCTTGGTCGTTCATGCACATTGATATTGCACATCCAATGGATCATACTTGCTTCATTTCTCTCCAGCCGTCGCATATCTTCTGCAGTTGCTGCCCATGTCTCACTATCATGCAACATCGCACAACTCACACAGGCATCATATAACCGTCCTTTCGTACGCAGAGAGAAACCCTTCTATGTCAACAGAGGAAGCAGCTCCCTAAACTTCTTCCAACCAGTCCTTATTCTAGATACTATGGCCTCAGAACACCCCCCTCCCATGCTAATCTGATCACCTAGGTACCGGAAGTTATCAGTCACTTCTATAGAACCCACACGAGTCTATCACAGCGATTACTACTGCCAACTTTCCCCGTACATCTACTGCATACATAGTTTTCCCTACCTGTTAGTTTTCCTGCTATCCCACTACATCTCTTGTGTACCCAAGATCTGCATTGTGTACATTTTATAGAATTTATGCCAGTTCCTTTCCTACATATTGAACATGCCCATTTTCCTGATGGAATCAGAGAATTGTCCTCTCTTATACTTATCAATGCCTTTGTTTTAGCTATGTTCACTCTCAGGCCTCTTGATTCCAACTGCTGTTTCCATAGCCAGAATTTATTCTCTAGCTCCTCTACTGATTCTGCTATAAGAACCAGATCATCATAGAGAAGTTACCATGGGCAGCCAGTCTTAAACCCCTCTGTTATGGTTTGGAGGACTATAATGAACAAGAGTGAGCTGAGGACTGAACCCTGATGTACACCTACTTGTATCTGGAATTCCTCACTAAACTCCATTCCTATTCTCACTTTACTGACAGCACCCCTGTTCATATCTTGCACTGTCCTCACAAGCCATTCCTCTATACCTAGTTTCCTTAGGGACCACCAGATGACAGATTGGGGTACCCTATCAAAGGCCTTCTCTAGGTCAACAAAATCTAATTCTTCTCTAAGAACCTCTCTTGTAATTGCCTCACTATGAAGAGGGCATCTGTTGTACTTTTCCGAGGCAGTAAATTTGTTTGTCTCTTGTGGCACTCACATGTTAATTTAAGTAGAATTTACCAAACACTCTTCTTATTATGTATCCATCTAGCTATATGTATGATGCTGATGATACTTTTATATTGTAGAGTTGACATTATTCTGTTACAGTGGTCCCCAACCTTTGTGCACCATGCCCCTCAAAAATTATTATGCCCCATTTTGATATGAAAATGCCCCTCTTTGATATGAAAACAGAAATGATTGACTACAAAGTGTAAACAAATTGGCATATAGGTCGTGCCAGATGCACAATATGTATGGAGGAGGTGCGACTAGAGTTTTTGACAGTAATGTGTACCAAAGTTGTCTTGATGTAAAAGTAATAAGGTAAAACCTGAAGATTATTATTAATATCATTTTCAAATTGCCTCCCTTAAATAATCAAATTGTCACCCTGTGGGGCATGTACTGCATGTTTGAAATTACTGTTCTATTATTACACAACTTCATATTTTCTGTTATTCAAATAACAGCAATAAATTAAAAACACTGATTATTAGCAAAGGGTGTATTGAATTTTTGTGAATGAATATCGTGATATTATAACTAAACCCTTTTGTTGCCATATAATGAGAGAACAAACTGCCTGTAATTTACAAATCATTCTGAAAATAATCAGGAAAATAGAGGGATTTAGTAATGTAACTAACTTTCTCTTTGATTATAAGATGCTTGGAACATAAAATTATGTCAAGGACATGACAACCTCCCAAATGTTGGTGATAGACATACTGTAGTGTTTGGTGATAGGAAGGGCATCCAGCCATAGAAATCTTGCCAAACAAAGGGTTGGAAGGACCCTCAGTTGTGTCAAAATCATGACAACTCCTGTGCACTCAGTGGACCATTGAACCATACATAAGAGAGACACATATCCCTGGCCTGCCTGAGAGATATGTAACTCTGCTTCAGTACTGACTTGGTCTATGTAGATCCATCCAACTCTTAGTAGCAGGGAAAATGGACATTAAAACGACGACGATAATGATGATGATGTTAAGCACTTTGAAATAAACAGTTTTGTATCACAGAACCAGGGGCAGTTTCAGGTAGTTTGTTTCGAGTGTATCAAAAGAATGACTGGGAACAATACTTAGAGACACCTGATGCATGAAAATCTAACAGTAAAGTGTAACTAGCATACTTGACATTTTAGTAATTAAAATTAAACTTCACTGATGAGAACAATCACTATCAAAATTACTAATTATAGCAATATAAAAAAAAAGCTGGAGAAGTAACCCCCAAATTTTAATTATTAAAATTAATTAAATATGCCGTGCAATGGAGCTGTGTCTGATCTTTGGTTGTATGAAGACAATTCCGGACATTGACTGTTAATATCCACCACTTTACTATGACATTGTCATACACCAGGTGTCTTACTCAATCTCATTACATTCAATATTTAATTAACTTTGATTGATTAATATTTCAGGACTCTCACTCCCATGCATTATTTTTTTTTATTATTTATCAGAATTAGTCATTTTGATATTGATTGTTTTCATCACTAAAGGTGTAACTTTAATTAAAATGTCATAGCTTACTACATCAAATATCCTTGTATGTGTATATATATATATATATATATATATATATATATATATATATATAGTGGTAGAACACTGGAAGGTAATATCCATAGTGGTAAAGCACTCAGTCCATGGGACGAGTTAGGTAGAAGTGGTTGCACAACAGTTAGTTCACCATTCCGAGAACAATTGTTTCACCTTAGCGGATCTTCAGCTCATAATCGACATGGTTATACAGAACAGGAAGAACAACCGTACGAACGAGCATGCACAGAAACGGTCAATTCACTCAGGCAATACTAAATTGCGTGTGAGAGGTCTAAGAGAGATAACTGCGAAAGTCCGAAAGTTTCTAGTTGATAAGAAAATTAGGATGTTGTTGTAATTCAATCTGGAGCTTTGTAGTTATGTAAGAGGTGTTTCCAGATTTGTGAACAACATGTGAAGAATTCATTTCTTGAGTTTAGGCAATCGCTATTACGTAATCTCTTTAGAATATTTATTCGTTGATCAATACATAGTCCACACGATGGATTGCCCCTTGCATATGGCTTGGACTTAGTGATGGCTTTCCCTTGAATGGAGTAGTCTATACTTGAGTCCTTGAGCCATACGCAAGGGGCAATCCGTCATGTGGCCTATGTATTGATCAACGAATAAATATTCTAAAGAGATTACGCAATAGCCATTGCCTAAACTCAAGAAATGAATTCTTCACACGTCCACACGTCTGGAAACACCTCTTACATAACTACAAAACTCCAGATTGAATTACAACATTCTAATTTTCTTATCAACTAGAAACTTTCGGACTTTCGTAGTTATCTCCCTTCCACCTCTCGCACGCAATTTAGTATTGCCTGAGTGAAGTGACTGTTTCTGCGCATGCGCATTCATATGGTTTTCCTTCTTGTTCCGTATAATCATGTCCATTACGAGCTGAGGATCCGCTAAGGAGAAACAATTGATCTCGGTATGGTGAACTAACTGTTGTGTAACCACTTCTATATATATATATATATATATATAAATATATATATATAAATATATGTGTGTGTGTGTGTGTGTAGCTTCCTGGGTTGTGTCAGTTAAAAAAGGTACTCAATACATTTGTAGAGTATAGGCTTCTTTTATATATATATATCATCATTTTATGTCTGCTTTCCATCCAGGTATGGGATGGGTGGGTTGTTTCAGTCTGAGTCACTTCTTCTTCAGAGTTATTGCCATCCTAGACAGGCTGGAAGACTACAGTTAGCAAATTGTAGCATGGTTTCTGGGTGCATTTCATCATGGTACCAATACTAAAAAGTTGACTTGCCTTGAGCAAAAAAGTCCTCCCTGTTCTATGTCATTTCCATTCTTTCAAAGGAAATGTGCCCAAGAATACAATTTTGAAAGTGAGTAAAGTGGCTGGAGGATAGAGTAAAAGAGGGAAAGAGAGAGAGAGAGAGGGAGAGAGAGAGAGAGAGAGAGAGAGAGAGAGAGAGAGAGAGAGAGAGCGAGAGAGAGAGAGTATATGTGTGGGGTTTATGTATATATATATATATATATATATACATAGAGGTCAATCAAGGCCAAAAAGCAGGCTTGGAAAGCATGGCGGGATGGGGGAAGTAGAGAAGACTATCAAGTGGCCAGGAGGGAAGCTAGGAGACAAGTGTACTTCGCAAGAAGGTAAGCAGAGGAAAGAAAGTTCAAGCATGTTCTACAACGCGAGGACCAAAAACGTGAGGTGTTCAGGATTGCTAGGCAATGTGTCAAGGAAAACTGTGATATTGTCGGGGAGAAGTGTGTCCTAAATGATGATGGTGTACTTGCCATCACTGATGCTGATAAGAAAGTAGCTTGGAAGTGTCACTACGAAAGGCTACTAAATGAGGAGAATAATTGGGAGAAAGACAGTCTCCCCCACATCGACCCAATAGAGGGACCAGCAGTGCAAGTTGAAGGTAGTATAATAAGTAAGGCGATCAAAGACATGAAGACGGGTAAGGCGGCTGGGCCTTCGGAAATAGTTGCCGAAATGCTGAAAGCATCTGGAACGGTGGGACACACTATGGTCACCCGGATAGTAAACCAAGTCATACAGAATGGGGTCGTTCCGAAGGACTGGCGCAGCAGCATCATCATTAACTGCTACAAGGGTAAAGGTGATGCCCTAGATAGGGGAAACTATAGAGGCATTAAATTAATTGACCAGGTCATGAAGGTCACAGAAAAAGTAATAGCGCAACTAATCAGAGAGCGAATTGATCTAGACGAAATGCAGTTCGGGTTTGTGTCAGGTAAAAGTACAACAGACGCTCTTTTCATTGTACGACAACTACAGGAGAAGTACCTAGCTAAAAGTAAACCCCTATACTTAGCTTTTGTAGACTTGGAGAAAGCCTTTGACAGAGTACCCCGCTCGATTATCTGGTGGGCCCTTAGAAAACTAGGTGTTGATGAATGGCTTGTGAGAGCTATACAAGCCATGTATAAAGAAACAGCCAGCAAGGTTAGAATTAACAACGAATATAGTGAAGAGTTTAGCGTAAAAGTTGGTGTTCATCAGGGCTCCGTCCTTAGCCCCCTACTATTTATTATTGCCCTTCAGGCTATAACAGAGGAGTTCAAGACCGGCTGCCCATGGGAACTCCTATATGCAGATGATCTAACGCTCATAGCTGAATCAATGGCTGAACTAGAGAAGAAATTCCAAACATGGAAGAATGGCCTAGAATCAAAAGGCCTTAAAGTTAACTTGTCTAAGACTAAAGTTCTAGTTTGTAGGAAGGAAAACAGGGCACCGGTCCCATCTGGGAAATGGCCATGCTCAGTGTGTAGGAAAGGAGTAGGTAGAAACTCCATTTTATGTCCCAAATGCAAAGTATGGGTACATAAAAGATGTAGTGGGATCACAGGTAAACTATCTAAGAATATAGATTTTATATGTGGCCGGTGCTCTGGTGCAATAAGTAGCAGCAAGTGCCCACAGAATACTAACTCGTTCCATTGCACAGATGGTTCTATAGAAATAGTGGACAGCTTCCGTTACCTGGGTGATAAAATCAGCAGTGGAGGAGGGTGTTCTGAAAGTACAGTAGCTAGGGTCAGAACGGGATGGAAAAACTTCAGAGAGCTTATACCACTATTGGCCGCTAAAGGGTTCTCTCTAAAAATGAAGGGCAGGCTGTATGATGGCTGCATACAAACAGCAATGTTGCATGGTAGTGAGACCTGGGCATTGTGTGCAGAGGATATACGCAGACTGGAGAGAAACGAAGCTTGCATGCTCCGCTGGATGTGTAATAGTAACATACGTGAACGGCAAAGCATAAATGTACTAAGGGAGAAATTAGAAATAAGAGGATCAGATGTTGTTTACTCGAGAGAAAACTACGTTGGTATGGTCACGTGATGCGCATGAAAGACGACAGCTGTATAAAAAAGTGCAGGGCAATAAAAATAGATGGTAGCCACGGAATAGGCAGACCCAGAAAAACCTGAGACGACTTAATAAATTCCGACCTCACACACTTACACCTCTCCAAGGCAATGTCACTGGACCGAGAGCTTTGGCGCTAAACAGTAATAGAGAAGACCCGCCTTACCTAAGTACAAAGTGAAACCTACTACAGTCAGTAGGTATCTCTAACAAAATACACCCCCATCCCACTACCCCAACCCCATCCACACCGCCCCCTTCTATGTAAAGTTATGTTGGTGCCACAACATCCAGCCCGAAACAAATGAGGTCGTGTAGGTGTCACGACAAAAAAACACGCAGTCCACGCTGTAATGTGGCCGTGTAGGCAACACGGTAAAAACCTCCCAGTTCCACACTGTAAATGTGGTTGGTGTTAGGAAGGGCATCCAGCCATAGAAAACCCGCCAGATAGTCCTATGCGAGCAAGACAACCACTCTTGCCTCAAGTGGGAAAACCTCCGTCCAAACCCATGCAAGCGTGGAATATGGACGTTAAACGATGATGATGATGATGATGATACATACAACATACATATATATATATATATATATCAGAATGAAGGCAGACCCGTTAAGGATGAAAGCAGCGATTCTTTGCTTGAACTTTAATCTGTTCTTATAATGATTATATATATATACAGTGGGCAAAATTTTTGATGTGCAGATCAATCAATGATACTTATGTAACTCCATAACATTAGCCTAGAAAAAGCAGATCCATTCTAAAACAATGGATTAATTAACTACTTTCCTTTGTCTTATTCTGTCATTGTTTAACATTATACATCTGACTCAGTAATTTTGAATACTCAATGACATACATAGGGATATCATCTTTGCATCAAAAACATATTTCACTTTGTTTCAATGAGATATTCACATCAATACTGCATCAAATTCTAAAATGGTTATAAATCCTACCTTGATTAGTTAGAAAACTATGCCAGTTTAGAATTTTTAGGAGATTAGTATCGGTGTACATACAACATAAAAAAGACAGTAAATACCGGTATGTGTGTTATAATAAAGTTTTTACTTCATGGAAGTCAAATGTATTAAATATTAAGGATTTGTTATCCGATGGTCATAACTCAAGGCTGAAGTTGGTAGAGAAAAGAAGAGATCTTTTCTAGCTGGTATTGACATCTTAGGCTCTCAGGATGCAAGTTGCATTGTTCTTGGTAACGAAGGATCATCAAGAAGGAATCATCACAAGCTACGGTCACAGGTGTTACCACTTCAGAAATCAGGAGGCAAGAGGGAGATATCGAGGTAACCTGTTCCTTTTATAGGAATTGACCGGAAGTGACCAACAGGGAGTCTGTCAATCCCAAAGGGAAGCAACTCTAGCTACTTCCTGTCTAGAGAGCGGTGATAAGATTGTCATGGCAAGGGAGGCAACTCTTGCTACAAATTCAAATTCTCCATTTTTCTCTCGAATTTTCAATTAATGTTTTACATATTTTTAATAATATGTCTCATTCTGTTGGACTCTTCCTAAAAACTAACCTAGTATTATTATTAATTAATTATTCTAGAACCTTCCTGCATCTCGCTCGTAAACTTTGTAAACACTCTGCTCCTTCTCTCATACCCCCCCCCCTCCCGTCTGATCGCAAGTATAAAATAAATCTTGCTAGCTTCCCAAGGACAGAATTTATCTATCTAAATTATCTCATGGGCGATCTGTCGATTTTGAGAATGTAAGCAAAATACTTGTCTTTCCTTTTCCTGTAGTCGACTCAATAAGCAGTGTTTTAAACTCCTATCTATGCCAGTCTAGAATTCAAATTCTCCGTTTTTCTCTCGGATTTTCAATTAATATTTTACATGTTTTTAATAATATGTCTCATTCTGTTGGACCCTTCCAAAAAACTAATCTTTTCCTAAAGTTACCCATTTAACTACACACACCACCATGGTGTGTCTATAACGTCCAATCATAACTCAGCGGCTTATAGTAGGTTCTCTAACAAATAAGTATAGCAAAGCTACCACCTCGGTTACTACTCCTTAAGTTTAGACCTGTTTGATGGGTTGACTGCGGAATTTGGAAAGTCTAAGCACTCAATGACAATGTCACAGATAAAGATAAATTCACCTCCCGCTGCAGGACGAGAATACAAGGTCCCCTCTTTATTTCAGACACGGATGACCAACATTTCCGTCTCCCACACACCTCCCAGCCCCTCCAACCCATCCATCCCATCCTCCCAACTTCAGAGTTGGTACCATGAATGTAGGCACATTGAAAGGTCGCTCAAATGAGGTTGTAGAGATGCTTGAACGTAACGAAGTTGATGTTTGTTGATTTCAAGAGACTGGGTGGAGAGGGGCTCTGCCAGATTCATCGTGGGTAAAAAACGATGCTATAAACTTTTCTGGGTGGGAAATGAGAACGGACTGGGTAGTGTAAGAATTATGTTAGCTGAAAAATGGGTAGATAAGGTAATTGACGTAAA
This sequence comes from Eledone cirrhosa, assembly GCA_964016885.1. Taxonomy (NCBI): domain Eukaryota; kingdom Metazoa; phylum Mollusca; class Cephalopoda; order Octopoda; family Eledonidae; genus Eledone; species Eledone cirrhosa. The sequence continues at coordinate 102,368,855 of OZ024740.1, forward strand.
TAGAGTGAATGACAGAATAATTAAAATAAGACTAGTTCTAAATAGAACTACTGTGACAATAATATCCACTTATGCATCCCAATCTGGTCTACCTGACGTTATAAAGGACAGGTTCTATGAGATGCTAATGCACACTACCTCCCAAATAACCGACAGTGACTACTTAATTACTGCTGGCGATCTAAACGGTCACATTGGACAACATAGTGATGGCTATGATGGAATCCATGGAGGCTATGGGGTTGGAAATAGAAATGAGGAGGGCTTCAGAATCCTGGAATTCTGTGACGCTAATAACTAACTATCTGTATCACAAACTTCAAAAAACGTGAAAACCACTTGATCACCTATCAGGGGAACACACCAGCCAGATAGATTATATCCTTACTAGAAGACGGAACAAAGTATCTGTTGTAAACACTAAATCCCTCCCCCATGAAGAATGCACCTCCCAACATAGCCTAGTAGTTAGTGACCTCATAGGCAGGAATAGACATACTCGACGACAGAGGAGGCCTACCTTGAGGAGAAGAATATGGAAGTTGAAGGACCCCATATCCAGTGACAAATTTAAAAGCTTATTACTTGATGCCTTTGACAATAAGGAAGAGCAATTAGAGACGTGCGATATAGAGGAACAGTGAGAATTCTTGAAAGTGTACCTGCTGAAAGCAACGGATGAAATCTGTGGGTAGAGCAGACCTATAGGCAGGAGGAGAGTAACTTGGTGGTGGAACAGTAAGGTGGAGGAGACAATCAAGGCCAAAAAGCAGGCTTGGAAAGTATGGCAGGAGGGGGGAAGTAGTGAGCACTATCAAGTGGCCAGGAGAGAAGCTAGGAGACAAGTGTACCTTGCAAAAAGGGAAGCAGAGGAATGAAAGTTCAAGCATGTTCTACAACGTGAGGACCAAAAACGTTTGGTGTTCAGGATTGCTAGACAATGTGTCAAGGAAAACCGTGATATTATTGGGGAGAAGTGTGTCCATAATGATAATGGTGTACTTGCCCTCACTGATACTGATAAAAAGATAGCCTAGAAATGTCACTACGAGAGACTATTAAATGAGGAGAATAAATGGGAAAAAGATAGTCTGCCCCAAATCGATCCAATAGAAGGACCAGCGGTGCAAGTTAAAGGTAGTATAATAAGTAAGGCAATCAAAGATATGAAGACAGGCAAGGCAGCTGGGCCTTCGGAGATAGTTGCTGAGATGTTGAAAGCATCTGGAATGGTGGGACATACTATGGTCACCCGTATAGTTAACCAAGTAATACAGAATGGGGTCATACCAAAAGACTTGCGTAGCAGCATCATCATTAACTGCTACAAAGGTAAAGGGGATGCTCTAGATAAGGGAAACTATAGAGGCATTAAGTTAGTTAACCAGGTCATGAAGGTCACAGAAAGAGTTATAGCACAACTAATCAGAGAGTGAATTGATCTAGATGAAATGCAAAGCATAAATGAACTAAGTGAGAAATTAGGAATAAGAGGGATCAGATGCTGTTTACTTGAGAGAAGACTATGTTGGTATGGCCACGTGATGCGCATGAAAGACAACAGCTGTATAAAAAAGTGCAGGGCAATCAAAATTGATGGTAGTTACGGAGTAGGTAGACCCAGAAAAACCTGGGACGATCTGATAAATTCCGACTATACACACTTGCAACTCTTTAAGACAATGTCACTGGACCGAGATCTTTGGCACTATGCAGTAATACAGAAGACCCGCCTTGCCTATGTACAAAGCGAAACCTACAGTCAGTAGGCACCTCTTAACCAAATATACACCCCAATCCACTACCCTACCCTATCCTCCCACTCCCACCAACACCACCCTCTCTCTGTAAAGTTGGTACCACAACATCCAGTCCAATGAGATCGAGATCGAGATCGTGTAGGTGTCACGACAAAAAAACACAGTCCACGCTGTAATGTGGCTGTGTAGGTAACACAGTAAAAAGTTCCCAGTTCCACACTGTAAATGTGGTTGGTGTTAGGAAGGGCATCGAGCCGTAGAAAACCTGCCAGATAGTCCTATATGAGCGAGACATGGTCACCCGACCAACCTTGCCTCAAGTGGGACAACTCCCGTCTAACCCATGCTAGCGTGGAAGATGGACGTTAAACGAAGATGATGATGACAATATATATATAATAATGCAAGGATGATTTGTTAAGTCTTCATTACATTTATTGATTGGTGACATGCATTTCACTATTGATCACCTCAAGGTTCGATCTGTATCAATCTGGTCTGACTCTGGAATCAAAAGCTCGTCGGCCCTCTGCTGTTGTAATGACAGAATGAACATATAAAGCATAGTAATGTCTGTAACATTTTGCATTCATATGATGGTCAATTTATATATATATATATATATATATATATATATATATATATATATATATATATATATATATATATATATATATATATATAATGAAGTACAAGTGAACAAGTCAGAATTTACTTCATTTATTCATTATATGATCGCTGTTATATATATTTTGATAATAACTGTTATGCAACAGTTATGACATGTTGACCTGCACTTCATTGTTTTAATCATACTCCGGAGTATGCACACCTGATTGTATACTTCATTGAAGGTGGGGGCTGCTTTTTCATGCTGGAAGGGGGGATGTTTGAGAAATAAAATGGGGAAGCTGGTGCAGTCTAGTGGTGCAGACTAGTGTTCTCTACACATTTGCTTAATGCTGTGCAGACGCGAAAGCGGATCATTTCCCCCCACCACCACCACCACCACACACACACTCGCACACGCACACACACACAGACAATGGTATAAATGTATTGGATACTCATTCTTTTGTTTATAAATTCAAAAGTGAGTGGGGGTTGTGGTTGTGTGTGTGTTTTTGTGCATGCATCCAGCTGCAGAAAATTTGCCAAACTAAAAGTTGAGAAGACTCTTCCATTGTGTCAAGGGCACAACAACCTCTTTAGTGGTGGTGCCAAAATAAAAGGCACTTGGTAAAGTACAGGAACATGTGTAAGCAAGATGAAGCTACTGGCCCATGTATGAGGACAGAAACTTTGATTAAGTACTGATTTGGTCTGAGACAACTCTTGAACTCATGCTAGCATGGTGGTGTAATTAAGTTGGACATGGCCTGGGTCAATACTGGCTGGAACCTATCAACGCTATATATATATATATATATATATATATATACCTTTTACACTTGTTTGCAACAATCTTATCAATTTATTTCATATAAATGCTTTACTTCATCATCACAACCATCATTCCAAATTATTGCAAATCATTTAGATTTAGTGCAACCATAAACACAGACACACTCACACTCACACACACACACACACAAACATATAATATATATATTTAACAAAGGGTATAAAAAGTAATTGTTGGATGGTATTAACACTATTATTAAATGAAATAACATGAATAATAAGAATAAATGATTTGGTTTATATATCGTTTACTTCATGTGAATTAATTAAAAAGTACAATAAAACAGTTACCAAAAGTTGAGAAGGTTGACGTTGTCATTGTGAGTCTGAGACCATAGTGAGTGAGAGAGAGCAATGGTTTGTATACCTCTGAATGGTCTGTAGTAGTAGGTTGACGTTGTCGTTGTGAGTCTGAGAGAGTAATGGTTTGTATACTTCTGAATGGTGTGTAGTAGTAGGTTGATGTTGTCGTTGTTAGTCTATTCTCTCTGTATCTCTGTAGACCACTGGGGTCTGTTGATAGCGCTGAATCTTTACATAGCTTGTTGTAATTCGTAGTGCTCCGATGGCTCTGTGTTTCTGTAGACCTCAAGGGCCTGAAGGTAGCGGTGAATCTTTACAGAGTTAGTTGTAGGCGTAATGCTCCGATCTTTCTGCTCAAGGTGGGAAAATATAGGCTTTATATACCTGTCGCTTTCTGCCTCCCACCTTTAGGGGATAGCCAACGCATCAACCTGTTCACACCAAAAGGGGGGTGACCTAGAATTTGACCTTTCGGTGTCACCCAAGGTTCAAGGCGTGGACAGATCTCGCTATATATATATATGTGTGTGTGTGTGTGTGTATGTATATTTATGTATACGTGTGTATACATATATATATATATGTATACATGTGTATATATATATATATATGTATATGTGTGTGTGTGTGTATATATTACTATATATATATTACCTTAGTCATTTCATGCCACTACACACATACACATACACACACTGAATATCCATCCGTTAATCTCGTTCTCTCTGATCTAAGCATTTTATACCAGCATCATCATTAATAATTAATTTTATTTACACTGTGTAACCACAATTAATTGATTCCCTCCCTCTTTTCTCTCTCATTGTTTGTCTCTTCATACAAACACAAACACACATACACATAAATGAACACATACAGAAACAGACACACACACTAACATACACACACACACTAACATACACACACACACATGTACATACACACACACATGGAGGAATCTTTATCCCCAAGGATCCCATAAATATTAATCATCTGTTTTTTACATGATTTTGCTGAGGAAAGATAATCTGATAATTTCTCCTCCCTTTATCACTCTCTCTGTATCTCTCTCTCTCCCTCTATCTCTCTACCTCTCTACCTATCTCTATCTCTATCTATTTTTCTATCTATTTATCTCCCTATCTCTATCTATCTATCTCTGTCTATCTATATATCTATTTTTCTATTTATCTATCTCTCTTGCTATCAACTAGTCCGTCTATTTTTCTGTTATATGTTACTTCATAACTGGCCAGTATATTTGAACAGATTCACACACACACACAAACGTACATATACAATAACATGCAAACTTTCACACACAAACACAAATAGAAGAGCATGTTTCTTATCCCTAAGGATCCATAAATATTAATCATATGTTCTCTACAAATTCTGCTGTAATAAGATCTCATAATTTCTCCATCCACCAACACTTCAACTCTATCTCCCCTCTTTCTCTCCACCCCACTCTCTCTCACACTCACTCACTTTTTCTCTTCACCTTTTTCTCCCTCTCCCAACTCTCACTTCATCTCTATCTATCTGTCTACCTCTTCTGTGTTACTTCATGACTGACCAGCATAAATGCAAACACACACCCAACAACAGAAACAAATGCATACAGAAACACACAAACACGCACGCGCTCTTTATGTGATCATTCAATCTTCTAGAAATAGCTGCCAAATATCCCTCAGTTCATTCCCTATCGTTTTAGAAAAACTAAAAAAAATCATTGAATAATGCTTTGTATTTGAGGAAAATAAAACAGGCGGTTGAAATGGACTTCCATCGGTTTCAACCATGTGTGTTCTATTTGTTCAATCAATGGCATAGTGCGTAAGTGGCTGAGCATTCCACACATATCGTAGAACAATTCCAACCATCTAACGAGGTGGACTGGGCACTTTATATCATAGGACCAAACCAACCACCTAACAGAGTGTACTGAGTGCTTTTTAATCATGGTTACTAGCATGACCACCTAACAGGGTGGACTGAGTACCTTAACGTAATTCTCGGGGAGATTTAATTGAACACAATGTGTGACAAGGCTGATCCTTTTAATTACAGGTACAGTCCATCCAACAGCCTTTCAAGCAATTTCAGTCGACTCAGTTTCACTCACAAGAATTGAATCGACTCAGGGCTATAGTGAATTGCACTTGTCTAAGATGCCACTGTGTAGGATGAAACCTGGGACCCAATGATTTTGAAGTGAACTTCTTAGCCATTCAGCTATGCTGCATCCATGTATGGGATGGTTATGGCTGGGATGTCTGATCATAGATCTGCTGCTCATTCAGGAAGAGGTGATCATTATATAAATGGCTAAGATGCTAGTCTATCATATAGGATGTTGTAGGTGGACACTATGAGAAACCATTACCAGTTTTATAGAGATTACTGATTAGCTAATGCCCATGGGTTACAATAGTGGTGTTTTGCTCTGAATTTAAAAATTGAAAGACTGCTTTTAATAGGTATTTATTTATTCATGTGTCTGCATTTAGATAGTATTTTAAACATTTAGAGGGTTTGGAAGGGAGCAAACCTTAACAATTATTTAGCATTTTGAAGAGTTGCAGCAAAATATTTTGTTTCTCAACCAAACACAGATGGCATCTCCTTGATCCACTAGAGCATATTACTGTGGTCTCAAAACCTCATTATGGGTATATTCACATTTCGTTTCTTCAGTTCCAGCTGTACAGATAAAGACAGATAGAATTATTTTATCTCACTCTAAAAGAGTGACTATGCTGTATGTAACTACTTTTATATGGTTCTGTACAACACCTCTCTGGATATTTTAGTTATATACACTAGCACTTTTGTGAGGCATTTATTATTAAGAAGGCAGGATTTAATGTTGCAGAAATTTTATTCTGGTGTGTTATAGCTATCTTTTGCTTTACAATGGGATATTCTCCAAGCAATTATTGCTAAAATTCTTATCAAATAGTTTACAATATTTACAACAGATAGGAAAATGTTTATTTTTTCTATCACAAACAGGAAATTTCTTGCTGTATTAGATGCTCCCATTAGAAGGTAGAATTTCCTGTCAGAAAAAGCAAAATAAAATCCCCTATTAGCTATAAGTTTCATGTTTCTAGCAAATTCATATATGCAAGAAAAACAACCTGCCAGAAATAACAGCCAAATCTTTATTTAAACCCTTCTCTTTTGAAAAGGGATGGGCATACTGGATAATATAATTCTAGATATGCAATGCCCAAAAGATAAGATAATTATGACTGGAAAGCTTTTGATCATAGGTCTGTTCAGTTAGGGTTGATCTGGGGCTAAACAATAATAATAAAAACAAATTCAAAACTTACAGAATCATTAGAGTGTTAGGCAGAATGATTTGCATTATTTAGTATGGCTTCAAAGGGCGGTGGATTGGCAGTATCGGTAGAGGGTCGGACGCCATGCTTTCCAGCATAGTTACGTCCCTTTACGATCTGAGTTCAAATCCCGCCGAGGTTGACTTTGCCTTTCATCCTTACGGGGTCGATAAAATAAAGTACCAGTAATGTACTGGGTAATTGCTGGCCTTGTGCCAATAGTAGAAATAATTATTTAGTATGGCTTCTTATTTCTGAATTTAAATCCTGCTCAGGTTGACTTTCTGATTCATTTCTCTAGGAATTGATTAGATTAATTTGATCAGCCATAAATTGAGGCTGAGTTATTTCAATTATGCACCTCTCCTACACATGCCTTGTGTAACATTTAGAAATCATATCTACACTACCTTCCAACAAATTTTATGGAAGGTAAGCAAGAGTAGAGAAATTGGCATTGCGAAATAGGCCTACTGTGGTTAAGTTGGTATTTTGTCCATTACTTGATTGGTTTGGATTTATGTGTCCATAAATGGCCAGTGAATTAAATTCTGGCACAGATGTAGCAGCTGCATGTAAGGCACATAATTTCTATAGCTTCCATTGAGATGCTAGCTAAGTAGGCTTTGCAGAGCATGTTTGGTATTTGATATCTAATGCATGTCTCTTATGAAAATTTCACATCTTTATGAATGAGAATATGCCACAGGAGCTAGTTTTGGGCAAGCTGATCTTAGGATTTTATGTCAATGCTCATGGCTTACTCTATTACATTGAGGTTGGTCTTATATTTTTTCTGGCCACCAGCTGTTTTTTCCTCCCCATTGAGAAGCTGCAGATGTTTTTCAAGTAACTTATCTGTCAAATTTAGTTCTTTTCCAGCAAGGTTATATTCATTAGAGTACTTCCATGTCTGTGAGCATGTCTTGCAACTTAACACAAAAATCTACCAGGACATGTGATGTGAATATGATTCAGCTGTTTGGTATATCATCTGTTGTAAACAAGCACTATATAACTATGTAACTATAGGCTAGAGTCAAACCCCGTGAGAAGATATTTGCCTTTGGTGTGTCAGGCTAATCTGGTGTTGTATGCAGGGTGTTCCAAATCGCTGAATGTGCCCCCCTCCTCTTTTGAGAATCCTTGTTATTTTATTGTTCTTTATTGCTATTGTTGATTCCACCATTTTACTCATTGTAAATCCTTCACCGTTTTTCTATTTCATCCTTGTACTATCTACATCTTGGGCCTTTGTGAGCAATAAAAATCATCTTTATTATTATTGATTATAATGTTAGAAATAGTAGTAGCTGCAGTGGATTGTCAAAAGTGTTAGAGGCATAATACATACATGAAAGAGTAATTATTGCCAGCATGAATAGCAAGGGAGGACATTCTATCACCTTGAAATATTTCATGTCTAATTTTTTACATTTCCTAAGAATTTACCTCTTGCTATTATTTGTGTGTTCCAACCAGACATTGTTTGTTTCACTAAATTGGCCATATCATCAGCACAACCAAAACTGTTCCTCACCTTCAAAATCCAGCTATCTGGTATCATATCGTATACTTTTTATGATCTATCCATGCAACAGCCAAGTTTGTTAGTCTCCTTTTGCAATTCTTTATTACCATCTTGTCAATGAGTAGTTGATCTTTTGTACCAATACTACCTTTCTGACAACCTTTTTGCTATAGTAGTAACAAATCTTGCACAATGGTTATATCATTCTTCCATCAAAATGGCAGTTAAAAGCTTCCATATTAATGACAGGCATGTAACAGGCCTAACGTTTGATACAAATGATCCTTTTTTCCTTGTCTTTAACCAATAATAGAGTTCTACCAGTTGCCATCCATTTTGGTAGTTTCCCTTCTTAAATACAGACATTAAGTTGATCTGTCATTCTATCATGAAAGGAAGTCATGTTTTTATCCAGTACCCTTGCACTCTGTCTGTCCCAGCTCCCTTCCACTTAGGTATCTTACTGACCTTCTCCTTTATGTTATCAATTGTCACTAAGATGTTTTCTTATTACTGTTTTGTGTCAGAATTTCTACATCCTTTAACCATAACACTTCTCCATTGTGTATCCCAAATTATCCATAGTATCCCAAATATCACTCTAAAATTTTTTGCTTTCGTCTGCATTTTGGTTAATATCATTCTTGCTCTTTCCCTCAATTTCAGCAAACAATCTATTTTGTCTGTATTATTTGATTCGTGCATTGTATCTCTGAAATTTAGCTGCAGTTGCCACACAACATTGTTTCAATCCTTCACGTATTATTGTTATTATTATTATTTTTATTGCATGTCATCACTGCATTGCCTAATTATCATTATCATCATCATTATTATTATTATTATTATTATTATTACTATTATTATTGCATTCTGAATTCAAATCCTGCTGAAGTCAATTTTGTCTTTCATCCTTCCAAAGAGGGGTGGGGTGGGGTTTAATAAAATAAAGCAATAGACCAGTACTGTAGTTGATTGAATCTGTTTTCATGTATGGCCTTGTGTTTGTGTTAGAAATCAGAGGTAGTGGCAGCAGCAGCAGTAGTTGTGGAAGTAGTAGTGGTAGTGATTGCGGTGGTGGTGGTAGTGAGGTAGCAATACAACTATTTGCATTCTTGCTATTGTATAACATTTATCGTTTAATGCTCTTAGAGAAGAAGATAATTCAAACATTTAATGATATTGACTGAAAGATTTAAGAGCTAGGTGATATTCAAAGCCTTTGTAAGTGTTTTCAACCCTCTTTGAAAGTCATGTACAATTTTCAAAGCCTTACTATTGGCATTATCTACTAAGGCAAGGCATACATTAGTCTTTAAAAGCAAAATTTAAAAAATATAGTATCCCACATGCCTGCTATGTTGGTTTGCTACTATTAATTTCGGAACATAGAAGCAAATTAATAAGACTAAATAAAATTATAAGGTATCAATTAATCATATTTAAAAGTAGTCATGTATGTGTGTGTATTTCTACAGTGTGCTTATGTGCATATATGTGTGTGCATTTATGTATACATATGTGTGTTTATGTGCATAAACGTGTGTGTGTGTTTCTGTGTGTATCATCATCATCATCATTTTACGTCCGCTTTTCCCTGCTTGCAAGGGTTGGACAAGAACTGATTCTGGCTTGATTTCTACAGCTGGATGCCCTTCCTAACACCAACCTCATTTACAGTGTGGGCTGGGTGCTTTTTTGCCGCGGCACCTCCACGACCACTTTGCAGTGGAATGATATGGACCCCAGTCCTATCATTTCATTTCTACAGCTGAGTAAACTGGAGCAATGTGAAATAAAATGTCTTGCTCAAGGAAACAACACATCACCCGGTCTGAGAATTGAACTCACAACCTTTTGATTGCAAGCCTAATGCTCTAACCACTAAGCCATGTGCCTCCATATGTATATGTGTGCTTATGTATATGTGTGCTTATGTGCATACACGTGTATATGTGTGCTTATGTGCATACAAGTGTGTATGTTTCTGTGTATTACCTGCTTGCATGTTTGTGTACCAGTATATAATATGTATGATGGTGAGTAATGTAATGTGATGTGATGTGTATGTATGTTTTTCTGAATAGGTTGTATGTGTGCATGTTTATACATTTATGTGCACCTGTATAGATATGTTTCCCTGTCTATGAATATATATATATATGTATGTGCATGTGTAAATGCATGACTGTGTATATGTATGAGTGCATGCATGAATGTGTGTGTGCTTATGTGAGTGTGTAGTATGTATATTAGAGATGAGAATGTGGTAGCTGTGGTAAGAGAGAATAAAAGATATAAAAGCACAGTATGCCATGGCTATCCTATTGAACTATATTGCACACACAGTGATAGTATATATCAGGTTCTCTTCACTATATTATTCATCTATTTCCTTATTCTTATTCATCAGTTTTACCCTACAACTTCTACTATAACTATTGGTTTTATTCTAGTAGACCTATTGTCATTGCTTGCTTTCAGTGTTTGATGGAATGCAGCTCTGTGTGTACCTTAGGTACATGCAGCATTTTTCTTTCTTCTTTCCCATTTTTTTTCTTTTAGTTTCTCTGTGCAGGTTTTTTTATAATGTGAGTAACTCTTTGTAATATATGTGATTAGTGCTTAGAAGTGTTATTTTCTCTATGTAGCGTATGTCCTAAGGTTTAAGGTCTTATATATATATATATATATATATATATATATATATATATATATATATATATATAGAGAGAGAGAGAGAGAGAGAGAGAGAGAGAGAGAGAGAGAGAGAGAGAGAGAAAATATATATATATATCATCAACATATATTTGTCTGTATCCCTATTTATCATTCCTAAGGCACCTATTATTACAAGGATTGTATTTATTGTCAAACTGGATATCTTGTATAAATTTACTTCTAGCACTTTAGGATTTCAATTCCATTGTGGCAAATATAGAAATTGCTTAATGTCAGCTCTGCATGGCTAATAAAGAAACCATTATTATTGTTGTTGTTGTTGTTGTTGTTGTTGTTTTGTGTCATCACAGCATTGCTGAGCACAGCGCTGTGTGCCTTGTGTATGTGCAGAATGGTTTTTGGTGGTGTTGTTTCTATTATATTGAAAGTACTCTTTGTAATATGAGTGTGGTGCCTAGTAGTGCTGTTTTTTGTATGCTGTATATCTTTGTGAATCTTGTAGTTTTGGTTAAGTAACTTTCTGTCTGTTTTAGTAATGGGTTTTTTTTTTAGTCCTGGGGTTTTTATCCTTCCTAGAGCATCTATTATTATAGGTATTGTTTCTGTTTTTCATCATCCACATTAGGGTTATTTCTATCTATAGATCTTTATATTTGGATAGTTTCTTCATTTCCTTGATAGAAATATTGTCATCTGTGGGTATTGATACATCAATTAGAAGACATTTTTTCTTTATGGTCTTTGACTCTGTCTGGTCGGTTGGCTTTAATCTCCCTGTCTGTGCATATTGGCATATCCCAGAGAATGGTTATATTGTCATATTCTGACACCTTTTCTGGTATGTGTCTGCACCATTTTTTTTTCTGTTGGTATTTCATAAGTTCGCATAACTTCCAGTGTATGTAACTCCAAACCCCATCCAACAACTAGTGGGCCAGAGATAATGTGGTTAATTGTTTCTTCCTCACTGCCATATATTCTGCTGTTACTGTGTTTTGCTTATGAACTTCTGGTGGTTTCTGGTGGGGAGACTTTGATCTTGTGCTGCAATTAGAAATCCTTCTGTTTTGGGTTTTAGTCCTATGTTACATTGCCAGCTTTGTGAGTTTTGCTTGTTTACGTCCTCTCTAGTCAGCTTTTTAGGGTGTTGGCCATGTAAGGGTTTTCCTTGCCATCGTTTTAGCAGGGTATTATAGAGGTCTGTTTTCAAATTAGATTTTATGTTTTTCACAATTTTTGCTGCTGTTTCTTTTATATTTTCATTTTCCTCACAACTATCTGTTAATCTTGATTTCGTTTTGAATTTGTTGACTTCCTTGAAGACAAAAAAACACTTTTTTTTATTTTGTCCATGTTTCATGGAATTTTGTATTATATTTTTGTATTATATTTTTGTTTTCTTCATAAGATGTTTTTGTAGTCCTACAGTAGTTATTTTAGTTGCATAGGACCTTTTTCTCCTTGTGTTCATGGTAGATATAATCTTTCTAGATCAGATTTTGGATGGAATATTCTAAAAGCAGTCATTATTTTTCTTTTAGTTTCCAGTTCAGAATATTTAAACTGTAGCTTATTACTGGGATCATTAGAGTATTATGTCAGTTACCTTATTCTTTGCATTTAGCTCTGTTTTAAGTAGTGATAGAAGTAATAATAATTGTCTCTACTTTTGGCACAAGGCCAGCAATTATCCCAGTGTATATTTTATCAACCCCGTAAGGAAAGTTAACCTCGGCAGGATTTGAACTAGGACCACAAAGGGCCATAACTCTTTGCTGCAAAGCATGGTGTCAGACCCTCTACCAATACTGCCAATCCACCACATTCTGCTTCTTTCCCATATCTTGCTAAGTGTCAACCTGACACCTAAGGCAAAATTTTGTAATACATATAATTTAACAATCAATTGGTATACACATGATTCCATATGGGTATGGATAAAACAGCAAATGTCTTTACAAGGTATTTAAAATGATAATGGCCTTCTCAGGACATAAACAGTGCCAGTCAGCACTATTTTCGGTATCTTTGGCAGAGATGACTTTCCAGGTATCTGGTCAAAATATTTTTTTATCTCTTTTTTATCATTTCCAGGCGATGTTATGATCGGATAGAAGGCTCATGTCAACCAAGCAGCATTATCATATGAGGCAGTGGATTGGCAGTATCGATAAAGTGTTAGACAACATGCTTTATGGCATAGTTATGCCCCTTTATGCCAAATCCTGCCGAAGTTAGCTTTGCCTTTCATCCTTATGGGATCAGTAAAATAAAGTACTAGTAATGTCCACATTTTAAGAATTTGTTGTTATTGCATTTGCTATTAAGACTCACAGCTCCACAGGTTTTGCCAGCCTCCTTAGGAGTTCTATCTCATTGGAGTTTTCTTAGTTGTTTTAATAACAAGGGGCATGGCCCTATAATATCACCATTTTTCTGGTGACAAGAGATGGTATTTGAACTCAGAGCCAGAAAAGATAGCGTAAGACATCCTGTCCAACACTCTAATAATTCAACCAATCCACTGCCTTGAACTTGTACTTTATTTTATCAACCCTGAAAAGATTAAAGACAAGGCTGATCTATGTGGGATTTAAACTCTGAGCCAAGAGATCTAGAACAGATACCCCAAAGCATTTAATTTGATGCTCAAAAAACTGCCAATTCACAGTTGCTAAACTTTTTAGGATGGTAGGATGGTAGAGTGTGATTTGTGTGAGATTTCCAACATTACGTTATTATATGAATTTACCATTTATGAGATAATCTAATATTGTAAGTAACTATATTATACTTTTGTTGGCTGGAGTGACAATTTTGCCAGCCTAGTGTAATACACAAGACATCTATTTGGAAAACCGCTATTTGGATAACAAGACATTTCAACATAATTCCAAGTTAAGATATAAATACATTAGCAAGTGTATCCAGCTGTTAACACCTTGCTTGGTAGTAATGTCTCTCTATGAATATATTAAGAGAAAAATCCTTGTGTTAACAAGGTAAGCTAAACTAAAATGAAAAATATCTATGTGCAGTGACAATGTCAGGAATATAGTATGTGTGTAAATGTACATGTGAGTGTATACATGTGTGTATGTGTGAGTATATATGTATAATATATATATATCATATATTATATAATATATATATATATATATCATCATCATCACCATTAGCGTCCATATATATGTGTGTGTGTGTGTATATATATGTATATATAAATGTAATATAATATATATAATATGCATGGACACTGGAAGACCAAGGTTAACATATGTTGATGCCCTAAGGACAGACACTGTTCTGTTGGAGACGCAGGACATAGCAGCGATAATGAAGGACAGAGACCGCTGGAGAGAACTCGTCCATGGATCTCAGGAATTTTACCCATCCTAGATAGATATATATATATTCAGAGTTGGTATACTTCAATGTTGGTATACTTCAGAGTTGGTACCACTTCAGAGTTGGTACCATGAATGTAGGTACCTTAAAAGGTCGCTCTAACGAGGTTGTAGAGATGCTTGAATGTAGGGAGGTTGATGTTTGCTGTATTCAAGAGACTAGGTGGAGGGGTGGGTCTGCTAGATTCATTGTGGGAAAAAAACGATGCTATAAGCTTTTCTGGGTGGGAAATGACAATGGGCTGGGTGGAGTAGGAATGATGCTAGCAGAAAAATGGGTAGATAAGATAATAGATGTAAATAGAGTGAACGACAGAATAATTAAAATAAGACTTGTCCTCAATAGAACTACTGTGAGAATAATATCTGTGTATGCACCCCAACCCGGACTGCCTGGCATTATAAAAGACAGATTCTATGAGTCGTTAATGCTCATTACCTCCCAAATAACCGACAGTAACTATATAATTATTGCTGGCGACCTAAATGGTCATGTTGGACAACACTGTGTCGGCTATGATGGAATCCATGGAGGCTATGGGTTTAGTACTAGAAATGAGGAAGGCTCCAGAATCCTGGAATTCTGTGACACAAATAACCTAACTATCTGTAACACAAACTTCAAAAAATGAGACAATCACTTGATCACCTATAGATCAGGGGAACACGCCAGTCAGATAGATTATATCCTTACCAGAAGACGAGACAGGGTGTCTGTTGTAAACACTAAATCCCTCCCCCATGAAGAATGCACCTCTCAACATAGCCTCATAGTTAGCGACCTCATAGTCAGGACGAGACGTATTCGACAACAGAGAAGGACTATCCTCAGGAGAAAAATATGAAAGTTAAAGGACCCCACAGCCAGTAATAAATTTAAAAGCATATTACTTGATGCTTTTGACAGTAAGGAAGAGCAATTTGAGTCGTACAATATAGAGGAACAGTGGGAATTCCTGAAAGTTAACCTGCTGAAGGCGACAGATGAAATCTGTGGCTGGAACAGATCTATAGGCAGGAGGAGAGTAACTTGGTGGTGGAACAGTAAGGTGGAGGAGTCGATCAAGGCCAAAAAGCATGCTTGGGAAGTATGGCGGGATGGGGGAAGTAGAGAAGACTATCAAGTGGCCAGGAGGGAAGCTAGGAGACAGGTGTACTTTGCAAGAAGGGAAGCAGAGGAAAGAAAGTTCAAGCATGTTCTACAACGCGAGGACCAAAAAAGTGAGGTGTTCAGGATTGCTAGGCAATGTGTCAAGGAAAACCGTGATATTGTCGGGGAGAAGTGTGTCCATAATGATAATGGTGTACTTGCCATCACTGATGCTGATAAGAAGGTAGCTTGGAAGTGTCACTACAAAAAGCTACTAAATGAGGAGAATAAATGGGAGAAAGACAGCTTCCCCCACATAGATCCAATAGAGGGACCAGCAGTGCAATTTGAAGGTAGTATAATAAGTAAGGAAATCAAAGATATGAAGACGGGTAAGGCGGCTGGGACTTCGGAAATAGTTGCTGAAATGCTGAAAGCATCTGGAACGGTGGGACACACTATGGTCACCCGGAGAGTAAATCAAGTTATACAGAATGGGGTCGTACCAAAGGACTGGCGTAGCAGTATCATCATTAACTGCTACAAGGGTAAAGGAGACGCCCTAGATAGGGGAAACTATAGAGGCATTAAATTAATTGACCAGGTCATGAAGGTCACAGAAAAAGTAATAGCGCAACTAATCAGAGAGCGACTTGATCTAGATGAAATGCAGTTCGGGTTTGTGTCAGGTAAAAGTACCACAGGCGCTCTTTTCATTGTACGACACCTACAGGAGAAGTACCTTGCTAAAAGTAAACCCCTATATTTAGCTTTTGTAGACCTGGAGAAAGCCTTTGACAGAGTCTCCCGCTCCATTATCTGGTGGGCTCTTAAAAAATTAGGTGTAGATGAATGGCTTGTGAGAGCTATACAAGCCATGTATAAAGAAACAGTCAGCAAGGTTAGAATTAACAGCGAATATAGAGTTTAGCGTAAAAGTTGGTGTTCATCAGGGCTCCGTCCTTAGCCCTTTCCTATTTATTATCGCCCTCCAAGCTATAACGGAGGAGTTCAAGACCGGCTGCCCATGGGAACTTATATACGCAGATGATCTAACGCTCATAGCCGAATCAATGGCTGAACTAGAGAAGAAATTCCAAACATGGAAGCATGGCCTAAAATTAAAAGGCCTTAAAGTTAACTTGTCTAAGACTAAAGTCCTAATATGTAGGAAGGAGAATAGGGCACTGGTCCCATCCGGGAAATGGCCATGTTCAGTGTGTAGGAAAGGAGTAGGCAGAAACTCGATTTTATGTGCCAAATGCAAACTATGGGTGCATAAAAATGTAGTGGGATCACAGGTAAGCTAACTAAGAATATAGATTTTATATGTGGCCAGTGCTCTGGTGAAATAAGTAGCAGCAAGTGCCCACAGAATACTAGCTCATTCCATTGCCCAGATGGTTCTATAGAAATAGTGGACACCTTCCGTTACCTGGGTGACAAAATCAGCAGTGGTGGAGGGTGCTCTGAAAGTTCTGTAGCTAGAGTCCGAACGGGATGGAAAAAGTTCAGAGAGCTTATACCACTATTGGCCGCGAAAGGTTTCTCTCTAAAAATAAAAGGCAGGCTGTAACAGCGATGTTATATGGCAGTGAGACACGGACCTTGTGTGCAGAGGATCTACGCAGACTGGAGAGGAACGAAGCCTGCATGCTCCGTTGGATGTGTAATAGTAATATACGCGAACGGCAAAGCATAAATGAACTAAGTGAGAAATTAGGAATAAGAGGGATCAGATGCTGTTTACTCGAGAGAAGACTACATCGGTATGGTCACGTGATGCGCATGAAATATACAGCTGTATAAAAAAGTGCAGGGCGATCAAAATAGACGATAGCTACAGAGTAGGCAAACCCAGAAAAACCTGGGACGACTTAATAAAATCCGACCTCACACACTTACAACTCTCCAAGACAATGTCACTGGACCGAGATCTTTGGTGCTACGTAGTAATACAGAAGACCCGCCTTGCCTAAGTACAAAAACGAAACCTACAGTCACTAGGCACCTCTTAACCAAAATACACCCCCGTCCCATTAACCCTACCCACACCGCCATCTACACCACCCCTTTCGATGTAAAGCTATGTTGGTACCACAACATCCAGTCCTAAACAAACGAGATCGTGTAGGTGTCATGACAAAAAAACACACAGTCCACGCTGCAATGTGGCCGTGTAGGTAACACGGTAAAAACCTCCCAGTCCACACTGTAAACGTGGTTGGTGTTAGGAAGGGCATCCAGCCATAGAAAACCCGCCAGACAGTCCTGAACAAGACAACCAATCTTGCCTCAAGTGGGACAATTCCCGTCCATACCCATGCTAGCGTGGAAAATGGAAGTTAAACGATGATGATGATGATGATATTGGGTCGTCAAGTATGAACTTTGTAGAAATTTGTTGTTTTTCTACAAATTTCATACGTGACAACCCAATATAATTATAATATATATATATATATATATATATATATATAACAGAGACATACACATATTTATACATTTCAGTCGCTATGAAGTACTGGGCCTGATATATCCAAATAAACCATCCGTAAAAAAAAATTGTTGCTTCTAACCAATGGCAGAATTGGTAGTGGTAATCTGTCACATTTATTTACAGTCTACATTTTAATCCAACTCAGGTCAAATTTGGCTTTCATCCTTCTGGAATTGATAAAATAAATACCAGGGTAATATGATCTACTCTATATACCCCTTGCTCCAAACATTTGTTATATTATAAATTAGTAGATTGGCAGAATTAATAGAGTGTCAAGCAAAATGCCTCCTCGCATTTAGTTACAGTCCTTTCAGCTCTAATTTCAAATACCACTGACTTCAAATTTGCCTGGAGGTTAATAATACCAGTCAAATACTGAGGTCAATTTGTTACTTTTCAGCAGTTAGAAATCATTATTTTATCAATGATCTCACAAATAATTATTTGTTTTGCTTGATTTTTTTCCAGATGGTATCGTAATGGGAAACACTTAGCTCGACAAACAGCAAGTGTTTTGAATTTGCCGTCCATATCTCATGTGTACCATGACAATACAATCACATGTGAAGCTACAAATGCAATTGGTAGTACTCGCAAAGAGAAAAAGCTGGATATCAAATGTAAGCATCATCAAAAATTTATATAACTTCTGTTTTATTTTATGCAATTTGTGTGTGCATGTTCATATATATCTATTTTAAAGGTGGCAGTAACATCGAAAATTTGCCAACTAAGTCTTTTTCACAATGTGGTGAAAAAATAGATATTTGTCTTATATGAATAGGTTAGGAATATTGAAGATGGGAAAAGTTTTTGTAATAGGCAGATTCAAATTACAGATGAAAAATAATAAAGAAACAACAAGATTAGATAAAGTGGGGTTGTGTTCAGTATATGGTTAATATTAAGAGATATGGGTATAAATTGTGTGTAAGGCAGAAGTTTACTATACATATGATTATAGTTATCATTCTATCAGTTTACGAAAATCAGTTTTTTCATTTGTAAAAGGTATTAAGAAAAACAACAAAAAATAATGGTTTTAGAAAGTTCATGTTGAACTGTTTTAGAAAAATAACTGAAAAAAGTAATATTTTGAAAAAGATTTTCACTTTAGTTATAAAGTCTTAAAAGATTTTTTTAATTGCAAAACCTTTTTCATACTTATTATAGATAATTTGAAAAAGCTGTAAATAACTGGGCAATAAATTATAGTTTAGAAAATATATATTCATGAGTATTGTATGTGTATAAGACAATATAAGTATAAATATGGTTTGGAACAAAATTCACCAAAAAAGAATTGCTGGTTGCTATCATCATCAATATCATCATCAACATTGTTTTTACATCAACTTTTCCATGTTGACATGGGTTGGATGGGATTTTTGAGGCAGTATTTTACAGCCAGATACCCTTCCTGAGGCCAACACTTTAAGTCAATTCTTATGATACATTGGGATACAGCTTATTTATTCTAAACCAGATGCACTCAGTATCATAAACATTTATCTTTGCTATATTTATTAGCAGAGTAGATGACAAATTGGCAAATTCATTAGAGTGTCAGATAGTATGTATTCCAGTTCTCTTTGTTCTGAGTTCAAACCCCCATTGAGATCAAATTTGCCTTTCATCCTTTTGGGATTAATGAAATGAAAGTTCCTGTCCATTGTAGTGGATTGACAGAACTGTAAAACTTTTTGGTATCTGCTCCAGTATTTTGTGTTCTGAGTTCAAATTCCACCTAACGATTCAAATCCCAGAGATGACCAGGTTTAACCACCCAAGAACAGGACCACCTCTGATTATCAAAGATGTAATGGGTGGAGGAGGATATTAGCTAACTACTACTGAAATCAAATGATGACGATCAGTTATAGAAAACCTGTCAAACAAAGGCTCGTAAGGACTCTTCAGTTGTGTTGTAGACGTGACAACACCCCTAGTTCAGGTTACATAATAAAATGCACTTAATACAGTTCAGGAATGCATATAAGCAAGATGTAGGGCCCTGGCCTATCTCAGAGGGGGTTCAGTGGTTCCACTTAAGCATTGAACCCTTGCTAGCAGGGAATACAGACATTAAAAATAATATAAACAAATCATAATTAAGATAGAATTGTAAAATTTCAGCAGATTAATGATTGCAATTATTTCTATTAAAGGCGGTGGATTGGCAGTATCGGTAGAGGGTCGGACGCCATGCTTTGACGCATAGAGTTATGGACCTTGCCATTCTGAGTTCAAATCCCGCCGAGGTTAACTTTGCCTTTCATCCTTACGAGATCGATAAAATAAAGTACCAGTAATGCACTGGGCAATTACTGGCCTTGTGCCAAAAGTAGAAACAATTATTTCTATTAAAGGGGAAAAAGAACTCAGGTCATGGTAAAATAACTGGTAGTTTAAAATTATATTCACTGTATTTGTAAACAAAGAAGCTTTCATCATCATCATGATCGTTTATATATCCAATTAATGCTGGTGTAGGTTGGATAGGTTGTCATAGTTTGTGGCAGGCTGGATAACTTCATCTTGTTCATATGTTCCATTATTTTATATGGTTTCTATGAGTGGATACCCTTCTGACACTAACCACTTGATATGGTGTACTGGATGCATTTGTATCATGACACCAGCACTATCACTTTACAGAGTGGACTGGGTGCATTTTATCGTGGCACCGGCACTAGAGAGGTTATCATATGATCAACTAGACTGAAGATCCTATATTTTCTTTGTTTTAAGAAAATTTAAATTAATAGATTAAACACATATGTATGTAAATATGGACCTTATAGAAAATTATTTTAATGAGGGATGTGTGAAATGTAGGAGATAATTTCAGTTGGAAAAAAAAAGACAGCTGTAAAAATCCAGGTAGAAATACAGATTTTTTTAAATGATTTCTATAAGAGTTAATTAATTCTAAAGCTTATATGTTATAGACATTCCTAGACAATATAAATTTGTATAAATTAATATCAACAGCAGACAGTATATTTAATCCTTTCATATTTCTAATAAAATACACATTATCTGAATTAATTAATGAAGAATTTGGAATGGTTTACTGAAAGTATTAATTATGTCATTAAGAAAATATTTGTAACACACACAACTTAACATAAGGTAAAAATATATGTTGAAAAGTTTTAACTTAAATAGGAGTCCTTCAAAATGGGGAGTTTTGTTTCATAGAACTTGAGCCAGTTTTGGTTGGGTGTTGGTATCAATAGGGTTAGAAAAAAACATTGGGTCTAAAGGAAATCCTACCAGTAATGAATGTGAGAAACTAACAGAAGAAAGAAAAATTTTAAGGCATTGCTTTTGAAAAAAAATGCTAGTTTATTGTTTAGGGAAGATAATACAAATATATTGAAGAGAAACTGAATGGATAGATTTGTAAAGACTGAATTTCAGTTTTTAGTATATCTTCAACTTAGTAAGTTGTACAAATAGATAAATAAATAATACATACCTTTTTAAATAACAGGGCGGTGGATTGGCAGTATCTGTAGAGAGCCGGACGCCATGCTTTGCAGCACCGTTACGTCCCTTTACGGACTGAGTTCAAATCCCGCCAAGGTTAACTTTGCCTTTCATCCTTATGGGGTCGATAAAATAAAGTACCAGTAATACACTGGGATAATTGCTGGCCTTGTGCCAAAAGTAGAAACAATTATTAATTATTTATAATATGCTTAGTCAAAAATGTATGTATATGCATGCCTCACATATCTATTAAGGACAGCCTAAAAATCAATATATTTAGTAAAGTTGTACCTCTTGATTTTCGTGCAAAACGTTATACTTACTACTTGTTTAGGTGTACAGCAAGATGAATAGAAAATGTGTGTGTTTTAAAATAACATTGTCTTTTACAGAATTGTCTCAAATCAATACTATATATGTGTGTAAACTACAAGTTGGTATTGAGAAGAATTTAGTATATTGTGGAAACAAAGGTATTATTTAATAAATAAAAAAAACAGAAAGAAAACGATGTTAAATTATAAGAAATTGTGCAAAAATGAATACATTGGAATATAAGCTAGAACAATTATTTGGTAACATGGAAATGTCTAATAAAAAAAAAATAACATGCATATATTAAAATATTTTTTACAGAGTTTTGTCATATCAATAATAGTATGTGTGTAAACTACACATTGTACTTAGAGCAATCTAGGATGTACTGAAACAAAGGTATAATTTAATTAAATAACATGACGAAAATATCAAACTAAAAGAATGTAAGTAAAAATGGATACCTTTGAAGTTAATGTAAGTTAACATTAAATTGCATTAAAATAAAATAAAGGTAAAAAAGGTGAAATTAGAAATAGAAGGGGTGATGGGAGATGCAAGTTTTAATAAAAAGGTGTGCAAGATCATATAATCTGGAATAATTATATTGGATATGTAAGCATTTAATTGGTTCAGTCAGAAGTCATTAATAAATATATATTATAAACTTAATGAAGTTTAATAAATTAATTCTTTGAAAGGAATTTGTAGGTTGAAAATTCAATAATTAAACAATTGTAATAATTGGAAGGACAATAATTGCATCTAAGTTAAAACAATTAAATAATTGCATTAACTCTTAACATCCTGTACCACATAAAGCCTCATTAGCAAGACATTCTTGAAAAGTTCAAAATAGCACTATGATAGCATCACATTTAAAATTAAAGTCTTTACTCTATTATTGTAAATTTTCACATTTTTCTGTCCAATAGTGAAAGATACTATGTTAAATGGTGGAACTGTACTAGAATCTATGTTCTGTATTTTTCAGTTACTATTCTGTAATTTCTCTAATATATTATTACTAAGATGAAAAGTTCTAATAATGAATGTAACAATTGCTGTTAGGGATAATACACGATTTCTGTTCATAACAATGAACTGTATGTTGAAAGTATTTTCAATCTAGGTAAGAATAAAATAAGAATATAAGGTTAATAGAAATGTATGAACACACTAGACAAGTGTGAGTTCAATAAGTTAATACCTATTTAGTACTATAATAGGTTTGAAGTGTTTTTATGTTCTAAAATTCCTATATCTGCAAGATGAGATTAATTCCGAGACTAAACAATTTGTCAAAACTATGCATAGTCTCAGAATGTAATAAGGTATTTACCTTGACTGTTTCATGTGGAATAATTTGTTTTTCAGTTTTGTTTCATCTCTGTCTCATAGATGATAGACATTGCTGTAATATCATTAAACACTTTATGGAGTTCTCATGTACAAATGTGTTCTTCAGACATTTGTGTGTATGTGCATAAATATATATATATATATATATATATATATATAATAATGAGAGGTATACAAATATATGTGTATACATACATATACATGTATATATAAACATATTTTTCACAAGTATGTGAGATTGTATGTTGTCGACCTTAACCAGTGTTACTCTATGATTATGAGAGACAAAATAATCGAAATAATTAAATTGACACAATATCAGAGTTATGTAAAATATTATAAAAAGGAATAATAGATACAATATACCTATTTTTTTCTTTGTCCCGACTGTACAGTTTCGCTGGTCACTATGCAAGAATGTTATATCATAGATATACAACATTGTTGTGAGGTAAGCCAGCTTATCAAGGGAGCACCTCAGGAAAGAGCCCTAAATACATACGTCCGTAGCATGCGAGAAAATCTCAGAAAGGCGGAGGGAGACTCTATCATGTGATACACCGGTCAAGAAAGGGGATTACTCCCTTGTAGCAGTGAAAATATCTCAGAAGGCGGAGGGAGATATTGATATGATACATAGGCTACAGAAGGGTGGTAAGGTTGACTAGAAGTGTATATAGTGTTTGCTTGAAAGCAGTCACTATACTTCCGTGGTTACTCTACCGTGAGGGAGTTAGAGACAATAATGAGAGGTATACAAATATATGTGTATACATACATATACATGTATATATAAACATATATTTTTTACAAGCAAACACTATATACACTTCTCGTCAACCTTACCACCCTTCTGTAGCCTATGTATCATATCAATATCTCCCTCCGCCTTCTGAGATATTTTCACTGCTACAAGGGATTAATCCCCTTTCTTGACCGGTGTATCACGTGATAGAGTCTCCCTCCGCCTTTCTGAGATTTTCTCGCATGCTACGGACGTATGTAGTTAGGGCTCTTCCCTGAGGTGTTCCCTTGATAAGCTGGCTTACCTCACAACAATGTTACATATCTATGATATAACATTTTTGCATAGTGACCAGCGAAACTGTACAGTCGGGACCAAAAAAAAATAGGTATATTGTGTCTATTATTCCTTTTTATAATATTTTATATATATATATATATATCATCATTTTACATCTGCTTTTCCCTGCTTGCAAGGGTTATATATATATATATATATATATATAAATATATATATATATATATATGGTGGCTGCCAACTCGTTTTCGAGTACGGCCACTACTTTATATCCATGTAGGAGAACCCCTACCGATGTGCTGAACGAGTGTGACTTTTTAGTCCAGCCAGCGACTTGAAAACTCTGGTACAAACACTACACCTGTGATAATTATTGACACATAGTGCTGGGTCCAGGGTACCATGTGACGACAAGTGCAGAGAGATCTCCAGAGATAAAGCAATGCCTGTGCCATGAAGCTTTTATAGTGAGCAAAGGCACTGCACAAAGCCAGTCCCACTCTCTTAACCAAGATGATATTTACCAAAAAGAAGAACAAGTCAACATCATTGGATACCATCAGGGTTGCAGGTGTTATATCAGAGTTTTCCTTCTCCTAGAATTCTGCCTTGACAAAGGCTAAGGGGTCATCTCTCCCGGTGATTTTGGATGGCCATTGACTCTTAAGAGCTCCTTTGCCCTTTGACAGGTTTTGTTTTTAGTCCTGCAGGATGTCCAAAGTCACCCTCCTCACCAAGAAACCTTGGTGGGGTTGCCAGTTTAGTCGCCAACGACCCGACCATGAGACAGGTTGTACTGGGATACATGTTACCAGTAGCACCAACTGGTGACCTGACATACATATATATATATATATATACACACACATATCTCTATATATATTTGTATATATATATATAATCATCATCATCTATATATATGGAATGGACCTCTGTCAGTTTTGATGATGAGTGCTCCAATTATTTGACAAATTGAACAGCCTGCTTATGAAATTAACATGTAAGTGACTTAGCTTTCTACAGACATGTTTACCCTTAACATAACATATGTATATATGCATGTCTGTATGTGTGTGCATGTATGTATATATGTATATATATATGCATGACATGTATATCCAGTGTAGAATAGGCGCACATTATCCCTGCATGTCATAAGAAGAGACTAAAAGTTTGATGTCAGAAAGATCATGTTATTGTAAAACATTGCCTCAAAACGTTTCGTCCAACCAATGCCAACATGGAAGAGTCGACATAGAAATGATGATGATGATGCAATTTTACATGAACACACACACACACACACACACACACAGGTATATATCAATATCTTGTTAATGTTTTCAAATTTTTAAAAATTTCTTCTGTATCTTTCTCTTCAATAGATGGTCCACGTTTTATTAGTGCTAGTAGTCATGTAGCAGTAGACCCGAGAGAGAATGCTAAGCTGAAGTGTGAAGCTGAAGGTAATCCTCCACCGAGCATCATTTGGCGGAAAAAAGGTTCCTATGATATTTTGGGAACTGGTTCGACTTTGGAGCTTGTAGAAGTCGATGATGCAGACCTAGGCACCTACTATTGTACTGCCACAGTTGTTGATTTTAGTGAAATCAGTCGAGAAGTACTGCTTTTAAAGAATGGTAAGTGAAAATACTTTCTGCATTTTGGTATTTTTCAAATAATCAGGGTAATGTTTAACATTTAAAAATATATATTATGGCATATTGTTGTTGTTTGGCCTCAGGTCATATCTGATCAAGCAAACCTATGTCCCAGCCATAGCAGTCCATTCCTTCTTTTTCCTCCAGGAATAGTGTACTCAAAATTTATGACCTACACCTATATTAGAATCATGGCTTAGCAGAATTGTTACATCAAATAAAATCTTTGAGTATTTAGTCAAAGCTCTTTACATTCTGAGTGCACAAACTATAAAGATCAACTTTGCCATTCATCCTTACAAGTTCAAAAAAGTCATGTACTGGGTGGGATTGATTATACTTGACTAATCCCTCTCCCCAAATTTCTGACCTTGTGCTTATGTTAGAAATAATTATCATTTGAAAGAGTAATGGCTTGGGGAATTAGTAGAATGCAGTAGATAATGTCTTGGTATATCTAATGTCATCCCTTCACATTCTGAGTTCAAATCTCCCTAAAGTCAACTTTTCCTTTCATCCTTCTGTTGTTGATAAAAGAAATTACCAATCAAGTATTGATGTAGGTTGTACTGTCAAAATGTGGGGTCCACTGCCTATCTGTAAATCTTTGCTATTATTGGATTGGCAAAATCAGTAGAACAATGGACAACATGCTTAGCCGAATAGAGTTATGGCCTTTTATGTTCTGAGTTCAAATCCCACCGAGGTTAGCTTTGCCTTTCATCCTTACGAGGTTGATAAAATAAAGCACCAGTGAAGCACTGGGGTTGATTTAATCAACTTTCTATTTTCCACAAAATGGCTTTGTGCCTAAAGTTGAAGTAATTATTATTAATGTTGCCAGATATGAGAATCAATGTTTTTAATTAGAGAGGTGTGACAAAAGGCTTCTATAAGTATTCTTTCTTGGATTGATATAGTTACTCAATCAATCAAAATTCATGGCCTCCCTAGCCTAGGTATTTTAATTGATTGATTGACTTTTCCAAAGCAACAGTTATAACCTTCTCCATCCACCTTTTTTGTTCCTCAGCCAATCCTATATTTTCCATACTGGCATGGATTTAATAGGTACTTATAGTTGAGTCAGTTCTTAGTTGGAGTTACTATACTCCTAGACATGTTAGAGAAATATGACTTACTCATACATTCTATTTTGGGCATGGTTCTACAATTGGATTCCATTCCTAACATCAACCACTTTACAGGGTGTACTTGGTGCATTTTATCATGGCATCAACACAAGAGAGGTTGTTATGTCCTTGATGTGACTGAAGATTCCTCTCTATCCCATGTTGTTACTATCCAATTGCCAATCATGTTACATAGTGTACCGTATGTATTTTATCATGACACCAACAATAGAAAGGCTGAAAAGCTAAATCATTTTCTCTACTCCATGTGGCTTTACTGTTTAAAGGTAAACATAGATGTGAGTATTAATAGATGGGAGAGTGATGTCCAAGCAAGAAAGGGGAGAAAGTATGAATATGAGTGTGATGGAAGAAACATGGTGATAGGATGGTAAAAGATTGTGTAGTAGAGAAAACAATGTTTGCTACATGCTGGTTGTTGATAGGCAGCTGAATTGGTAAGAGTATGAGTAGTGTGAAGAGATAACAGTAAAAATGAGTCAAAGTTTACATAATTGATAATTGTTCATTCTTAGGTCCTCCTCGCATTATGAGTGACGGAAAATTTTACACAAGTCAAGAGAAAACTGCACACATAGAGTGTATTGCTATATCCGTCCCGAAACCAGTCAGTATGTATTGGATGAAGAATGGTAGAACACTTGATAATACAAAATCAGACCGTTTTTCAACGAATAATGAAGAATTACCATATGGTATGAAGAGCACATTAGAAATCCTTAAAGTCCACAAAGAGGATTTTGGCAGTTACAACTGCAGTGTGGCCAACAAATATGGTGAAGATATAGCCATTATTACACTGGCTGAAAAAGGTAAGTTCATTCCTGCATATTTTGTTTATTACATCTTCATAAAGCTGTGTGATTTGTTGTTGTTTTTGTTAAGCCCCAGTTCTGATCAAACAGATCTATAACTAAAAGAATTCAAATAAGCCCATCTCTTTTTATATCAGTCATATGCTGTGTGTATCCCATCTTTAGAATAGGTACACTAAATCCCTGTGTCTCTTAAGAGGTGACTAAAAGGGTTGGAATTAGGAAAGACATTTTGCTGTAAAACATAGAATAAAGAATAAACATAGAATAAAGAAACAGAGAAGAAGACACAAAGAGAGAAGGAAAGAAAAGTATAGTTTATGAGAACTCTAATTATATCTGTATTTCTTGGATTGTTTAGCATTAATTAGAAAACTAACTTGAGACAAAGCAAGTAAGGGGTAGAACAAATAAGAGTTGTGAAGGGACCTTATTATGCTTGTAATTGAGTGAAAATCTGGTATAGATAAATTTCATGTAGATTGGCACAGAGATGGCAGGATGGAGAGCACTGGCTTGAGACAAAGAGAGGAAAGACAAGGAGTACAAGAGTATTTATGATGGATATTTAAGAAGAAAGATGAAATATCTATACAAGTGAGGGAGTAACTTTATTCTGTAAGAAGTAACATAATATTGAAGGATTGCATTAGTTATATTTATTTTATAACATGTGGGATTTCTAGTAATGCTCTTTTTTGGCCATGTATAATGTATTTTTAATGTATAAAGAAATTGTCGCAGGAATGCTACCACTTAAAATAAAATTTTGCCAGAGATAAATTAGTAACATTTAATAAGTGGGAGGGGGAAATAAGAGCAGGGGGTTGGAAAAAATCTGAAAAATTAATAAGCAGTGGTGGGTTATTTGAGACCTGAGTGTAAGGGCTTCTAAAGAATTCCAAATATATTTACATAACTAAGGGGAAGTAACTCTCTCAAAATAGGTTAACTCAACCATTCTATGAAGTAAATACCAGTAAGTTGATATGAATAATTGATTGAAACAGAATGGCCACAGTCCAATGATTCAAACTAGTAAAAGAATATAAAATAAGGTTGATTATGAATATGCTCACTTACAGATTTAGTTGAGTCTGGATACAAAATCCTATCTTCAAATCCAAATTGCTATTGTAATGACATGCTCTTTACTAACAAAAGCCCAATAAATTTAGTTTTTACATTGAAAGCCCCCATTCCTTAACCCTTTAACATTTAAACCGACAATATCTGGCCAGAATTCTCTCACTTCTTGCTGTTCAAACCTGCTGTAACTGACTGCTCATACCTACATTAAGGTATTGTTCTTAAAATGACAAAATCTTATAGATTCGATATTGTGTGAGATAATTATGTGAGGTAAAGTTTTTACCACAAAAATACAATAGTATATATAGAGTAATGTTAATACTAACAGGTTAAACACTGTTGCTAATGTTCTTTCTTCTGTTGCAGATGTCTTACCAATGCCATATATAATTGGTGGTGCCGTAGGAAGTGTAGCAGTCATTTTAATCATTATTTTAGCTTGTGTGATATACCATAAATATAAAAACACTGACTCAGGTGAGTAACTGAAGAAGATTAACGATGCATGTTGAAAATATACCTTTACTCACCCAGTGACTGAGCATCAACATGGTATTGGTGGTGGTGGTGGTGTGTTGTGGCAGAGATGGTGATGGGGTGGTGTTTATTTTTTTTTTGAGGGGGCGATGGTAGTG
Organism: Eledone cirrhosa; assembly: GCA_964016885.1. NCBI lineage: Eukaryota > Metazoa > Mollusca > Cephalopoda > Octopoda > Eledonidae > Eledone > Eledone cirrhosa. The sequence continues at coordinate 102,398,525 of OZ024740.1, forward strand.
ATGGTAGTGGTGTTGGTGTTGTGGTGGGGTGGTGATGGTAATAGTGGTGGTGGTGGTGGTGGTGGTGGTGGTGAAGGTGCTATTGTTTGTATGGAATCATTCTAAAGTGAGTTTGCAGGACCTATTATATATTGAACAATGGCATTATTTAGAATGAATTCCATTCAGGGTGGACCATATAAAGGTTGCTATTTCCCACTCCACTGAAACTATTAACCTATTTGACAAAAATCTATTAAAAGTATTGTTGTTTTTTTTTTCTTTTTTGACATCCCCACTTCCTTACTATCTTTTCTTTCAAGATGGCATCATTAGTGATACATGTAATCCAATAATTCTATATATCTAAGATGAGTCTTTGGAACTGAAGTTATAGACTAGAGAATGATCAGGCATTTATACACAATGATGATGATATACATATATATGTATGTGTGTGTGTATATGTACATATATATATATCACTGTGTATACTCGTGTATAAGCCAAGTAATATGTGACAAAACAATCAATGTTTAAATGTGGGGGTCAACTTATTCAAGGTCAATATTTTGCTTATTTTCACCAACTTCAACATCTACATAGAAAAGGCACCAAAATATCTGGAGTGATACATATGGATACTTCCAATTATTTACATGAACAAAAACGATAATACTTTAAATACCTTCATCATCATACTTGTAATGCACACATTTGGAAATGTGCAATTTTATAAATTGTGGTGCAGTTATGCATTTCATTTTCATTTTACGTCCGCTTTTCCCTGCTTGCAAGGGTGGGACTTATGCATATGTACATATTTATATTTATATTCATAACTGCACTTAAATGCATATATATATCTTTTCCATTGAAACACTGTTACAATGAATATAAAAATTTACAAGCATAAATATACTGAAACATTGAAACACACAAATTTATAATCATACAGAGACAGTGTGACATACACACATACACTTATGACCACATAAATGTAAACAGATTATACATACATATATAAATGTGTGTGTGTGTGTGTATGTGTGTGTATCTGTATCTACACATGAAGTGTGTATGTGTCCATATTTAATATATACATATACACGATTCAACCGGTTTGTATGTTAAATAAAAACCTTTTACATTCAGAAGATGACACTATTGTTGTCTGCTAAAAGTAAGTAAACAAAAATTCAATGAACTTGTTGAAATTTTATAAAACAATCATTATGTAATGGAGTTGTGAAACAAAAGCTATACACTTAACAGCACTTACAAACATTTTAGATATGAAAATATGAAAATATTAAAACTTTATAAAAACATTCTCCACCTGAGGGAATTTATAAAACCCTGCCATTTACACATAATGTGTTGATTAGCTGCCTCAATTCAAAGACATAAAATATGAAGTGGTGTGTCAGCTTATATTTGGATCATCTAATTCACAATTATATATATCACTGAGGCCAAGCCTTTCCCTTGGACATTGGTGGTATGGAGAGGAGAGACTGGTATGCATGGGCGACTACTGGTCTTCCACAAAAACACCTTGCTACGTGTGACCGAAGTAGAGGGGGGGTATTTAATGTTTTATCCTATATATATATATCCTCTCTATATATACCCTTGCAAGCAGGGAAAAGCAGACGTAAAATGATGATGATTATACATATATATATATATATATAAATGTGGTTGGTGTTAGGAAGAGCATCCAGCTGTAGAAATCAAACCAGAATCAGTTCCCGTCCCACCCTTGCAAGCAGGGAAAAGCAGACGTAAAATGAAATGATGATGATATATATATATATATATATATCCTCATATATATATATATATCCCAGCCCCACACTGTAAATGTGGTTGGTCTTAGGAAGGGCATCCAGCTGTAGAAAACCCGCCAGACAGTCCTATGCGAGCAAGACAACCACTCTTGCCTCAAGTGGGAAAACCCCCGTCCAAACCCATGCAAGCGTGGAACACGGACGCTAAACCTGATGATGATGATGATGATGATATATATGTATAGTATATCTTATATATATATATGTGTGTGTGTGTGTGTGTGGGGTAAATTTTACCAATATATCATCTAAGATTCCTGGGGCTTTATTACTGCAGACATACACATGCAGATTGTTATATATATATATGTGTGTATATATTCCTACCAAAAATAAGTTCAGACTATGAAAACAAAATTTGGAATCAAAAGGTTTGAGAGTAAACTTAACCAAAACTATAGTACTAGTAAGTGGCCCAGCTCAAAATGTAGAAAAAGAGTAGGTATAAACTCTATACAATATAAATCTTAGATACACAAGAGATGTAGTGGGACATCAGGTAGATTAACAGGAAGAGAAGACTTTGTATTTAGAAGATGAACTAGAGAAATCAGCAGGGAGAGCATCAGTAATATAAATGTTTTCCAATTACATGAAGGGCCCATAGGAGTGGTTAATAGCTTTTGCTACCTAGGTGACCTAACTGGTCAGTGGAGGAGGGTGTTCCGAGAGCATAATAGCTAGAATAAGGATAGGATAAGAAGTTTAGAGAGTTACTCGCACTGTTGACAACAAAAGGTTTCTCCCTATGTACAAAAGGATAGCTGTATGATGTCTGTGTGCAAACTGTGATACTGCATGGTAATGAAACATGGGCAGTGACTGCAAAGGACATGCATGAACTGAGGGAAAAACTGAGTCTATGAGGAATCCAAAGGGTGTTTTGATATGGACATATGATATGCATGGATGCATAATTCTGGATGAAGAAGTGCCAGGAAATCCCAGTGGAAGGAAGCTGCAGTAGAGGTAAACCACCAAGGAAGACTTGGGCAAAGGAGATGACAAGGGAATGAGGCAAGTGGAGAGATACTACACCGGCAAGGACCGATCCAACCCATGCAAGCATGAAAAACAGATGTAAAAGCAAAGATGATGATGATAATTCATATATTTATATATATATATATATATATTAGAAAAGAGTCGGAATGCTGACGGGTGAGCTCTGGTCATTCGACAGCTAGATCCAAATATATATATATATATATATACATTGTTTGACATGTATATCGAACCTTTAATTATATATGTATTTTGTCCTCACCATGTAATTTCTCATAAGTTCTATTTTGTTTTCATCTTATAAAATACTCCAGGCCACTGTTTAACTATCTGTCAGACATTGTGACTTTGAATGGACCAGTAGTACTGTCAGTATGTTCAAAACTTTTAGTAGACAAAGACCTTGGAGTTCTTGTATCTATTGCTAACTTTGTTGTATGTGTGTGTATGTGTGTGTCATAGCTTGAAAATCAAAATTGATTATCTTTATAGAAAAAATAATAATTTGTCCTTTAATTTTTACAACTTTGCTTCTGTGCTGCAAATATTCAATGTCAAATAGATTCTTTTAAGTTTGGTAACAATGCAGGGTTACTATTGTCTTGTTACACAGTCTGTATTTTGCTTTAATAGCTATGTTCTACTAATGAGGCTTAATAAAAAACGTATTCAGCCAATTACAAAAAAAATCAAAGATAATCAACTGTACTGTCCATCATGTGATATGTGTGTGTGTATGTGTAAATATCTATGTATATACTTTTAATGGGACACTTACCAAGGCACTACTTGAAACATCTTGATGCAAGTATTAATATATGTAAAGGATAGAGTAGAGAAGATTTAAAGAAATGATATTATAACTTGGACTTAACATCCAAGGACATACATAAATATATATATTGATATATATATGTGTGTGTATCTATCTCTCTATCTCTCTCTATCTCTCTCTCTATATATATATATGTGTATGTATGTATATATATATATATATACATAGATATATATATATGTATATATATATATATATATATATATATATATATATATATATATATATATATATATATATATACGAGTGTATATGATGATGATAATATATAACAATATATGTATATATTGTTTATGGAATTTTTATTAGTGATCTAGGTTATTCACATATATTCTGTGTTATCATGGATGATACGATTTACTAATAATGGAGCATTTTTTTTGTTATTATTTTCCTTGTTTTTTATTTGGGTTTTTACAACTTGATGTTCTTCCTATTTTAAACCTCTCAACCAAACTAAATGAATAATTGGTATGTGTCATAACACACTTTGATCAGAAGCATAATATAAACAATGTCATGTAGTAAAACTAGGTCTCCAGAATATATCAGTATTCCAGGAAGGGCACAATACATTTTTTCTCATATGTGTAGTTTGAATTTGTATTCAGACATTTTGAAAAAAATAATTTATTCTTTATCTAATCCTGGATTAGATTAATAATCCCAAACAAAATATAATTCAAGTGTGAAATGTAGAGCTCATAGATAAACCTAAATCCTTAGACAAGAGTTTCCATTCTTGAATCAAAGATAAGAGTGTAGATTCAATCAGTTGAAACATCACAATTGGTAAAATGTAAATATTCATTGGAAGAGATGTATGAATGCATGCAAGCTCGGATCATTAAATATATTGGTTGGTAGACTTAATACATTGCCTAATTTAACACCACACCTGACCTTTAGGTGTCCTTAGTAGAGTTCACTCTGTTGCAAGCATTCAGACCAGGTCTTTGGTCTGAGTATTACTTCACACTTTCCCCTAACACATAAAAACTTACTCTTCATTCAATCTTAGATTTATGATGATTACAGGCGTGACTGTTTGATTAAGATGTTCACTTCAAAATTGTGGAGGTTTAGATTCAATCCTGATCCAGCAGTGAGAACACTAATGTGAACAGTTGGTACTAATGTTACTCCACTTTAATTTTTTTCATTCCAACACACCCCAAAACCACTTCTGGTTCTATGAAACAAAGCAACCGATTTTATAGGGTTTCTTTTTAAATTAAAACCTTTGAATACAATATTACTTTTGTTAAGTTATGTTACAAGTATCATCATGAAATAATTAATAACTTTAGTAAGTTATTTCAAATTCTTCAATACTAATTTCAAATATACTGTTCAGTAAACAATCTATTTGAAATGTGGTAACAAAAGGGTTAACATGGTCTTCAGCTGGTATTTCAACTGCTTCATTGTTCTCTAATCAGGCTGTGACCATCGTGTAACTGGACACCAGTCAGGTATGCATATTAACTCTCAAACCCATCTCAGATGATACTTATACAGAGTGGATTCAATGCTGTTGGTATAAACAGTTTAACACAGAATGTCATTGCTTAAAGGTTTTGCTGGAGTGATGCAAGATTCTGAGTGAAAAGGCTTTAAGAGCATCTAAATATGGATGATTCTCATTGTATGTTGAGTATGGCTTTTCTTCATTTGTTGATTTAGATCATGTAGTGGATCAGTGGCTTAACTTAAATGAGTGAACTCATAGGAAGTTTGTACATTTTTACACCATCACACTAATTAATAAACATATACTTACAGTGTTGGTGATACACATGTATACATAAAAAGCACACAATTACTTACATATATATATATATGTGTGTGTTTTTGTGTGTGTTTAACACATGCAGAAAGATTAACATGTATATATAAATTCATAAAACTCTAAAAGCAGATATCTACATATTATGCATATATGTATTTATGCACACATATAAACTCAGCAAAATATTGTTTGTGTGTGTGAGAGAGAGGGTGAAAGAAAGAAAGTGTGTATGTATGTGTGTGTGTCTCTGTGTGAAAGATTAAAGGGAGATTGAAAGAGAAAAAATGAAACAGTCAATTCCCAAATTGTATTATAGAATATTTCTGAATGTTTTTAAATGTTTTGCATTTGAGAACACTCAGCAGTCTGTCTTTCTTCCTTCTCTCACCATAACTCTACTGGAACATTTAGTCTTTCTTTTTATGACACCTCCCTATTTTCCCATACAGGACATCAGACTTGGAGTTTTTTTTACTTTTCTCTTTGGTTTATGGATTATTTTGGGATGTATTTGGATCTCTGTGCCAAATATTGTGCTGATTTGTTGAGAAATAACAACATAATTTCAAGACAGCAGACAAACATTCGCACTTAGTATATATACATACACACACAGAGATATTTCTATATTTGTGAGTGTATGTATTAGAAAATGTAAGATAAATTTCATGTAGGTATGACCATAGTTTTAAATTATAAATCTCTATGAAAACATAAACAAAGTTTGTGGAACAAAGTCAAGATAATTGATATGGAACAGCACTGAAAGAACATTAAGCCTGAGGCTATTAACAATAAGGTTTAAAGCTCCTAATTTTTGTCACATTATTGTCCAATGGGACAATATTTTAGTCAGTGTAATCATAGGTTAAATGTTAAGTGTGCTAGCCTACCTACTCATTGTGAATTCATTCTCAGAGTTGGTTTATGTTTCTAGTTTAAGCAGAATAAGCCAGCAGCATCCCAAGTAACAAACATGAGGAATCCGGGACATGGAAAATGGAATAAAATCAATCTATCCCTATGGTTTCAATGAAAGTTTCAGTTTGAAATTCTGAGAACATTAACAATTACAACAAATACCTGAGGAAAGCTTTATGGCACAATAGCTAAAATGTTGTGAAACCAAGATGAAGACACTGATCCAAATAAATTAGTTGATGACATCATTTTTTCATACTGGTGTGGGCTGGAGAAAATATTTTTGAGACAATATTCTATGGCTTGATATGCTTCCTGAAACCAACCCATACTTTATTTTTAAGTATAGTACATTTACCATTGATTATTGTTGAATTACTAAACTGCAAGACATATTGTTTGTGCAGAACATAAACAAATACCACAACTTGCATAAACAGTGTTGAGTATGCATATGCATATATATATATATATAATAGGCTTTTACAGTTTCCTCCTACCAAACTCATTCACAAGGCATTGGTTTGAAAATGTTATCTCAAATAGAAAATAACTGTTTTAACAAGAATCAACTACTATAAATAATAGCTGAATAAATCGAGTAAGATATTCCTAGAAATGGAAAAAAATATGGTCTGCAGGGTCTACAGAGAATCAAACTCTGTATATCTTGAATATTGGCCAAGTGTGTCTCTAGGGACATTTTACTTGATATCCTAAGCTATTATTTATAGTGATCAACTGTTGTTAGTTATTTTCAGCATTTGGGATTCCTATATTTTCAAATTTCAAATCACCCAAGCCCTTCAATAATTCATAAGATTTGTATACTTCTGGCTCTTAGCACCTTAAACATAATGGAATTTGTGGTCAGCTGCCTATTTGCATAATGGTTAATGCATTCGATTGGTATTCAAGAGATACAGAGTTTGATTCTCCATAGCAGCTTCTGGCTACTTTTTTCTGTCTCTATGGGTATATTACCCAATTTCCTAAGCTATTATTTATAGCAATCGACTGTTGCAGTTATTTTCTGCATTCGGGACTCTCATATTTTCAAATTATACATAAAAGAAAATAATGATTTGTATTACAGCATATTCCTAACTCCTTACTAAACAGAAATGCTACACCATTTTTTTTATTGTTTTAAACCAAATTATTACTGCTTCTTTTTCTGCAACGTTTTTCTGCTAGGTGCTGACTCTTATACAGATTCTGATAGCACTATGGAGAAAAAGAAAGATGTGAAATCAGAATCACCAACACTGATGGGACAATGGCGCCAGGACTACAACAAAGACCTTTACCGTTATTCAGATAACTTCGATGAAGTTTATAATTCCAAGGTACGCTTTTCTCAACATTACCACACCTATCTGGTATGACACAGTTTTTGGGCAGCTTCTCTTTGAAACACATAACAAATAAACAAACAAAAAAAGAATCAATTCAAAACCACAGAAGCTTTTATACTAATCTTTTTAAATATCAAAAACTAACAAGAAGTAGGCTGCATTTTTCTGGCTGTCGCTCTTAATGCTGCCCCTATTTTGATGATAGAAAAGGAAGAAAGCTCCCCCTGCATCCTCAACAAAACAATAATAATGAATAAATAAAAACTATTACTAAAAACATGCATGCATGCTTCATTGCATGTCCTGACGCTCTGGTGCATTGTATCTCTTCATAAACTTATAAATGCTTGCATTTGTCTATATACACAAATAAACACACATACACACATGTATACATATATATATAATATATATATATATATATATATATATATATATATATATATATATATATATATATAATGTATGTATGTAAATATATTATATATGTATAAATAATGTAAATATTAAAAGAGAAAAAGAGAGAGAGAAAGAGGAAACAAAAAAAAATGAAGATACCCATTATTATCAAGTATTTGGTTTGGTTTGGTTTTTAACTGCTTCCAGTAAGGTCAAACATAAAATACTAACGCATCTTAGTTCTCTAACAGTTTGGTTTAGTGATGTCAATATGAAATCAAAATATCCATGTAAAAATCTAAATACCTGCATGCAATAATTGCTATGTAATTATTTAAAAAGAAAAGTGCAAAGGAACGAAAAAAAAAAAAAGGAAAATAAATACCACATGACAAGATAGTGAAATGAAAAAATGAAAGGAAAAAACTGGTTTGTCTAAATTCACCCCCTTTTTTATTGAAGGGAAGAATGTAGTTTTGTATGATTATTATTTTGCTTTTGATAATCTGGTTATTGTTATGTTGTCCCTGCATCCCATCCCTAAACGTTAAATGTTCTTTTGCTATGTGCAAGATGTAATAGGTTTTAAAACAGATTAAACTAAGAATGAATAAAGAACTGTCCCAAACGTATATTTTTTTAAGCAGTAGTAAATTGTGCCAAGGTCTTGACCAATAACTAAAATGACAGCTTCATCTCATAAATATAGTAAATTACATATTTTTTAGAAACTGGATTTTTTTTTACAGACCTCTTTAATTTTTTATTAAAATACTTTCTTTTTTGTTTTACAATTATTTCACTTGTTTTGTACACGTCTTACTTTTTATAACAAATTCAGAATGTGTGTGTGTGTGTGTGTGTGTAAATAAATATATATATATATATATATATATATATATATATATATATATATATATATATATATATATATACATATATATATATATATATATATATATAAATATATATATATATATATATATATATATTTATATACATATATACATATATATATATATATATATATATATATATATATATATATATATATATATAGAAATTTTATATAGAAATGGATTCTTCAGGACTAGAACTGTTTCATTCAAAGGGAATCATCAAGGCTTTCCTGATGATTTCCTTCAAATGAAACACCTCTAGTCCTGTAGAAACCACTTCTATATTAAATTTTTGTATATACTCTACTAATGTATTGAGTACCTTACTTACTGCGGTTACCTCCAATTGAACCCAGGACTCACACACATATATATATGTAATATATATATATATATACATGTATATATATATATATATATATACATATATATATATATATATATATATATATATATATATATATATATATATATATATATATATATATATATATATATATATATATATAATAATAGATATGCAGTAAGAAACACAGTAAACCGTGTGTCTAATATTACAAGGGTTGAAAAACCACATTTGTTTGAAATATTTAACCAAGAAGCAGACAGAATGATAAAATAAAAATTATATTATATTATACAAACCGCCTCAATAACAATTACATCTCTCGGACAGATTATCCCTAATCTGTTTCGGGATTAGGGATAATCTGTCCGAGAGATGTAATTGTTATTGAGGCGGTTTGTATAATATAATATAATTTTTATTTTATCATTCTGTCTGCTTCTTGGTTAAATATTTCAAACAAATGTGGTTTTTCAACCCTTGTAATATTAGACACACGGTTTACTGTGTTTCTTACTGCATATATATTATTATTATACAGCTCAGTATTTTATACTTGGAGCTTAATAATTACAGGGTTTCAATTGGAGTCATTAACTCTAATTTTCATTTATTTATATATATATATACATACATGTGTATTTATTATATTACTAGCATTTCTCTCTGTTGCTACTCTGAGTTTGGCAGATTGCCAGTAATCAGATTAGTGGCAATCTGTATTCTCAGTAATATAATAAATATATAATATTCTCTAACTTGGTATTGAGCACTCCTTTACTCGTATTTGTTAACCCAAATGGATACTCATACATACATACACACACACACACACACATATATGTGTGTGTGTGTAAGTGAATATATATATATGTATATATGAATCAAATGTATCCACTATAATTCAAAAAGACATACTCACACACATGCCCATATGTATATGTGTGTGTGTATGTGTGCATGTCCACCTCATGATGTGCATACATATATAAGTATATATAAATACATGTATTATATATGTATATATTGTATATATATGTATATGTGTGTGTTTATATCTATCTATCTCTCTATATACAAGCGCATATATATACATATATGCATATATATATTTATGTATGAGGTTGAATAATACTTTAAACTGGGAAAAAGTAATTATCTACTTTGTGTGGTTTAGTTGCTGATCCCTTTCAAAGTAGCTCCCCTTGTGCCTTCAGACAGTTATCTCAATGAAGCTTCCACTATTTAAAGCACACCTGGAATGCTTTTACCAGAATGTCTCTCAGCCCTGCTGTCGCAGTCCACATGATGTTCTCTCAGGTCTCAAAACAGGAGCTTTTCAGTTGCATGTGACCCTCAGAAGTCTAAATGAGCCATGACTAGAGAGTAGGGAGCCTAGCAAATGAATAAAATGTTTTTCTTTGTCAAGAAACCATGGATCAGCTGCAGTGAATGGGCCAAAATATTTTAATGATGTAGCTAGCCTGTTTTGTGAGATCCACAAATATGGCTGGTCTATTGCACTGAACTTTAAAGATGGAGGCAGTTGGTGCAGCATTCAACACTGCAGTGTCCCCAAAACACCAAAAAGGGTTAAGGGACCATGATGATGATAATGATGTATCATAAAAAATACAGGAAGACTTCCTGATAGTACTCCATTGCAACTGTTTGTCCTTCTGTGGCATATTTTTGATCAAAACAATCAGCATCTCACATTGATTTTGCGCCACACCTGACATGCTTTTGGGGTTTTTTGGTATCATTGGATGCTTCCACTATGTTGACTGTGCTTTGGGTTCTGAATTGTATCCATATACTCACATTTCATTTCCAGTTCTCAAAGCATCCAGTAACTCAAAATCCTTGTTGGCAGTAACAGGTGAAACAAAAATGCAATAAGCAATGACTGACGCATTCAGGTGACGTGCCAAAAACTATATATAGGTACATGTATGTAGCCCACCCTGCACAATTTTGTCTCACTAGAGTTATTATTTTCTCAAAGAAAAAAATTAATTTGGATATTTTTCAACAGATATTGTATATTATATTCGTTTTATATATATATATATATATATATATATATATATATATATATATAGTAATAACTACGAATACCAAAATCCGAAGATGGCTCGATAAGGATTGTGTGTGTGTGTATATATATATATATATATATATATATATATATATATATGTACATATACATATATAAGTATATATAAACCCGTAGAGCAAATATTTATTTTTAGTACAGATTAAAGTTTAAGCAAAGGAGATCCCGTAATAAGGTGAAAGGAGAAACTCTTTGCTTAAATTTTAATCTGTACAAATAAATGTATATATATATCTTATATATATATGTATACACACACACACACACACACACATATATATATATATATATATATTATATGTATACACACACACTTATATATAAATATATATATATATATATACACGGTAACCCAGTTTCACATCCTGGTCATGGCAGCCTCCTATATATATATGTATATATATATATATACATATATATATATATACATATATATATATATACATATGCATATATATATATACATATGCATATATCATCATCATCATTATTGCTGCTTTACATTTATTTTTCACATTTGCATTCATTAGATAAGTTGTCCCACTCAGAGGTTAGACAGTCAAGTCAAATGACTATCTTGCCCATATGTTCTGTTTTGGCATGGTTTCTACAGCTGGATACCCTTTCTATTGTTAACCACTGTACGGCATCTACTGGGTTCATTTTCGCATGCCACCATGTATATAAATTCATACGCACACCTGCAAACATATATGTTTATATGCATACACACACACACTATCTAGTATTGGTGCCATGATAAAATGCATCCAATACACCCAGTAAAGTGATTGGGACCAGGAAGTTGCTTTAAAATGAAAATTGCAAGTGAGACATGGTCCTTCATCTTATCGTGCAGGGTAGTAACTACAAATAGAAGCAAACTCAGGCTGAAATTACCTGTACAACCAATGCCAGCATGGAAAATAGTTGTAAAATGATGAAGATAATGATGATGATATATACAAACAGACACAAATAATATAATTCATATATACTTATATTTTTATTAATATAAATTTATGTACAAGATATATATTATTTGTATATGTGTATATAAATATGAATATATAAATATACAAATGTTTATATGTGTACAAGTATATTTATACATATATATATATGTGCATATCAACATAAAAAGATTATGATATATATATATATATTATTCAAAATATTAACAAATGAAAGATATTCACATAATCAAAATATATGCTTTATTATATATATATATATATATATATATATATATATATATATATATATATTAAAATGTGTTGTTTCCTTGAGCAAGACACTTTATTTCACATTGCTCCAGTTTACTCAGCTGTAGAAATGAGATGATAGGGACCCCAGTCCCTATCATTCCACTGCAAAGTGGTCGTGTAGGTGCCACGGCAAAAAAGCACCCAGCACTCACTGTAAATGAGGTTGGTGTTAGGAAGGGCATCCAGCTGTAGAAATCAAGCCAGAATCAGTTCCTGTCCCACCCTTGCAAGCAGGGAAAAGCGGACTTAAAATGAAATGATGAATGATGATGATATATATATATATATATATATATATATATATAACCCATGGTAGCATGGAAGAACGGACGTAAAACGGTGATGATGATGATGATGATGGTATATGCTAGTGTGGAAGACAGATGCAAGTCATGATCTTAGGACCAAAAGGATGATAGTCCAATACTTTATCTGGTTCAAGACCTTATGCAAGCTGAATCAATTACAAGATAGAAATTATAGTATGATAGTAACTTGATAATGTAAAACCCAATTTCTTGTGTCCACTTCAAGTGGATACTACAGTAGCTTAAATTTCACAAACAACATGAAGGAATTACATCATAGGAAATATTCAGAATTGAAAAACAATTAGAAAAGCCCATATATTGGTAATGTGCAATGCCATAAATAATTACCACTTGATGTCTTTTCAGTAGCACAAAGTTGTCAGATTGTAGTAAATACACCATTGTATATAGTTAAAATTAGTGTACAACAGACATAAAGAGTACATAACTCAAGTACTGCTGAGACCAATGTAATCTTTCTTTCAACAAATTAAAATGCAGTGGATTGGCAAAGACAAAATGTCATGAAATATTTATTTCTAACATTTGCATCAAATCCCACTGAGATCAACTTTGCCTTTTAGATAAGTTGTCCCACTCAGAGGCTAGACAGTCAAGTCAAATGACTGTCTTGCCCATATGTTCTGGCAACTAAAGTACTAGTCCAGTGTTGGATGACATGTCTTGTGGTAGCTGTTGTGTTTCATTCTGTTCTCAATCCAAAAACCAGCAGTGATTAGGTGATAGACTTAATTAGTTGCCAGATTCAATAACACCGCTTGGTCCTTGTGTAGCTTTAGTGGAGGCCACTCTGTTGTAAGCATTTGAAGGAAATCTCCAGTTTGGAGGTCCTGAAAAAGGTCATGGTGGGCACATAAAAGAAATTAATTTAAGTATGTAATAACACAAATCTAACTTAATGTTTATTAATATATATAGATATATATATATCATCATCATCGTTGTTTAGCGTCTGCTTTTAGGTTGGATGGGTCTACATAACCTATGTCAGTACTGAAGCAGGGCTACTGACCTCCCAGACAATCCTGGGATCTGCATCTCACCTATGTATGATCTCATATTCTACCTAATGCATGGAAAGGTTGTCATATTTTTGACAAAACTGAAGGGTCCTCCTAACCCTGTTTTTGACAAGCTTTCTATGGCTGGTTGCCCTTCTTATCACCAACCACTTTACAGTTTGTACTAGGTGCATTTATCATGTAGATCACCAACACTAGGGCGGCTGTCCTGTCATTGAAACAACTGGAAGGTCCTCCCAATATATAATATACAATGGTTTCTGATATAGGCACAAGGCCAGCAATTTTTGGTGGGAGAGGAAAGTTGATCAAATCGACACCAGTGCATGCGTGACTGGTACTTTATTTTATCGACCCCATGAGGATGAAAGGCAAAGCTAACCTTGGTGGGATTTGAAATCAGTGCATAAAAGCCATAATGTCTGATGCTCTTCCAATTAATAATAATAATAATTGTTTCTACGTTAGGCACAAGGCCAGCAATTACCCAGTGTATTACTGGTAATGACAAACACAGAGATATAAAAACAATTAGTGTTATTGAATTGGCAGTATCAGTAGAGGGTCGGACGCCATGCTTTCCAGCATAGTTACGTCCCTTTACGATCTGAGTTCAAATCCCACCGAGGTTGACTTTGCCTTTCATCCTTACAGGGTCGATAAAATAAAGTACCAGTAATCCACTGGGTAATTGCTGGCCTTGTGCCTAAAGTAGAAACAGTTATTATTCATGCTTTGAATGACAGAGAGAAAAGTTCAACATAGTCCATCATCAAGAGGGTAAAAGTAGATAGATTAGAAAATAAAAAACGGAGACATGTGAAGATGTGTGTTATTTTAAATTTGTTGTGTGTATTACCGTATATATTGATGGAAAAGTATATACATTGTTTGTGGTGATGTCTAAGTGTATCTGGCTGTATTAAAATTGTATATGTGTATGTGTCAAATATAAAAGAAATTAATGACAAATATGGATCTGTTCATTGTGTATCCGTTCATTAAAGAAAATAAACTCAGCTTCAAGTTTGTCAGCTGAAGTTGAAATAAACAAAAGAATTGTTAAAGTTGTCATAGCAACTGTGCTATACAACATAAAGTGAGAAATGCATGTGTGTATATATGTTGATGTCTGTGTGTCTGTGTTTTCATTTCTGCATGTTAAAGTTTTTTTGTTGTATGTGTAAGGTATCTAAGTGTGTGTGAGTGTTTCCATGTGGGTGCATAGACAAGAGAGGGTACTGGATGCGGTGGGAAGAGCAAATTAGAGGAAAATGGGAGGTGCATAAAGGCCATAAGGAGTAGAAATATATTTTGAGAGAGTCATGTTGGCAATAAAAACACATGCACAAGTTAAGTTTCACTTCAGCTATATTATAAGCTAGGTAACTAATCCATTCCTTGTTTAATTTAATAACCAGATGATTGTTTAATGGTCATATTTAATTGTCAAAGCTCTCTCGGCACACACTCTGTAACCTTCTCAATGACTATTCTTGCTCTTCTGTGTCTCCACTTTGCTCTGATCTTGTTCTATTTACTCCATCTTGAAAAGATGGAATAAAGAGAATATATATATATATATATATATATATATTTCTGCAAATAACACCTGATGAAATCACCTAGTCTTGCATAATAATCAGATGATAGAGCTGGGCCATCGAAATATGTATAGTGCTTTTCCTGGAATTATAATGTTAAAGTAAATTTTTCAGTCTGGCCTTCTGTTGTTGTTTTAATTAATGTGAGTATATATATATATATATGTGTGTGTGTGTGTGTGTGTGCAAAATAATAAAAGGAAAACATTAAATAGTAAAACGATACTCCACAATGAAGATACACCACCATCAGAAGATAGACTGTAAAATAAAAGAAATAGAAATATAGACGAGAATAAGATTAGGAAAAAGTTGGGGGAGGGGTGCGAAAAAGCATGTGTGTGTTCAGTTAGCCAGACTTAAGTAAGTGATCAGATGTAACATGGAACTGGAAAAATAACACTGATATTCATTTCTGAGACAATTTCAATAAGATATGTATATCGGTTCACTTTATATCAGTTAATTGCTCAATTTTATTAAACATAGAGCTATCAAAATAGCATTTATTTCCTCGTGTTTCTTTATGTCTTTTTGTAAGTGCCATCATGCTTCTTAATTATATTCATTCCTTTCTCATTACAACATTAACCCCTTTATAACTTTATTTCTAATGAAATACACTCTATTTCACTCAATTAATGGAGTATTTTGAGGCATTTCCTAAGTTATTAACATATGTTTCTTGCATAAAATTATGTTGAAGCTGGTTTTTGCCATGTTGGTATCAAAAGGTTTAATGAAAAATTTTAAATGGATTAATGAAAATTATTAATTATTTCATTATATGAAGACAGTAACTTAATCTATGGTTCTTGGTTGGGTTGATAACCAAAGGATTAAATTGCTAATCTCTTAATGTACAAAAGATATCAAAGAGCATAAAAATTGAACCCCTATCAAACAACCCTTGTTTGGGCTACAGTTCTCTGGTACAAAATGCACAAGCAAAGATATTTAGAGGAAGCACGTTTGATATGTTGACAGCAATGTCTTTGCTCCTTCTTATATCAAATGGTAACTCATTACTCCAGTGTTACATGATATTCAACTGATAATTTTGTTTTACAATTAATATGCATATTTAGGTTATATTGGTGGAATTTGTCAGTTGGTTGAGATGTTTAAAAGAAATATTTAGAGAATGTTACTATTATTATCATTATTACATTTTTATTAGCCCTTGTGGGCAATAAAAAAATTATTACTTTTTTATATCATCATGATTATCATTATATTATTATGTTTTTCTTTGCTTTTGTTTGTATGAAATGCCCCCAAGTCTCACCCAGAAATAACAAAAGACAGAAAGCTCTCAGTGTTATGAGGTGGTACACCATATAGTTGTAGGATTTGATAAAATATTCCAAAAGTTTCACTTAACAACCTCTGAGTGTGTCTATATATTTGGGTGCATATATATTTGTATGCATAATTTTTGTGCATACATTGAAAGAAACTTGTGCACAATGTGTGAAGTACCCATGAGAAATATTTTTTGCAACTCAGTGGTTTTAGGCTAGCCAGGAATTTGAGCTGTATTATAATTTGCACCAATGGATATCAAACTTAGTACCCCCAATGACTACAAGTAATATAATCACATTGAGATTTCAGATCCTGTTAAATTCTATTTCAAGGGCTTTTTATTTACTGACTTTCTCAAATCATTTTAGGGAGCTGCTTTTGTCAGCTGTGGTCATCACATCTATCTCATGTGCTGTCCTGTGTCGTTTTTAATGTTTTCTGAATGCAAGACCTGTGTGTCTAATAAATAAATTATTATTATTATTATTATTATTATTACAGTTGCATTTATCTTGCTTTATGTTCATACGAGTTATCACCAAGTCACAACCAGTGACCTCAAGAGACAACAAGGTCCGCCATGTTCAAGAAAGAACATACATACACACACATGCATCTTTAGGTGTTTAGCCTTGTGATGTACTTATATTGACAGAATCTTCCTTAATATATGGGCAGTTCCCATTAGTACTATCTTTTGTATTTCTCCTATACGCGGGTTTCCTGGGATTTGCGATAAGTAATCATTAGACCCCTTAGATATCACTCCTAGTGCGCCTACAACTACTGGTATTGTTTTAGTTCTCAATTTCCACATTTTTCCAATTTCTATCTCCAGGTCCTTATACTTGCTCAATTTTTCAAATGTTTTTATAGATACATTCTTGTCTATTGGAACGGACATATCAATTAGCAGGCATACCCTCTTTTTAAAGACATTCAGTATTATATCAGGTCTATTTGCCTCTATTTTTCGGTCTGTTTGGATGTTAAAGTTCCACAAGATTGAGATGTGATCTTTTTCAAGTATGGGAGGTGGTTGATGCTCCCACCAATTCTTTTGATGGGGCAGGTCAAAATGCTTACACATTATCCAATGTATGTATTGTGCAGCTCTGTCATGCCTGTTTAGGTATTCGGTTAGAACTATAGGACTGCACATTGAAATTATATGATCAATGGTCTCTGGTTGTTTTTTACATACACGGCATAATGGGTTGCATCCATTTTTTATTATGTTGGGTTGGTAATTTTTTGTTGGCAGACACTGATCTTGTGCTGATATAATCAGTCCTTCAGTCTATAGTAAATATAGTATAGATGCTATGTGGTTAAATGGTGGCTGTTGGAGCATAGAACACAATACCTGCAGTATTATTTCCAGCTCTCAATGCTTTGAGTTCAAATTTCACCAAGGTCAACTTTGCCTTTCATCCTTTCAGGTTACAATACAATAAAGTACCAGTCTAGAGTAATGAGTTAGCAAAATTGTTAGTCAGATAATATGCCTTGCAGTATTTATTTTGACTCTTTCTGTTCTGTGTTCAAATTCTACCGAGGCCCTGAGTTCAAATTCCGCTGAGGTGATAGACAAATCCTGTTGTGGCCCACATAGACGGAATATTCTGTTACCCAATTTAACTCTACAACTTACTTTTTAGATGCTTTTAGCAGAGTCCATTCTTTAGCAAGCATTCACTTAATATCTCCAATTTGAGAATTCTCACCCCGCTTCCACAAATCCTGGATGCTCTAAAATGGGTTACAGGTGCTGCCTTTCCCTCCCTGACTAAACATTAAAATGTGTTTTAAGCATAGAATTTTGTAGTCAAGAGAAAGGATATTTCAGTGTAGGGTTGATATTCAAAACCTGCCACTTGAAATAACTCATTTAAATCTTACAACAACTTCCTCAAACTAATTAACATTGCTACCTGAAGCATATATTCCTTGGTAAAGATAAATGTGGATAAGCACCAGTTAACATCCTGTTAAAGTGTGTTTTTTAGATAGGCTTTACTTCTTTAACAGCACTTTTTTTACTCTAAGGCCTTAACTGTAATATCCTTGCACTGGGTTCTTAACCATACATATACATAGTTCTGTTTTATATTATGTTCTTAACTTACCTCTATCCTTTTATAAACTATTAAATACCATGTTCTTAGAAATGCTGTTCTTAGCAATACTGACACCAAACTAAAATCTCTTTGATGTACCATAATTGTGTTATATACCTCTGTTCTTCCACCTTGTCTCTTAAATCCTTAAAACACCAAATAGACTATAATTGTTTCTACTTTAGGCACAAGGCCAGCAATTACCCAGTGCATTACTGGTACTTTATTTTATCGACCCCGTAAGGATGAAAGGCAAAGTCAAGCTCGGCGGGATTTGATCTCAGATCGTAAAGGGATGTAACTATGCTGGAAAGCATGGTGTCCAACCCTCTACCGATACTGCCAATCCACCGCATAGACTATAATGGTCAGTACTTAGCTCTGTTTTTCTGGCAAGGTACAGAGGAGAATGTAAGCTCACTCCTACCCCAACCTCTTGAATATAACATCAGTCTACCACAAATAAAATGTTCACAAGGAGTGGTACATATCCCCCACTCCCACCCCTGATATTGGTGAAATGAAGCAGTGTAGAATAAAATGCTATATCCCAGATTCACAACATAAAGAAATATGCCAGCAGCAGATCTGAAGTCAGAACTTATGAGCAGGTCGTCTACTACCCATCACACTTTCCATTATGTTCTCAGCTGGCATTTATACAGTTTGTTCTGAATTATGCTGTTGTTGCTATGTTGTGTTCTTCATTTGTCACCATGCAATAAGTTGATGGACTCAACACATATCCTGTTAATATAACATTGTTCAATCATTATGTCTTTCAAAGCTCATAATACTTGAGGTTACTGTTCCTTATAGAAATACTGTAGCCATTGAGATTTACACCCTCATCTACTCTTATATTGCAATGCAGATGCAGCCTGATCTAAAAGAAAAATGCATTATATATAATATATATTTCTTTTACACACATACACACACATATATACACACACACGAACACATATATATACACATCAATGTAGTGCTCCAGAACAAAAACTAAAGAACATTTTTTAAACACATAAATAGGTAAAAAAGAAAATAGATCTTCATATGAAAAAGATTTATATGCTGGCATTATATATAAAACGGTTAGCAAAAAAATTGTTAGTGCTATGATTTATATCGAATAATCAATCCAAATTCCATTGCATCTAGCTTGAAGACATTTCTGTCAAAAGTTTACCAATACTATATTTATGAATATACATATCTGTATATATACATGCACGCACACAATGATATATGAATGCATACTGAATGAAGATATGCACATAGAAAAGTATATGTATACATATATATATATATATACATATATTAATAACTACCTTTGTTCTCTGA
Organism: Eledone cirrhosa; assembly: GCA_964016885.1. Taxonomy (NCBI): domain Eukaryota; kingdom Metazoa; phylum Mollusca; class Cephalopoda; order Octopoda; family Eledonidae; genus Eledone; species Eledone cirrhosa. The sequence continues at coordinate 102,419,029 of OZ024740.1, forward strand.
TTCTTTCATTGTTCAACATAATATATATATATGTTGTGTATGTATATATGCATATATATATACAATTTTATGTGCGTGTATGTGTGTGTATATACACATGCTTTGTGTATACCAAGACCCTGTTATGAAAATATGAATGAATCTAATTATAGAATAGTGTGTGTTGTATACACGGTATTTTATAATTACTCAATAAAACTAATAATGCTATATAATACATATGTTGACTCTCAGCTGAATATGCTGCATTTGGATTCACAATAATACCAAAATACTGGTAATTCATTCCTGCACCTAGGGGATCCTTAAATTTTAATCAAACATGCCACCAAATTAGAAGTATCATCATGTGTGTCCTTTTAAAGCTGGCATGGGTTGGACAGATTGTGGGCATATTTATATATATATCTGGAGAAATAGATGCCAAGATAGTGAAATCATCATCATCGTCGGTTAACATCCATTTTTCACCTCAGTAGCACTTGAACTGCAGTCAGTCTATACAAAACATTTGACAATCCTTGTGTTCATTTCAGACAAACAATATACAGGTAGCACATCAAGTAGATTAAGAGATTTTACCCAAAATGTTTGAGATACATGTTAAGTAACAGACACTAACATCAGACACCAAGGAACTTCACTGTACTGGCTGTCTCAATATTAAGTCACAAATCATCATCATTAGTCAAGTGATGTGTGGATGAATGATGATAAAATCCCACAACAGCTTTTTACAGCAAACTGGAAATTGGAAAGCATCTCAAAAATAAGCATAAGAAAAAGATAGAAGGAGTGCATAAAATATAGATAAATGTGAGCAATGATGTAGAGCTGGCAATAAATTGGAAGGGTTGGAGGTATTTTGTTAAGGAAGGATTTGAGAAATGGCAGGCTGAACATGCTAAGTTTGAAACATGCTTTACCTAAAAATACTATTCCAAACCAGCTTGATAATCCAAAGAGTTGGATGTGTGGTACTTGTGAATATGTTCTATCAAAAGCAAGCTATTATTAATCACATGAAATCACACATACATTCACAGAAGCAATCTATGGATAATAATCTCTCACTGCTACATCCACAAAATATAATTTGTGCAATGTGTAGCAAAGTGCCTCAGTCCAAGCCTTATACTGCAAAAGGTATATACACAATAATGCCATTCCACAAATAGTTAGATATAAGCAAGTTTGCTACACCTGCCTGAGCTCTCAGAGATAGAAAAAGCTGGAAAATGTAATACAAAACACTTTATCTAAAGCTCTAACAACTCCATCGATCTACCACCTTGGATTGGTACTTTACTTTATCCACCTCAGAATAATGAAGGGCAAAGTTGATTGACCTCAGAAGGATTTAAACTTAGAAAGAAAAGAGATGGAACAACTACAACAGAACATTTTGTTCAATGCTATAATGATTCTGCTTGAGAATCACTGATTTACTTATTAGATCTTTCTTTAAGAGTCAAATATTTGATGAGGCCATTTTGTCATTAATGCATGCCTATAAAACTAGGAAAAAAATATTTTTTTAAATCATGAATAGGAGCTGAGGATTTGCAATGGTTAAGTCTATAAGGTGTCATTCAATATCATGTTTAAAGAGTTATTAAGTCACTAGAATTAAGTTTCTTGCATTTGCATCACATATCTATTAGGGTCACAGATTTTTTGGAATATGATTTGCTGTCAACATTCACTAATTCATTCAAGAATGAATTAGTGAATGGATGAAAAGAAATAAAAGATAAAGACAATGCTTCTATTGGAAATAGGTAGTAATACTATTATTACCTCATCAATCATTTCACTGATTATGTTCTCTTATATAGAATGCTGCAGGAGATTTCTAGGGACTTTTAACCCTCAATTACTGCCTACGCAATGTGTGTGTATACATGTGCATATATATATGTGTGTGTTTGTGTATATCTAGCTATATATGTCTGTATCTGTGCATATATATATATATATGTATATATGTATATGTATATATATGCACACACACACATATGTATATATCATCATCACCACCATTTAACTTCTATTTCTATGCTTGCATGGGTTAGACAGGTTGTCACATTATGAGACAAGTTAGGTCAGGTGGCCATGTTTTGGTGATATGGAACAGTTACTGGCTTTGGTTTCTATGGCTGCATACCCTTCCTACCCCCTTGACACACACACACACAACAACAACGATTTACTGAAGGGTGAATCAGTAACAGTAGTAGATTGGAATTTATCATACATCTTGCAATATAATATAATTATATTTCTGTATATACATGTGTGTGTCTGTTTTTGTACATACGCACCCCATTTGATAGCTTGAAAAATTACATCATTTTTCAAAACCAGAAATAAAGATTGTTCCAGAAAGTCAACTCGCATTTTATAAATACAAAATCCTAGTTTGTGTTAGTGTCATGTGGTGGTTCAGGCATCACAGTACCCTCTAACATGAACTGCAATCATATATCCCATTATTAGTAATATTTTCACAACCCAACAAGAATTCTAAGGTCAGTTTCCCTGCTAAAGCAGGGGTTAGCTTTGTGGACTCAATGACAGGCTTCATACATATCAATGGTGTCTTTTTTGAAGTAATGTTTCACAGCCAGATGTCCTGTTAGTCACCCTATGTGAGCTGGAATGGCTCTTCCAGCACATATACCTCACAATCCTCCAGGGAAACACCCTCTCTATTCTGTCTGTCAGGGCCAGGGGGGGTAGCCAGTGCATGGGCCCCCATTTGCTCATAATAGTGAAAGATGGAGAGACAGAAGCAGTGACAGTGGGAGTTTGGTTCCTTATATGGAACTCAATACCAAATTTCATCCAATGTTAGTCACCCCTTTAATTCAGAGGATTTGGGAACATATAAAGGAAACAATGCATATCAAAAGTACTTACTTCATATAAAATAACACCAGTCTGGAGGAATATTAGTAACAAATTTTGACTATATATGGAAACAAACTTGTCAGTTTGTTTTTAACAATTTTTTAAAGATTTCTCGAAGAAACCAGACATAATCAGTTTTCCTTATGACTCAAAACCCATTGACAATTTACTTTTATTTTTCTAATTCAAGTGTTTCATTTAACAACATCAGGGACAAATTACTTTGCAAAATGTAAACAAGAAAAAAATACAAACTGACCAAAATTAGGGCATTTTTGCCAAAAATATAATAAAGCAGCATTTAGTAAGCTATATAATATAATATTGGCTGATTTTATATCATCATTTATGTAACTTATATTTTGCTAGTCATGGCATATGATTAACCCATTTCTGACTACATTTATGAAATACACTCTATGTTAATTAATTAATGAAGAATTGTGAGGGATTTACTAAAATTATTATTTCATTACTAAGATAGTAACTTAATGTTAGGTTCTTATATAAAATTATGTTGAAAGATTTTAATTTCAATTGGAAACCTTTAAAATGGGTGGTTTTATTTCAGAGAACTTGAGCCAGTTTTGGCCGGGTTGGTAACTAAAGGGTTAAGAGTCACACTTTTAATAACTTCAACTATGGAATGAATTCAAATACATATTTAATATAAAGAAACAATTCTATGAAAATCTATTAATTTATGCATAAAAAATCAGATGATATTTATAAAACATAAAATTTCCATGAGTTCCATTATCTTATAATATAATATAATATTAGTAACTCATTTTATATAGTCATAGATGTTTAAACAAAATTTATATAGCTTTGTTTCAGATTTTTACCTGTATAATATTTGCGATTAGAGTGATTTTGAGGCAAAGATTCTGTCATATATTTTTGAAAGAACATTCTATTAATTGTGTGTGAACCACAACTTAAAAAATATCAATAAATAAAATGTTAGAGTTTTTTTTAATCTAAATTCAAAATTATATTAGAATTTAAATGAAACTTATGAGGAGTGTTGTTTATTATAACATGTTATGGCTTTCCTAGGAAAATAATAGGGTTTCATAAGTAACTGAATATATTAAATTTTAAAATGACCTGATAGTAAGGACGAGTATGAATGCTAGGTAAAGGTTGTTTTTTATGAAAGAACATGCCAAAATTAATATGGTATATGTATTTGTGGTTGTTGGGATGATATACATGCCTTCTGATGAGGTCCCAAAATTGATTAAAGGTGTATACCAGGGTTTTTTTTCTATTTACAGTGAAATTCATATTTTCTGGCATGTTTACATGCCAACATATTAGATATGTGTATATTTGCATACGCACTCTGTATTTATATAGGTATAACTTTATCATATACTTTGGCTGCTGGTGCACTTCTCAATGTATATATATATCATCATCATCATCAACGTTTAACGTCCGTGTTCCACGCTTGCATGGGTTTGGACGGGGGTAGTCCCACTTGAGGCAAGAGTGATTGTCTTGCTCGCATAGGACTGTCTGGCAGGTTTTCTACAGTTGGATGCCCTTCCTAACACCAACCACATTTACAGTGTGGGTCTGGGAGGTTTTTACCGTGTTGCCTACACGGCCACATTACAGCGTGGACTGTGTGTTTTTTTGTCGTGACACCTACACGATCTCATTTGTTTCGGCCCGGATGGCGCGGCACCAACATAACTTTACATAGGACGGGGTGGTGTGGATGGGGTGGGGGTGGTGGTGGTGGGACGGGGTGTATTTTGTTAGAGATGCCTACTGGCAAGGCGGGTCTTCTCTGTTACTGAGTACCGCCAAAGGTCTCGGTCCAGTGACATTGTCTTGGAGAGGTGTAAGTGTGTGAGGTCGGAGTTTATCAGCTCGTCCCAGGTTTTTCTAGGTCTGCCGAGCTGATAAACTCCGACCTCATACATATATAAACATATATATATATATATATATATATATATATATATATATATATATATATACATATATATATATATACATACATGTATATATATATATATATATATATATATATATATAAATGCATATATATACATGTATGCATATATATAGATATATGCATATATATATATATATACATATTGGAGGAAACAATTGTAAGCAAATAAATGATTTAAACTGAACTTTGATTCATGTAATTTCTCTATATATATATATATATGTATATATGCATATATATATATATATATACGTATATATGCATATATATATATATACATATATATATATACATACATGTATATATATATATATATATATATATAAATGCATATATATATATGTATGCATATATATAGATATATGCATATATATATATATACATATTGGAGGAAACAATTGTAAGCAAATAAATGATTTAAACTGAACTTTGATTCATGTAATTTCTATATATATATATGTATATATGCATATATATATATACGTATATATGCATATATATATATGTATATATGCATATATATATACGTATATATGCATATATATATATATATATGTATATATATATATATATATATATATACGTATATATATGCATATATATATATATATACGTATATATGCATATATATATATATACATACATATATATATATGCATATATATATATATGCATATATATATATGCATATATATATATATGTATGTATATATATATATGTATATATGCATATATATATATATTATATAACGGAGGAGTTGTGGTAAGGAACCAGATGGACCATAGCGCATCAGAGTACTCAATACTTAGGGTAGTAGAGTGGGTAATAGGAGAAAGTATGACCGTTGAAACGAGCTCTACCGTCGAACATGGTAAAAAGTTCCCAGTTCCACACTGTAAATGTGGTTGGTGTTAGGAAGGGCATCGAGCCGTAGAAAACCTGCCAGATAGTCCTATATGAGCGAGACACGGTCACCCGACCAACCTTGCCTCAAGTGGGACAACTCCCATCTAACCCCATGCTAGCATGGAAGATGGACGTTAAACGAAGATGATGATGATGATGATATATATACATATATGTCCATATATATATATACGTATATATATATATATATATACATATATATACATATATATACATATATATGTACGTATATATATATATATATATATATATATATATATATATATATATATACGTATATATGTATATATATATGTATATATGCATATATATATATATACGTATATATGCATATATAAATATATATACGTATATATATATACAAGTATATATGCATATATATACATATATATATGCATATATATATATATATACACGTATATATGCATATATATATATACACGTATATATGCATATATATATATATATATATATATATATATATATATATATATATATACATGTATATATGCATATATATATATATATATATATATACACATCATCATCATCGTCATTTAATGTCTATCTTCCACGCTAGCATGGGTTTAGACAGGAGTTGTCCCACGTGACGCAAGATTGGTTGTCTTGCTCATATAGGACTGTCTGGTGGGTTTTCTACGGCTGGATGCCCTTCCTAACACCAACCACATTTACAGTGTGGACTGGGAGATTTTTACCGTGTTACCTACACGGCCACATTACAGCGTGGACTGTGTGTTTTTTGCCGTGACACCTACACGACCTCATTTATTTAGGACTGGATGTTGTGGCACCTACATAACTTGTGTAGATGGGGGTGGGGGTAAGGGTAGTGGGGTGGGGCTGTATTTTTGGTTAGGAGGAGCCTACTGACTAGGTTTCGCTTTGTACTTAGGCAAGGCGGGTCTTCTGTATTACTGCGTAGCACCAACGATTTTGTATGCATATATATATATATATATATATATATATATATATATATACATGCATATATATATATATATATATATATACATGTATATATGCATATATATATATACACGTATATATGCATATATATATATATATGTATATATACACGTATATAAGCATATATTTATATATACACGTATATATGCACATAAATATATATACACGTATATATGCATATATATATATGCATATATATATATATGTATATGCATAGATATACATATATATATACATATGTATGCATATATATACATATAACACATACACACACACACCCATATATATATACACACACGTAATATCAGATTATTCAAAAAAAAACAAAGATTGCAATATGCAAGAAAAATTCACACAACCATACATATGGGGAAAATTGGTCAGTATGTATAGATTACATGGTAGAAAATATACAAGAGGAGTGAAAAAAAATACTGACATGAATGCCAAAACTCCTTTCATCAACTATCGACTGGACAACATCATGATTTAAAAACCTTTCTATATATGTAACTGAATAACTTTGTTGCTAGGAGAATAGAAAAAAAATGGTATACAATTGGACAATATAAACGTTTTAACTGTATATTATTGAAAAATATAAGTTTCATATAAATTTCATTTATCATTATTAACATTAAAAATTAACCCCAAAAGGATGAAAGACAAAATTGACCTTGGCAAAGGATACGACCATTATTTCTAGCATAGGCTCATGGCCAGAAATTCTGGGAGGAGTTAATTAATGAAATCAACCTCAGTACTTGATTGGCTTTTTATTTTTTATTTTTTTCATTTTTTTCATTCACCCTAGAAGAATGAAAAGCAAAGTGGATAATAATAATAATGATAATGATGATGATAATAATAATAATAATGGGTAAAAAAAAAAATATATATATATGTATACATATGGTTTTTCTCCATCGAGTCCGTAAATATACTTTTTGTCTGGTTTTCCTAGAACTCATCAAAGCACTTATGATTGTGATTGGTTTCTATTGGTACTTGATTTTTAAATTAAAAAAGAAAAACCTCATCAATATTATATACCACTTTAATGTCTCTTTTATTATTATTTAATTGCAAACATAGCAGACATATTTTAAATATGTTTTCCTGTATTCATATTAGGTCTGTGAATATCCCTCTGTAATTTCTCTCTCACTTTCTCTCTCTCTGTCACTCTCTCTCCCTATCTATCTATCTCGTTTAGAAGCTGATACATAGTCAAATTTAAAAAAAAGGAAAATATGCGATGTGTCTTTGTGAATGCTTCTTAAAAAAATACAATTTTTTTAATTAAATTAAATTGTCTGTAAATAGAAAATTGTATATTTTTCATATCTGGATTCAACAAAAACCACAACAAAAAATAAGATAAAAAGATAAGTAAATAACTCTAATGCAATAATGTGGAGATCTTTACAAAAATAAAAACAGAAAAAAAATATTTACGAAAATACAGTCTTTTTTCGTTTATTATTATTATTATTATTTTTTTTTTTTTGGTATGTTTTAGACGTATTTGCATTATAAATGTAATTCGTTTAACAATCAGCATTATTCCAAAGAAAATGTGATGTGGCATGACTGGGTGTGGTGTAGCATGGTAAAACCAACCAGTGAAGCTCCCTCTCAGCTAGCTTAGCTTGTAATCGCAGTTTCAATCCTCAGTTACAATCACTTCACTTCTAATTTGTTTGGTTGAGTTCACTTCAGTGTACTTATACAACTAAAGTGACTTTGAGAAAGGCATCAAAGTCACAAGGACGCATTTCTCCCCAATCCCCTATTCAAATAAAATGAGTGCTTAACTGCTATTCAGTATTAAAAATATGTTTGGCAACAACAAAAAGAGGATGATGATAATGATAATAATAGTAATAATGATAATAATAATGCTTTTTTTTATTATTGGCCACAAGGGCCGAACATAGAGGACAATACAAAGATGGGGACAATGAGCGTTTACATGCAATCAAGTAAAAAAAATTAATGAAATGATTAACAAAAACAATATCAACAGAATTCCCTAATAGGGGGGAAATGACGTTAGGAACCCCACAAATCCCAACCCACCCTCTAATAGTAATAATAATGTACCCCCACAGATGACCTTATATTCATGGAAATAATCTAAATATAAAAATCAAGAGATAGAAATACCTTGAAAGTGTATGATGAAAATAGAAACAATACCTATAAAAATAGGTGCTCTTGGAAGGATAAAAAACACACAGACCGATACATAATCGAAACCCCAGAATTTACATACATATACATCATACAGAATATACCCCTAATAGGTACTGCACACATATATTTCGACGCGTACTCTCAATACAATAGAAATAACAACATCGAAAACAACACTGCTTGGTAATGCAGTAACAATGCATAATAAAAATAATATGAATGATTTCTAATATAGGCAAAAGAAGAGAAATTTGGAGATGAGGGAAAAGTCGATTATATCAACTCCAGTACTTGACTAATAATAGTTTTATTTCACATAATTTAAAGAGGTAAAAACAGAGAAAAATTTTACAAAATACAAATTCTTAAAATATACTTATCGATATAAGCAACAAAAAGTTGTAATTTGTTATGTAAGCAGTTTTAAAATAATGTTGGGTTTTTTTTATTTTCCATTACATACTTTAATATTTTTCAAAATACAACAATATTTTGAAGAAAAAACATAAAAAAAATAAAAAGTTAATATTCACCTCTGTTTATATATGGTTTGTGTTTCGAATATTATTGTTGTACAAACGGTGTATTGAGAGCAGGCACATTTTGAGGTAGAAATTGTGCATCATATACACCAGAAAATATGGTATTCATTACAAGCTTTATGTATATAATATTTCTGGGAGAAAATATTTGAAATATATTCAAGTTTTGAAAATATTTCAAGTTTTTATGAAAATATTATAAAATTTCTTTTGCTTTTCAAGGAATGAAACAGTAAATTCTGAAATTGAAATTGTATAGCTATACGAATATCAACTTTTTACCATTTTTTGCAGCAAACACATTTTAAAGTATCATTAAAGGGTGGTATATCAAATAAATGTTCATTGGGGTAAAGGTTGGAAAAATGAAATAACGACAACAACAATAACAATAACAATAATAATAATAATGATAATAATAATGTCTAATTAAAGCACAAGGCCAGCAAAGGGGAAAAATTGATTATATCGGCCCAGGTCTTTACTGGTACTTTATTCTATTCACTTTGGCAGGATTTGAAATCAGAATGTAAAGAGCCAGAACAAATACTGCTAACATCAGGGTGGAACACCTGCAGAAAATAAAATTAATTGGAACTGGAGAAGTGCTTGAAAAGTGATATCTCTATTCCGTTACCAGCTTTAGATGCTGAAGACTCTGCAGTAATAATAATTATGGTTTCTTTCATTGGCCACAAAGGTCCAAGACATTGGGTTCAGAGACATGACAACACAACACTAAGTGAGGTTTAAAAAAAGTAAAGGAAAAGAGATGTCGCCAAAGTGAAAACATTAGGAATAACAATAATTGAAATTGTGATAAATATTGTGAACAATAAAAAAGAAAGAAAACAATAACAAATGTCAACAAAAATAAGTTGCCCAATAGTAGGGGACTGCACTTTAAAGTAATTCCAAGGAGAAACCCTACACAAAGCCCTAGATTACTTTAACTCATAGGCATTTACAGTGCCCTCCCCCAGTTTCCTTCTGCCTATCTAACCCTTTAGCATTTAAACCAGCTATATCTGTCCAGAATTCTCTCACCTCTTTCTGTTCAAACTGGCCATAAGTGGCCACTCATACTGACGTTAAGGTATTGTTCTCAAAATAAATAAAATCAAAATCTCAGAGATTTGGTATTATGAGAAATAATTATGTGAGGTAAAGCCTTTACTGCAAAAATATGATAGTAAATATAGAGTAATGAAAATGCTAAAGGGTTAAAAAAGCATAGTCAAATTAGGTTCATTCAGCCATGTCAATCTCACTGCTCTCACCCCTCTTTCATAAAATACACTAGAAGACAACACTTCCCTCTCTACCCTCATATTCCTCCTCAAGTGGAACTTGATACTTTGACCAGAAAGGAAAGTTCCTATCTTAATCATTTAAGATGAATCCACCATACAGCTTCCTTTGCCATAGCTACCAGACTAAAAGAAGATGGTGGTTCAATCTTCACTATAGACCCGGCTGATAGCTGGATCTGTCCTACACATGCTAGCAATTCTTCAACATAAACCCATAACTTCTGCAATGCACAGGCACTGTTTCAATAGCATGCAGGATGGTTTCATCCCCCTGTGTGCATCATGGACAGGTTTAGCTGCTGCCACTTCCGAGCATGTAGCTTGTCTTGAATTGGTTGTGCCCCTCTGTATCACTGCCAAGCCAAGGATATTTGTAAATTGCCCAAAATCCCAGACTTGAAAATCCTCCAAAAGAATATGTTTAGACTATCCTTGTAAACATCTAGAGCCACTCTAAGACAATTAGTACTCATACCTTCCAGTAACCTTCTATAGTGAGCATAACTCCACTAACCATCTAATAGTGCTCAATCCTTCCACTAACCCTCTGTAGAATGCAAGTGTTGTTCTCTGGTTACATATTGCTTTGTTCAGCTGATAAAATATGTGGTCAGGTGTTTACTGGAGCATGGTACAATGGACAGGCAGTAGCATACCACCAAAGCAATGTTAGTATTTGAGGGACAGTTCTCTCTCTACCAATTTCTAAGTGAGATTGGCTACTTTGCTTGTGATTTTTTCCCAGTTCTTGTCTACCTGGCAGTCTGGTTGAAACCAGATTCCAAACACAAGGTCATTGGTCCAGTGGTAGAAATTTTAACTGGCCAGCATGGTCAGGCCTTTTCCTATACCAATTAACAACAACAACAACAACAAAAATAATAATAATTTTCCATTGACCACTATCATATATATATTAATATATCAAAGCTACAATCAGAAATACATTCAGCACCACAAAACAATGTCAATTATTTTTATTAACAAAAACCTTTCCTTTTAAAAAAGAGAAAAAAAAAGAAGAAAAAAACATGGGTCATTTGCTTGAACTGGACATAAAAGTCAAGGGCTTGTCCCTTCTATGTCATGCCACATAATCATTTCAATATATAAGATTTTGGGGGCGTTTTCAATCTGCTTTTTTATATATATATTTTCTTTTTCTTTTGTAATTTGTTATTTTTTACTTGAAATTTATGGCTGTGATTTTTAGTTTGCAGTGTTTTGATAAATTGCAATAAAATATTACACACACACATATAAATATGTGTGTGTGTGAGCATGTATATGTGTGTATGTGTAAATATACATATGTGTGTGTGTGTGTGTGTGTATATATATATATATATATATATATATATATATATATATATATAGTATATATATATATAAGTATATATATATACTATATATATAGTATATATATATACTATATATATATATATATATATATGCATGAGAGAAAAAGATCAATTGTCAACATAATAAACCAATGCAGTGAAATTTCTATAAAAATAAATACAAAAAGAAAATACAATTCAGTTTGAAAAAGTGTAGAAAATTACAATAGCCTAACGCAGTTATCACATTGTATACTATTGTATTCACATTTACACACCATTTTTTTACACTTTCCTACACAAACACATGCACACCATAGATATTGTAATGTAGTTATTTGAAGTGCCCTTTCAAAAGTGACTTAAACAAATCAAGTTTTTTGTAAATAATTATACGGTATCAATAATTCACTTTGTTGGTAAAATTCTCCTTATATACTTCCAGTAAATTTTCTAACTATCCATCTGTCTGCCTGATTGTCTGTCTGCCTATCTATCTACCAAGCTAATAGAACAAAAGAGACAAACAAAAAGGGAAAAAAAAATGGTTTAAACCAAATTAGTCATTCTCAAAAATATTTTATTTTCTAAATATTGTTTTATATCATTGCAAAGAATCAAACACTCATATTGTTTACATAACTGTAGATAGATAGTGGATCTGAATAAAGAATAAAGCATAAAGTATACAATGCAGAAAGAGAAGACATGTTTGAAAAGGAATATTTATTTATGGGTGTCTTTCAAAGCATTTGAACATTTAAATGTTGATAGTCCAAGTTTCCTACAAAAGTGGTTGACTTGCAAGAAACATGTATGAATCAGGTTTTCATTTTAAAACACACTGGGATAAGTATGTGTGTGGGTATGTATATATATATATATATATATGTGTGTGTGTGTGTGTGTGTGTGTATAGGCAGAGTAATTAGAACTTTGGATAGGATATTTTGTGGTATTCATTCCAAGTCTCCTCACTCTCTGAATTCAAATCCCTCTAAGGACAACTTTGCCTTTCATCGCATCAAGGCTGATAAAAAAGTACTAATCCAGTATTAGGGTTCATTCTTCCTCCATATCTCTTTCTCACTTCCTCTCTCCTTCTCTCCCTACTTCCTTGGAAGAAATTGTCTGTATTCTGACCTGGGGAAGGGATGGGCCTGCTAGGTTTTAAATGCCCAAGATATGCTGTATGTCCTGACTGCACCCTTACAATTCCATCAGCAATTGTGGGGTCCTTACACACACACACACACACACACACACACACACACACACACACATATATATATATATATATATATATATTAAAATAACAGATTAAAGTTTAAGCAAAGAATCGCTGCTTTCACCCTTAACGGGATCTTCTGAAACTAAAAAAGTCAATCTGTGAACGCAGAAGTAAATATTTCAAAAAGCGTTTCAACCGAAAGAAGACAGGAAGACGATACTTTGGTTCGTGGAAACGTTCCCTGGCAAAGAACGGAAAAAACGAAGATAATACGTCATTATTACACACACATATATATATATATTTTTTAATATATATATTTTTATGTGTATTTGGTGTATACGTTCGTATGTGTGCGGGTACAGGCGTTGCGTGGGTTCTGTATGTGCGTGCGTGGTTTTTTTTGTGTGCGTGCTTGTATTTGCATACCCATGGCGAGTGTTTTCGCGTATGCTTGTGTATGTACGTATATGGATGCGTGTATGTATATATTTAATTTCAATTACCTCTGTATTTTATTTACTTTATTCTTAACTCTGAAGCCGAGAATCATTCGGTTTCCTAAATAGAATTTTAGTCTACGACTTCAGTTATACCATTTACGTGGTTTTGTCTTTGCGTGTAATTGTTCTCACCGCTCCTCATAATGACGTATTATCTTCGTTTTTTTCGTTCATTACCAGAGAACGTCACCATGAACCACCTAATAGAATATTAGTCTACGACTTCATTTACACCATAAACGTGGTTTTGACTTTGCATGTAATTGTTCCCCCCCCCCCCCCCCCGCACCAAATAATGACGTATTATCTTCGTTTTTTTTCCGTTCTTTGCCAGGGAACGTTTCCACGAACCAAAGTATCGTCTTCCTGTCTTCCTTCGGTTGCAACGTTTTTTGAAATATTTACTTCTGCGTTCACAGATTGACTTTTTTAGTTTCAGAAGATCCCATTAAGGGTGAAAGCAGAGATTCTTTGCTTAAACTTTAATCTGTTATTTTAATAAATATTTGCTCTACGGTTCTTATATATCTGATATATATTTATCCTTATCGAGCCCTCTTTGGATTTTAGTCTTCAAATTTATTATTACTATTATTACTATATATATATATATATATATATATATAAAGACACCCAGTACACATCTGTATTTGTAGTATGTAGCACCTGTATATGTTTGAGCCATAAAGTAAACAGTTAACATACTCAAAGTTGGGGGTTGTCCACTATATCTCTTGGTCAGCTGCACATAATCTGCCAATGCATACAGTCAACAAAAAGTAGTGAACAAAATTTGTGTATATATTGCTATTTACTTTTCATATAACAAAATTACACATACACACACAGACATCATCATCGTTTTTATGTCCACTTTTCCACACTTGCATCAGTTACAGTGTTCCCTCTCAGCATGGTATCACTCCACGTGTCACAACCATTTCCTATCGCCTCTGTGAGCCTCAGTGATTTGAGGTCATCTCTCACATCCTCTGCCCAGGTCTTTCTTGGTCTACCTCTACTGCGACTTCTTTCCAGTGGCATTTCCTGGCACTTCACCCAGCAATCATTGTTCATGCACATCACATGTCGAAATGAACGGAGACTTTTCTCCTGCACACCACCTCAGATTCCTCTTAAACCTAGCTTCTCCTTCAATTCGTCCAAGCTCTGCCTCTCTCACACACTTACATTACAGATATATGTATAAATATATATATATATATATATATATATATACGATATTGACAAATGGAAACTATATTTATAAAACCATATTTATTTCATTATACATATTTCAAGGACACCAAGTTAAATTATGGTGTGCTTTCATCAGATAAAATATAATATAGAGCAGTTTTATAAATAAATATTGACATACCCTTAAAGAATGCAACCATTACTGTTTAAATAGAACTTTTGCATATATATATATATATATATATTTTATTTTGTTCTTCATATTGGGTATTGTTTCCTCATATTTAGATGGATTAATGTGCATTTCATTCATTATGTATGTATATTTGTATGTATGTGTGTGTGTACATGCATGCGTGTGTGTATGTGCATGTGTGTGTATATATATATATATATATATATATATCATTATCATCATCACCATTTAACATTCATTTTTCCATGATTACATGGGTTAGACAGGTTGCCCACATCATGAGAAATGTCTAGCCAGTTGGCCACGACATATTTTGCTCAGACAGAACTGTAATTTGGCTGAGATTTTTACAGCTGAATGCCCTCCCTAACACCAACCACATTTACAGTGTGGAACTGGGTGGCTCTGTTATGAGGAGGGACTGGCCAGTCGGCTGCACCAATCCTTACACATAGCAGAGCCGTTTTACTGGGTAGTCCTGTTATGAGCCACGTTTGGCTAGATGGCTGCACCATACCTTGCACAATATCAGGACTGTTACTGTATTTTGCGATCTATGTGGTCACATTATGAGGGAAGTTGGCCAGTTGGCTGCACCAAACCTTACACATAGTGGAGCCCTGGATGGGGCCGTTATATATATATCATCATCGTTTAATGTCCATTTTCCATGCTAGCATGAGTTAGATGTGCTGTCCCATTGTAAGACAGCGTGGTAGGAGGACCATGCTTTGCTCACACAGAACTGATTTTAGCTTGGTTTCTACAGCTGGATGCCCTTCCTAACACCAACCACATTTACAGCGTGTACTGGGTGCTTTTTGTGACACCTACACAACCATTTTACAATGTGGACTGGGCGTTTTTATCATGACTCCTACATGACTGCTTTATGTATATGTATATATATATATATATATATATATATATATATATATATATATATGAATGCATGCATCTGTATGTCCTAAACTCTAAGAGTAGCATTGACCTAAAAAGATAAAGTAAGCCAAATATACCAGAGAAATATTGTATTGCAGCACCAATCTCCAGTGTAGGGTAATGGCTGGTTACGGAATTTTTTATTTGATAACTAAGTTCCCTTATGCTATAAATTGTTTCACCAACTTCAACAGAGACATATATACTAGTGAAGAGAGATGCAAAAACATATCTTAGCTGAGGTTATTTTTATTGATAATCAAATTCAGGATTTTGTGGTAACTTTCTTGTGACTTTGATTGATACCATAATCAAGCATAAAAAGCAAACTTTATTGAGTATTGCATCAAAGTCAACATTTTTATTATATTGCTGTATAGTTAAGATGTGTTGTGTGTATATGTTGAAGCACAAATTCAATATGAGATACTAATTTCTATATAACTCACTGCAATATATATTCATACATTTCTATTTTATACTGTTTAAATTTGAAATAAATTTGTTCAAAGCTCATTTCAAACCCACTATTCTTGATCTTGCATGCACACACTTGCACACACACACAGACACAGACACACACACACACACACACACACACACACACACACACACACACACACACACACACACACACACACACACACACACACACACACACACACACACACAAATGTAACTGGATGAAGGCAGGCTGATCATGTTTGATTAAATCATCACAGTGTGCCTCACTAATTAACAATATCAGGCATTCGAATAGCATTCATATAATCACTGGTGTCCTGCATCAGGGGTTGTGGCTAACAAGTTTCTTAATGTCCTCAACTCACATAAAATTACAGGGTGATTGATACTGGACTTTCTCTGGAGCAAACCCTTTCTTGTTATTTCGCTTTCTAATATTTGATAAATACTTCTGTAGAATTAACTGAAGACTCATATCACCTTCTAGAAATACATCATTTAATTATAACTATTAACCAAAAATGATATATAATTATCTCATCTTCTATGAGTTTTATATAGTACATGGTTTAAAAACAACAATCTATAAAATCTCTAACAGTACAGATATAATTTTTTTGATTGCAATCCTCCGAGGGAAAAAAACACCAACACTTAATAATTTGCATGTCACAGATTGATCTTGGTTTCAAATGGAATATGGTTTAGATGTTTTTCTAGTTTCTGCTATCTTGTAGAATATTCAATGCTCATGATGAATATTGTACACAATGAAAACACTCAGTGGTCAAGACTCTTCTGTTAAAAGACTTCAATTTTATCAATAAGCTCAAACTGTGACATTCATTTTAATAGGCAACTTCACTTATCAATTGATTTCTACGCTTCATCACAAAATGTAAATTTTGATCAATTAAAAAAGTAGTATGAATGATTTTGTTTGTATTTCAACATAACTGTTTATGCAGGCAGAACCTCTTAAGTTGACTACAGAAGTTAGCACAAGATAGTGTGTCAAAAAGGTAAAGTTAGACATACTGAAAAAAATAGTTACAGAAAGATTACAAGGGGTTCATAAATCAAAATTATTTCCTCTGAGTTACTATGTCATGCAGTAGATGTTGTGATGAGCCTTTTCTAGAATAATAAAACAACATATATTATAAATACTTATTATAAATTAGTATGTGAATAGTTACTATAATGGACCTTAAGAATGGACACGGAAATCAGAATTTTTTTATTTTTGAGTAGTTGGAAACATAATACGTTCAGTATTCAATACCTTCATTCTTTAATAATTACAGTTATATTTCTATACAGACTATATCCCCCTGATATGGTTTAGAAAACCATTTAAATTCTGTAACGTAATGGTTTTGCTGTTGGAAAAAAATCAAACCATTGCTTGTTGCAGAAATGTATCTAAGTGGAGCTCACTTCTTTTTATTCTGACTGTCATTATTCTTTTTAAACACTTCTTCCTTCGTTATCAATGTGAAATTTGAAAGCATGATAGAACAGAAGATTACAATAATGAAAGTCTTACAGAGTGGGAGTAGTCAATTTAAGAACCTTTCACTTTTCTACCTATCAATTCTTAAGATCAATCTACACTCTGTGTGGCTTCATGTGTATGTAATGAGCTGCTTCTAATCATCATCATCATCATCACCGTTTTACGTCCGTTCTTCCACGCTAGCATGGGTTAGACGGGTTGTCCTGTTGTGGGCAGTGTCTGGTCGGCTAACCTTGTCTTGCTCATATGGGAACTGATTCTGGCTTGATTTCTACAGCTGGATGCCCTTCCTAACACCAACCTCATTTTATAGTGAGTACTGGGTGCTTTTTTTCCATGGCGCCTACACGTCCACTTTACAGTGTGGGCTGGGTGCTTTTTTGCTGTGGCACCTCCATGACTACTTTGCAGTGGAATGATATGGACCCCAGTCCTATCATCTCATTTCTACAGCTGAGTAAACTGGAGCAATGTGAAATAAAATGTCTTGCTCAAGGAAACAACACATCACCCGGTCTAAGAATTGAACTCACAACCTTTTGATTGCAAGCCTAATGCTCTAACCACTAAGCCATGCACCTTCTAATATTATATAATATATGATAATGGAGTATTGGAGTAAAATATGTACTAATAATACTTTCAGCTCATTTCACTCAACTGTACTCCAATCCACCATTGATTTGTGAATATGCTATATTGTAGTAGGGTGGGATAAGTAAATTGAGAAATAGCTCCTATATAACTAGCATGAAATCTCTCAGCAACACACCTCACCCTCTGACTCACATGCATATGTCTCCTCACCTCCCTTTCTACAGCTACTATAATGGCATTTCTGATGCATCTTTGCCCTTCTCATTGTCCTTATCATCTCCAGGTCAAACCTTAAGTAAAAGTACACTCCAACTCTCCTGACTCCTTCCATCTTATATGGTTTACCTCCCACTCCACTGAAAAGAAAAAATATTCCAGGCATTGCCATCTTGTCTTCTTTTTTTTCAGTCATTAAGTAGCTAATAATACATTGTCCAATACAACCTTAGATACCTATTTTTAAAGTAGTGGGATCCCTTTTTAAGATAATAATCTAAGAAAAATTTGGCTGCTATTTCTGGCAGAACAGGCAAACCCACATAGAAGCTTTCTTGTTGGCTCAAAAGAAACTGTGTAAAACTTGGAGGGGAAATAATTCCTTAGTGAAACCTTCTCCAATGACTTTTGACTTGCCATTGCTCATTTTTATGTTTATCACAATGACCTCTGTTTCTCCTAACTAATAACTCCCTTCCCAATTTCATATCCAGTAATATCCACATTCACTTTTTCCTTGTGTTTTTCTCACATTGTTTTTTTTTTTCTATCCTCTTTCTCTTACTCTCTCACTCATTTATGAGCCATTAGGGATTGTTGAAATAAGTACCAGACATAAAAGTAATTATTGGGGTCAATATGATTGACTATAAACCTTTCCAGTTAGAGCCCCAGCATGACCCTAGTCAAATGACTAAAACCAGTAAAATAATAAAAGAATCTGAATTGTTACTATAACAATTCATTTCCTTGTTTTGTTTAGTATTTTTAACAGGATTAGATTAATAAGAAATGAAAATGTTTAGCTTTTAACTTTTGTGATACCAAACTACCTAAAATCATACCCTGGTTCTATGATACAAAAGTGTTTGTTTTAAAGTGTTTATCATCATCGTTTAATGTCCATTTTCCACACTAGCATGGGTAGGACTGATTTATCTAAAAGCATTTCATCGTAATTTCATGTGAGAACCTGTGTTATGTTATGCTCCAAACAATGCCTTAATAATGAGAAATTTAGCTATATTACAAACTCCCTCCAAATGCTTGATTATTTTCAAATTGTTTTATAAATCATTAGAAATATGGTAAAGAAGGAATTAAGTATTCTTTGAATTTTGATTGTAGCTTTTCTATTTCACTGTCTTCGTCTGTAATTATTCCATTATTAATTTCATCCTATCTTTTCATTCGTTATTTTTTCCATAAATATTTAACTTTGTTTTCACTTTTCTATTATACATACATTCTCCAAATTTTCTCACCACACCACTTCCTACTGAATCTCCATCTTCTCTTCATTATTCCTTTCACTACCATAATTTTATTGAAAGATACTGTCTATGATTTTCGAATATATTTTTTTAAATAGTGAAGAACTTTAAAGTTTAGTAATATTATTTAGTACTATAAGTAACTTTCTTAATATTTATCAGGTGCTTATAGCATAAGTTAAGAATTATGATGGAAGATGTTTAGATAAATATAAACAATTTAATACTGATAGTTCTGTATCATAGAAACAGAGGTGGTTTCAGACAGTTTGATATCACGAGTTTGTGATAAAATAAACACTTCTAAAATTAATCTTTATTTACACCCTAATATAAAGAAAAATATATATAGTACAAAAAAGCAACAAAATCATACACAGTCATAATTTTCAAAACTTAAATGCCACCTTCTTTATGTAGAGTAGGAGTAAAAATATTGTTATAATAATTGTTTGTTATAGCTTAATCTCACTGAAAATGGTTTGGGAAAGAGCTAACTTTAGGTACTTACTTGGATAAAATGGGCCACAAATGAATCATCTCTTTTTCATTGATGACCTCAAACTTTTTGGGCAAAGTGAGAAAGTGATTGATTCTCTAACACCAACAGTGTTCTTGTGTTGCAAGGGTGTGGGAATGGAATTTGGTATATCCAAGTGTGCTACACTCATAGTTAGGAGAGGGTAACATGTGCAAAGCAATGGGATTGAGCTACCAAGTGGGAAACTATGGTAGATCTTGAGGATAGTGTCTATAAGTATTTAGGTATGGAGTTGGAAGATATCATGGATGAGAAAATCATCACCAAGCAGAAATATTTGAAACATTTAAATTTTTGTTGGCAACAAAACACAATGCACAAAATTTGATATTGACCATAAATGTATGGACAATCATAGGGATCGGGTACAGTGCAACAATAATCAGATAAACAAAGCATGAGCTTGAAGACATGGACAGATTAACAGGAAAAATCCTGATGGTGAAAGAAGTAAAATATAAGAAAGCAAATGTCTTGTGATTGTACATGCCAAGAAGAATGGGTGAAAGGTGTCTTGTTGGAATAGAGAAATATGTAGCAGGTGAATGGAGGACAATGGATTTATATGTTATCAGGAGTGAGGAAAATCTTCTGCAGGATATTACAAATAAGGTTGAACTATCAAAAGAGCATACTGAGAGCAGAGAATCATAAAAGAGAAAGCTGAAAGCAGAAAAGCAATGCCATTGTGTGGTCAATTTGAGAAGGACACAAAGGAGGTTAAAACAAGCAAATCATTGGATTGGTTAACTAGAAAAGATTTGGAACAGGAAACAGAAGGTTTGCTTATGGCTGCTCAACCAATCACTGAACACAAACTCAGTACAGCATGATATTGACAATCAGGCAGATTCAGAGGTGTCGGGAGAGTGGGAAAGGAGTTGAAACTGTCAGGCACATTGGGAAGACCTCAAAAATACTCACACAAAAGGATTACAAAAGACATCACAATAAAGTGTGCAAATTCCATCACTGGTGCTTAAGACAATCTGAGGTCATTTGATTTGTTTAGGAGATTAAATATCATCAATCTAAAAACTGAGCAAACATGAAATAATAATAATGATATTGTAAGTGAATGTGTTAAGTTGGCACAGCAAGAGTACAAAAGACGAAATGATAATGTTGCTGGATATATCCATTGAGTGATATCTGAGAAATGTGGATTTGTCAGAGCAACTAAATCATATGAGCAGAGACCAGAAGGGGTGTTAAAGAATGATGAATTTAAGCTTTTGTGGGACTTCACCATTTAATGCGACAGAATTAATATAGGCAAGTGGGCCAGACATTTCAATTGTGAACAAGAAAAAAAAGGAAGGCCTAAATTATCGATACCCAAGAGATAAAGAGAAGGATAAAGAGCATGAAAAGATTGAGAAATATGAGCCACTGAAAGAGGAGATTGGAAAGTTGTTGGGGAGAGGGGGGGGGGGTATGATTCCAGTGGTGATTGGATCATTGGAATGCATATTGTACAGTTTTGAGGACTGTGTAAATAGAATTAGAATTGATGCAAGGTTACAGCACATGCAAAAGACAGCACTTTTTGGTACAGGAAGGATTTTAAGGAAAGTCTTGTCTATGTAAGACACAGGAGAGGATGCAATGAGGGACCTTTGTCAACTGAAATATCCAGATTATTTAGCATCTAAGTATCTGAGATTTACAAAGATGAACCATACTACTACTACTACTAACAATAATAATAATAATAATAATTATTATTATTATTGTTATTACTCTTTGAGTCTCAGTCATTGATGTTATTTAACTGGAAAGTTTGTTGAGATGAATATCAAGCCACTACCTGCAGCCTCAGATATTCAGGACGTATCGGAGGGTTCTTGCTGTTCCCAGCAAGCATGCCTTTTGAAGCGTTCCAAAAAGCGTGAAGAGGCCAATTTTCTTTAACCATCCCTGGACACTTTTTGAGATAGTCCCTAATGCGCCTATGACAATCGGGATCACTTTGACTTCATGGCAGTTCCAAATCCTTTTTACCTCCCACTTTAAGTCCTGGTATCGGTTAATTTTCTCCCTCTCCTTCTCTTGCACTCTCGTGTCGAACGGGCAGGCCACATCCACAATCAGGCACGATCTTTTTTCTTTGTCCAAAACCACCGGGTCAGGTCTACTGTGTTCCAGTTTCTTGTCCGTCTGTATCCTAAAATCCCACAGCACCTTCACCTGATCGTTTTCTATCACCGCCTCTGGCTTATGCTCATACCACTTCTCATTATTATTATTATTATTATTATTATTATTATTATTATTATTATTATTACAGTTGCATTTATATTGCTTTATGTTCATACGAGTTATCACCAAGTCACAACCAGTGACCTCAAGAGACAACAAGGTCCGCCATGTTCAAGAAAGAACATACATACACACACATGCATCTTTAGGTGTTTAGACTTGTGATGTACTTATATTGACAGAATCTTCCTTAGTATATGGGCAGTTCACATTAGTACTATCTTTTGTATTTCTCCTATACGCGGGTTTCCTGGAATTTGTGATAAGTAATCATTAGACCCCTTAGGTATCATTCCTAGAGCGCCTACAACCACTGGTATTGTTTTAGTTCTCAATTTCCACATCTTTCCAATTTCTATCTCCAGGTCCTTATACTTGTTCAATTTTTCAAATGTTTTTAAAGATACATTCTTGTCTATTGGAACGGACATATCAATTAGCAGGCATACCCTCTTTTTAAAGACATTCAGTATTATATCAGGTCTATTTGCATCTATTTTTCGGTCTGTTTGGATGCTAAAGTTCCACAAGATTGAGATGTGATTGATGCTCCCACCAATTCTTTTGATGGGGCAGGTCAAAATGCTTACACATTATCCAATGTATGTATTGTGCAGCTCTGTCATGCCTGTTTAGGTATTCGGTTGGAATAGGACTGCACATTGAAATTATATGATCAATGGTCTCTGGTTGTTTTTTTACATACATGGCATAATGGGTTGCATCCATTTTTTATTATGTTGGCTTGGTAATTTTTTGTTGGCAGACACTGATCTTGTGCTGATATAATCAGTCCTTCAGTCTTCGATTTCAGTCCAGAGGATGCCAACCATTGATGGGTTAGAGTTTTGTCAACATCAGGATTGTTAGCTCTTTCTGGGTATTTTCCATACAGAGGCTTTTCTTGCCATTTTTAGCCAGTTTCTGTAGCAGTTCTTTCTTTGCAGTTACTTTTACCTGCTTTGCTCTTTCTGTGTTTTTCATTTCAGCAGTAAATGGAACTTCTGAATTGTGTAGTCCATTACTGTATCTTTGTGCATCTTTTGTAATGGAGTATGATCTTTTGATGCTTTCGTGTTTCAAAATGAGTTTGATCATCCAATCATGTGATTCCCTTATATATGTAGATAATCCAATTGTTGCAGTTTTCAACGCAATATCTAACTGGATTAACCCACGTCCTCCTTCTTTCCTAGGGAGATATATTCTATCTGTATCTGCCTTAGGGTGATGCATGGTTAAGAATTTTCTAATTTTTGTATCGAGACTACGGATCTCTGTGCTTGACCAGTTGATGACATTGTAACTGTAGGTTATTACTGGTATGGCAAACGTGTTTATGGCATCGATCCTATTCCTTGCATTCAATTCCGTTCTTAAGATTGCTCTTACTCTGTGGTAATGTTCCTTCCTTATCCTTTCCCTCATTGTCGAGTGCTTGATTCCGTCTCCTTCACAAACACCTAGATATTTGTAAGTTTCCTCTTGATCAAGTTCTCTTATCACATCCCCCGATCAAGATTAATATCTGAACTTTTCAGCAGCTTTCCTCTGGTGAACGTTGCTTCGGCACATTTATCTAGTCCAAACTCCATTTTAATGTCATCACTGAACTGCTTCACAGTGGATAATAGCTCTTGCAATTGTTCACCATTTTTTGCAAATAGTTTCAGATCATCCATGTAGAACAAGTGATTAATGGTTTTGTCATAGACTTTATATCCATGTTTTGTTTCATTGAGCATTTTACTTAATGGTATAAGTGCGATGCAGAATAAAATCAGTGAAAAATTGCACAATTAATATTAACTTCTCCAGCTTCCAGTGATTTTTTTTCACTATTCAAAAGGAGTGTCGTTTTCCATGTCTTCATACTGAATGACAGGAACCTCCTGACAACGGGAGATATTTTGAAAATCTCTAAACATTTTTCAATCCAACTGTGTGGCAAACTATCGAATGCTTTTTTATAATCTATCCAAGCAATTGATAGATTTTTGTGTCTATTATGACAATCTTCCAGTATCATTCTGTTAACCAAAAGCTGATCTTTACAACCATATGAGCCTCGTTTACATCCTTTCTGTTCATTGGGAAATAGGTCATTTGTTATCAGGTGGTCATATGTATATTCAGTTAGGACTGATGTTAAAATTTTATACATTGTGGTCAAGCAAGTTATCAGTCTGTAATGTTTGGGATTGTTTGTCTCATCATTCTTCGGAAGTAGGAATGTAATGCCGTTAACTAGCCATGATGGTATCTTTTCTGGCTCCTTAACTATTTCATTGTAAAGTTGGGTTAACAGCTCATGATACACTGTGAAGGCATTTATCCAAAAATTTGGTATTTTGTCTTTTCCTGGGGATTTCCATTTGCTGGTTTTTTTAAGAGCCAAACGCAACTGTTATATTTTCCCATGTTTGTTCCTCGAAGTGAACTGTATCTTTCATTTGTCTGTCTATCCATGGGGCATGTATATTATGAACTTTTTCTTCGGCCCAGATCTTTTCCCAGAATTCTTGCACTTCCTCCTTGGGTGGTATTGATTTAGCAGTTATTGTTGACTTGCCAATTTTTCTGTAGAAGTTCCTTTGGTTGTTTTTGAACATATTATTGTTCTTATAGAATCTAGATCGTTTTTCAAAGTGCCTTATACAAGCAGTTTTGTTATACGAGCAGCTTTATTATTATTATTATTGTTATTATTATTATTATTATTATTATTATTATTATTATTATTATAATAATGTGGAATGCTCGAGGTAATAGAGGCATACATTGTTGCCAAGTGCCCTAGTTTGATACAAAATGAATACAAGAAATGGAGACATGGAAACTCTGCTAGTAGTGGGGATTTGAGTGTGGGGATAAGTGGTACAATCAAAAGTCTGAGAAAGTAATTGAATCAGAAAATTGTAAAATCTTATGTCACTTCGCAATACAGACAAAGTCTGAGAGCAGAATATGCCAGATATAACTGTGGTTGATAAAAAACATTTGACTTAAGAGTGATGAAAAAGGAAAAGAGAAATTATAATCCATTAATGTATGAGATTCTACGGTTGTGGAAATTGAAAAGGGTTGACGTCATACCAGTAGAGATAGGTGTCTTGGGAACAGTAATCCATAAATTTAATTATTGGATAAAGAAAATAGAAATTGATTGCCCTATAGAATTATTCCAGAAAACTTGCCTTTTGGGAACCTTGGGAATCATGAAGAAAATTATGGACAGTTGATGGAGACAAACCTAGTGATACCTAAGACCACTGGTTGTGGTCTGCTACACACAATATCTGGATTTTCAACACCCTGAGAAAACAAGCCTATAATAATTGTTTCTACTTTTGGCACAAGGCCAGCAATTACCCAATACATTACTGGTACTTTATTTGATCGATCTGTAAGGATGAAAGGCAAAGTAAACCTCGGCGGGATTTGAAATAAAAGGATGTAACTATGCTGGAAAGCATGGCATCCGACTCGTTACTGATACTGCCAATCCACTGCTCTCCAAACAATCCTATAATAATGATATCATGAACGTAGGGCATTATCATTGACTGCCATACATATTATTGATCTTGATAAAGTGATTATATTTTCATCAAACTGTCTCTTTGATCTCTTTATTCAACTATGAAGGATAAGAAAATGTTTCCTATGATGGATCAAACAATTTACTTTTTGGTGAATATCATTTGTCTCTTGTTTCTAATCATTATTGTTATATAGCCTGTTATATAGGGCAGTGGATTGGCAGTATCGGTAGAGGGTCGGACGCCATGCTTTCTAGCATAGTTACGTCCCTTTATGGTCTGAGATCAAATCCCATCGAGGTTAACTTTGCCTTTCATCCTTACAGGGTCGATAAAATAAAGTACCAGTAATGTACTGGGTAATTGCTGACCTTGTGCCAAAAATAGAAACAATTATTGTTATATAGCCTAGGTGAGCACTGATCAAACTGACCAATTACTAAAGACTTTCCAACGTGATATCATCTCATCGAATGAACTATACACCTCACCACCATTTACTACATTGTCCAATGTATCAGATTTTATTTAACCCTTTTGATACGAATCCACTTGAAACCAGCCTAATTTTATTATACAAAACTGCCCATTTTAAAATGTTTTTCTTTATATTAAAGCATTTTGTCAAGAACTTTTTGTTAAGTTATGTTCCAAACATCAACAGTTATTTATTTTACTAAATTCCTCTAGTATATTTTTATTTTCAAAATTAATTGAAACATATAAACAGTGTCTTTCATTGGAAATATGGGAATGCAAGAGTTATAACAGTATCACATTACAATTAAATTCACTTTGGAAGGTGTAGTTCTACATACACTATACCTTTCAATACAAATCTACCCAGGTTCTATGATATAAAACTGTTTATTTTAAAGCGTTTATATTTATCAAAAACCTTCTATCATTTGACAACTAACCTAAGCTTTGCTGCTCATCAGGCCAAAGAGAGCAAACTATCGAAATATTGGACACTCTCTGATAAATTTGTGATCAAATCTGTAGCAGTGGAGACTTCTGGCATTCTTAGCCCAGGGAGCATATACCTACTCATTACTATCGGAGCAGAGTTGGCCACCCACAAGGACAAACTACATGGGTTGGAATAGCTATTTCAATGCAACTCCCTCACCACCCTCCAGGGCTATGTTTTCTCCATTCTGTCTGCTAGGACCATAAGACAGCCCACATATGGGCTCCCATGCACAAGAGAATGTTTTCTCACCCCACCTGGGCCTACATCACTGGGGTAGCAGTATTGATCTGTGTACTAAATTTGATCTTGTGAGTGAAGCACAAATTTATTGCCATTTTATGTTAGAACATTTATTATGCTATGCTCTAGAAACCAGCTTTACAATGATAATATTCATTATATTACTATATCCTTCCAAATTCTTCATTATTTTCAAAATTGTTTGAAGATTATAGGCAGTGTCTTTCATTAAAAATTTTGTAATGAAAGGGTTAAAAGATAGGATAGCCATGTCTTTAAGCTCTTCATCAAATGTCTGCTTTATCAAGGCAGACATACAGTTAAAAAAAAAACTTCTGATGCTAGCAAGCATTTCCACATAATTCATATTTGCACACATAACCACTGAAAAAAAAGCAACTAAATTTTCTTTCATCGTTTTGTCTGTGGGTCAGCAAACATGGTTTCTGCCATGTTTGAATAAGCAAGGTCAGTGTGGCCCAGTATCTATTTTGGCCATACCTAGTAGAGAAGGTGGACTCAGTAATGCAAATGAACAAAAGACTCACATTATTGTTGCTGTTGTTGGCAGTGGTCGTGTATCTCCATCAGTTCTGATGAGTGTTGCGATTATTCAAACAATAGAGTAGCCTGTTCATGAAATTAATGAACAAGTGGCTGAACATTTTAAAGACATGTGTGCCCTTAATATAATTTTCAGGGAGATTTAGTGTGACACAGTATGTGACAAGGCTAGCCCTTTGTATTCCATGTATAGCTCATTTTTGCCAGCTGAGTGGACAGGAGTGAGGTGAAATAGTGTCTTGCTGAAGACACATGCTGCTGGGAATCAAACTCATGACCTAACAATCATGAATCAAGCACCTTAACCCCTAAGCCACACATCATCGCAATGCTTACACAATACTTCAGGGTGGAATTATAAGATTGTGTTTACTTATAGCTTGGCATGGCTGAGTGGTTAAGCAACTTGATTCACAAGCATGAGGTCCCATATTCAATACCACTGCATACCATTTAGAGCAGATGTCTTTTACCATAGTGTTGGGTCAAAAGTTGCCTTGTCAGGAATTCAAAGGTTTCGTTCTGTTATAGACTATATCATGCTGATTCAGCCAGAGAATTATGTTAACTTTAATGTCCTGTACCATATGAAACCACACTAGTAAGTTATTCTTGAAAAGTACAAAACATTAAAAATTAGAGTCTTTAGTTTACTGCAAATTTTCACAACAATCTGTCCATTAGTAAAGATATTAGTAAAGACTATTATATATATATATATATATATATATATCTTACCAAAATATACCCCCGTCCCACTACCCCCACCCCATCCACACCACCCCTCTCGATGTAAAGTTATGTTGGTACCACAACATCCAGTCCTAAATAAATGAGGTTGTGTAGGTGTCACGACAAAAAAAACACAGTCCATGCTGTAATGTGGCCGTGTAGGTAACACGGTAAAAACCTTCCAGTCCACACTGTAAACGTGGTTGGTGTTAATAAGGGCATCCGGCCGTAGAAAACCTGCCAGACAGTCCTATACGACCAAGACAACCAATCTTGCCTCAAGTGGGAAAATTCCCGTCCAAACCCATGCTAGCATGGAAGATGGACGTTAAACGATTATGATGATGATGATGATGATTATAAACTTATGAATTAACAAACCCAATTAAAACATTTCTTTCCATTAAATTCTTACAGGATCTTCAGAGTTAAGTGTACATGAATCTGGAATATTCAACCACATATATATTAATTTAACATGTAAGACATTCAGTTGACTGAATAACTAAATGGTCATTGTTGCAGCTGGTGAAGAAGCCATCACCATACAGCTTAGTGAAGTAGACTATTAACTCTTAATGTCCTATTCTGCCTGAAACTGCTTCAGCAAGACATTCTTGAAAAGTACAAAACAGTACTATGACTCCATCACATTATAAATTAAAGTTTTTACTCTAATATTACATATTTTCACAATGATCTGTCCACTAATAAAGGTACTATAAACATTTGGATTAAGAAACTTGCTTTATAGATAATTTTCTGATAAATCCTTTCAGGATGTAATGAGTTAATAGCTATCTTTCTTGATTACATGTACAGCACAGTAATAGTTGATATGATGCTTTAGTGAATAGTCCAATAATCTATGAACCTCACCATTTGTGTAGTAATAAAATGAGGAGAAACTTGGTGCACTCATTGCATTTGAGCTGATGAGGAGCCTCTACAAAGTTAAGCTACCTACTAGAAATAGCAGCCAAATATCCCACAAATCACGTCTTACTTTCTTTAAAAAAGGACACATTAGATAATGTAATCCTGATTACACTATAGCTGAAAACAAAATTATGAAATAGTTATTGCTGAAATGTCTCCAATCATTGATCTGCTTGATAAGGGCTAAAGAGCAACAACTCAATGCCATTTTCAGATGAAGGTTCTGTGCCGATGGTCTTCACAGATTAGTGAGAGTAACACAAAATAGATAGTGTGAGTAATGTATTTTTTATTAATGTTAAAATTCTAATGCTGTAAAATATTGAAAGCTTTCAGCAGTTTAGGTCTGCTCTATAGCTTAACAATATAAGTCTAACTGAAACCCTAACCAGACAGCCACTATATTGCCCAGAAGATAATGTTCTTTCGAAATAAATATATTCACTGCAATCAAAATAGTTATAAGAGTCTAATAAAAATGATGTGAAGGTGAAGATATAAAGATATATTCAAGAAATCATGACTGAAAAGAAAGAAAAAATCAACACAAAGAAATACTGTCTCATTAATGTATGCAGTGAAAAGAAACTGTGAGAGGTGTTAATGAGAACAAACAAAAATGAAAGACAGTGGGGGAAGAGGGACAAAAACATCCTAATAATGAATTAAGCAATAATGAGAGAAATGTAAGTTATATAATGATATGGACTGGTTAGTAATTAGTGAATATGTTAGATGCACTTGTTAATAATGAATGCATAATGTGTGTGTATGTGTAAGACAAGAGTGAGAACGAGATGTATTGCTGTTAAGAATGCTAATTTCTATTCAAACTAGTGAGTAGTATCGGTTTCCTGGACACTGTATTGCCTTAAGATATAACTACTGTTAAAAAAAAATGATGTCAAGCAAGTGAATAATGAGACTCAGTAAAAAGAAAGAAAAAAAAAACGAAAGAAAGAAACCATAAACTGAAGCTGAATGATTGGTCAGAGAATGAGTGCATAGGTGATTACAAAAGAAGGCTTATGAGAGAGGTTGTATGTACAAATATTATGAGAAATGCAATATCACTGAATCTTCCAGATGACAAGCAAATGATGAGAAACTAATATAGTTTCACAGATAGAATAGATGAGGTCAAATAGAGAACTCTAAAAGAGCACTTTATTGGAAGACAAACGCTGCATATTATAATAACTTACAATGTATTGTTTTGTTTTGCTTTTTTGCTTTGTTGTTTTTCTATATATCAATGCCTTGTCTTGTATTGAATCACACTAAACAGTACTTTACTTTTCTTTTCAACTCTTTTGTTACTATATTTATAATGATATACTCTGTCTATGTTTCAATATAGATTGAAAATAGTAAAATGAATTTGAAGTGATTCTGTAAAATAAATGACTTGGTCATTGTTAAAATGGTGTTCGAAACATAAGAGGTTTTCACACAAAATTATGATGGGTTATTTAATTTAAATCCCTTATCACAGGAGAAATTTCAGATGTGGTGGTATCAAAAGAAAGGGACATGTTTCTAGGCAATCTTCTACAGTAAAATCCCAAAAGTCCTTAATATAAAATTAATTGAAACATGCCAGATTATTTTGTGCCATTCGATACATATTTTAAAAGAAAACATTAATACCATTCTTACCCTTGGTAAGCTCTTATCAAATACACATATGACCAAAGACATTCCTACTATGACCCACCAATCTTTTTTCATTCAGACATTACGCACCTAGGATTATATTAGTAATGTGTTATTTTTAAGACAGCATATGGTTTCAGAGATATTTCGCTGTTATTTATAGCAGGTCAGGTGACCAGATATCCAAGAAATTAAAAAGGTTAGTTATTTACTCTGATACTATGGCATCAAGAAGAAAAGAAAAAATCTCCTTCTTCTTATATTGATTGTAGTAAAACCTTTAATATGTTGATACTTCAGCATAATAAATCAAGTAATGTATGATGAAAAGGATACTGTGCAGAAACCTCTTCCATACACTTTATTTGTCATCCTCAATATGCTTCACATATCCATATCAATGCAATCATCTCTCTTGTACACTGCATCTGTTTCCTCTTATACCCAGTTTTACTCTCAGCATTGTAATGTTCTGTTGTTCATGTATACTACTACCACACCTCCATGGGAGCATGTACACTTCATTTCTTTCCAATCTTTGTAGATTCTTTGCACTCAAGGCCCAAGTCTCAATTCTGTTCAGCATCACAGTTAATACAGGAACATCTTACATACTGCATTTTAATCTCTAAGAAGGAATCCTCTTGTAGCCAGCAGATGTGTGGTTGAAGCATTGGAATTCATGTGAGAATGCAGCATTACTAGTTGAGATAAGATAGTGCCTTAATGTATGCCATGCCTTGACTTGACTGTAACAGCACCAACTACCATAGTAATTGACACAGCTCTAGACTGTTGTCTAGTGTCTGAGAGGAAACAAACAGAACACAAATTAGAGACAAAGATGTCAAGTTAACTTTTTACTTGAACTAAACAAGCAGATACTATTGCAGGCTTAGTGCAATTTGAAGCCAAAGTAACATTTGATGGTGTAAAATAATAACAAAAATAGAAGAAACCTCTATTATTGTCCACATGCAGCGTTGAAGCCATTATGAGTCTCAGAGACATATTACTCCTAATGAATATCGAAGATGCTGTATACTTTCAGATAAAAAAAAAAGCTAAGTAGACTAAACCCAGTGAAAGTTTAAAGCTAGATGATAAATTGAAATTACTCGAAACCAAGCAATGTGACAATAAGTCAATAGTTGACTTTAAGAATAAATTCACAAACAGCATTTCATAAATTGAATCAATTGATGGAATCCCCTGAACAGGAGATAATTATACTGATTTTCAGATAAGGATTGCACTCTGTGTGGCTAAAAAGGAAGGCTTTGGATTCTATTCAGAATCATCCAAATTTAGAATATCATTAGCAACAACAATATACATCATTTGCTAAAATGAAAACATGTATCAACCATGACAATTTCTATGTAAGTAAGAAGTATTTGAAAAAATAATAAAACTTTAGTTGAACATTATCAATCACAACAATAACAGCAAAGGTACTTGCTTATCAACTGTTGTAATTGTGGTTGAAGATCTAAAAACTCTTTTTGCAAGGGATCTCGATACGTCATTGGGGAACTTTACAAAATATTACTGGGAATTTATAGGAAGAAACATTTGAGTTGCTTTAATCTTTTTATGAAGACAGATTAACATATTTCATTTAAGCAAAATTTTATGCCATTTTATAATGTTGTGTACTACTTGTTCATGCTGGGCATAACACTTCTTGGATAACATAACAAGAGGTGATTGTGCCTCACTTTATTTCAGTTGAACAGCGAACACCATTGTTGATATGAGTAGATGTAAATAATTTAATCCCTATAGATGATTACATAACTGAGGAAAACCAATCAAGAGTTAGTCTTGACACCGACCTCAGAATGCATAGAAAATGTTACTACATCATCAATTACAGGAGGTTGTGTATTAGAGAGGAATAGTGATATATTCTTGATAGATTTGATATCACTATTGTTTGTTGTTTTATCTTGATTGTTTCGAGTACAGTCATTGTGAGTTACACGCCATGAAAAGCTCATAAATTACTCTACAACAAGCAAAGAGTTCTAGAAACAATGGTTAAGAAGGTAGAAAGGAGTGTACACAATCTCTACATGTGTACCTTTAAGACACAACATATTTTTTCATGACTGATACGTTTCAAAAAGCCAATACAATGCAGTAGAAATATATAAAGGGTAATGGTTAATAAATAAACAAATTAAAGTAATGTTTTATCCAGTATATTACAACATATTTCAAAGCTAATACCCCCTTTTCAAATGTGAAATGGAAACAGTTCAAAACAAAAATGAACGATCGATATGCTTTTTTTTGTGTCTGAAATACGCATGTGTGGAGTTGTTATAGTAGCCAATCTACTTCATGCATTTCCAATCTATTATTTATCTGTGTTTTTTCTTGTTGATTATAATGGTCTCTTTGATTCATAAATTGCCCACATTCCTTTCTATTGCCTCTATGGTGACTTTAATGCCTTAGCTGCAGCATCTGACAAGATGTTTTTTATGGAAGAAGCTCTCATCGTCATGTGCTTCTTGATCCATATGTGTAACATCTGGACAGTACTTTTCTCATGTTTATTGACCCTGCATGCCATAGTAACCCCTACCTTCATGTTGTGCTCACTCGTCTTCCATACATCATTAGATTCTAGCAACATATGTGATAACACAGCTTTTACAGTTACATATAATAGTATCAGCTAGCTTTTTCAATTAATCTCAAATTTAGAGTTATTTAGATACTTTTATCCTTCATTGCATCAAATTTCATCACAGTGAATTATTGAATCATCATTGTGGATTTGTTTCTTAATAGCACTCCTGTAGAATGATTCTGTTACTAACATTAAACAGTTTTTGTGCCCTATTTATCTCTTTATTTATTAACAAACATCAGATCAAGTAATCTTTTTCAGGATTAAATTGCACTCACTACAATATATTAGATTCATTCCCAGGGTTATATAAATGCATCAATATTAACAATAACCTGAATTGGATCTAAAAGGCTTTAGAATTATTAAAACTCTGTTCATTGCCTACCATTATCCACAAAGAATATGTGAAATTCTTTCATCTGTACTTGTGAGCTAATTTATGACAATGAATCCTTTTAATAACTGAGAACAACAAGAAACAATAAAAGGGTAAGCTAATATAAATGGGTGGAGAAACAGTGAGGTATGGCTTTAAGATATCCTTTTGATAAAATTGATGGAAACACTATAAGTTATTACCATGTAAAGAAAGACATGTTCTTATCTGGCTAACTTTCTGTTTCCAACTGCTGTTGCTTCCCTTGTGGGAATAGCATATTCACTGCAACTTTACATTTCTCCACTTCCCTACAACCACAAAGCCATATATATATTTAAAAATAAAAATTATTGCTTAGATAGGGGCATATTTCTTTAAATACTAACACAATGGGTTATAGCTGAATTCTTTAATTATTTCTACTCACTCTTACCAGAAATTTGAATTTGTCTGGAAAAAATATAGAATTTAAATGATCATTTCTGATTTATAATTTGGTCTTCGCCCTTCATAACTTTCTTGTACTTGAATATTAGGTTTCACACTCATCATAGGTTTTCTTTTACATGGTGTCTATTGGCTACTTTTTGTACAACCCTGAACAAATCACATTGAGATTGATTTCAAATCTTCTATTTCTATACTTAGACTTTGGTATCATATATATATATATATATATATATATATATGTGACTGCCATATATTAAGTGAGCATGACAGACAGAAAGACAGATGGACAGACTGATGCGCTCTTATTATAATTGTCATCAAATTTCCTTGCAGGAATGGGTCATAACAAATGACCAAGGATTCAGTAGTTCCTCATCAACCATCACATTTGTAATGCCCTTCTCAAAATTCTGGCTGTTTCCGGGAGTGCAGTCTTTTGCAGCAACTCAATACACATTTTAACAACAATCTTTAAAATCTAATTTTGTATCCTCCAAGAACTACTGGAATTATCTCCACCCTATTTAATTCCCAATTACATTGTTATATAAGGACGGTGGATTGGCAGTATTGGTAGAGTGTCGGACAACATGCTTTGTAGCATACAGTTACGTCCCTTTGCGTTCCGAGTTCAAATCCCGCTGAGATTAGTTTTGCCTTTCATCCTTATGGGGATCGATAAAATAAAGTACCAGTAATGCACTGGGGTCGATTTGATTGATTTTCCCCTCCCTCAAATTGTTGGTCTTATGCCTAAATCAGAAACCATTATTGTTAGTAGTAGTAGTTTGATTTTTACTGCATTACTGGACACAGCTCTGTGTGCCTTGGGTA
Source organism: Eledone cirrhosa (assembly GCA_964016885.1). Taxonomy (NCBI): domain Eukaryota; kingdom Metazoa; phylum Mollusca; class Cephalopoda; order Octopoda; family Eledonidae; genus Eledone; species Eledone cirrhosa. The sequence continues at coordinate 102,455,134 of OZ024740.1, forward strand.
TGTACAGTGTGGTTTTTGGTGTTGTTGTTTCTAGTGTATTGTGAGTACTCTTTGTAATATGTGTGCAGAGCCCAGTAATGCTATATTTTGTATGCTATATATGTGTGAGTCTTAGGGTTTTGCTTATGTATCTGCCTGTGTTTTTATCATTCCCAAAGCACCTATTATTATAAGCATTGTTTCTGTTTTCATCATACACTTTCAAGGTATTTCTATCTATAGTTATTTATATTTGGATCATTTTTCCATTTCCTTAATGGATATATTGTCGTCTGTGGGGATAGATTTAAAATGGACATTAGATAAGATATTTTTACATATACTATGTCTGAACAAAAATCATGAATGGCCACAGCTGGATTGCCTTTGATTCTGATTCTAGGTTTATTTTATCAGAGTTCACCTGGACTAAACAACAAAATAAGTACTAGTCAAATACTTGGTTGACTTCATTAGATATAAATTTGTTTCCTCATGACAGCATAAAATTAGAAATTATTAATCATATTATTACCACCTCTATTATTACCATTATTATTATTACTCATAGAGTATTTTATTTTCAAAAGCACATATAACAGCTTTACAGGTCATTGACACAAGCAACATTAACAATTCAGTTAGGGAAAAAGTGTTGAATTTTTTTAATGTTTAGTATTGGTTAAAGGAAGAAAGTTACAGTGAAAGATAATTCTGCAATTGTATAAAATGTATTCCTATTTTGAGAAAGAATGTGGCATCCTTGATGTTATTGAATGATGATTCTAAGCATTAATGGATAGCAATTTGATAGGAGTCAGGTTGTGCATCATCAATGGTGCAGGGATAATACATGTGGACAATTAGGAAAAAGCTATCATATTAAAAACAAACTGAGAAAGAATATGCATGCCTGTGTCAGTGTATGCATATGTGTGCATGTGCAAGTGTATGTATATGTGTGCCTGTGCAAGTGTATGTATATGTGTGCCTGTGCAAGTGTATGTATATATGCATGTCTGTGCAAGTGTATGTATATGCGTGCATGTGCAAGTGTGTCTGTATGCCTGTATGTTTGTGTGTGTGATAGAGATGAATAATGGATGCACTGTGGTGTGGAATTGGTTATAAAAGTCAAAATCTCTTTTGAAACAATTAATTCATTCAATGCTAACACTAGTGAATTAATGCTCAAGGAAACAGCTTAATCTAAGATTTGCTTAGAACAATAGTTTCCACAAAGAGTGTGTAGTAGCACCTCCTCTTCTAAAGAAATTTGAAATTGCTTTAACTCTCTTGTGACCATACATCTAATAAAATACACTGCCTATTGTGTTTTAATTAATTTTTGAAAATAATCAAAAATGTAGAGGGATTTAGTTAAACATTCATAGATGGGAAATATAACCAATTGAATCTAGTAACATTATTATACTGGTAATTGCCGGCCTTGTGCCTAAAGTAGAAACAATTATTATACTGGTATTGGGCAGTAGATTGGCAGTATCGGTAGAGCATCAGACACCATGCTTTTCAGCATAGAGTTACATCCCTTTATGTTCTGAATTCAAATCCCGCCAAGGTTAACTTTACCTTTCATCCTTGAATGATGATTCTAAGCATTGTCCTTATTATGGCAACTATGATTTTGGAACATTCACAACTATTGTCACATAGTCACAAAAGCTATCAACTACTTCTAGAGATTCCACTTCTCTCAATGTCTCTCTATCAGCAACAAACATGTATCTACCATTGCTTCCTCCATGGTGCCACTTCTGTTATACCCTCATCTCTCTCCTTCATTACTGCCTCTTTTTACTTTGCAGATAATTGTGAGGATACAATTATTGAAAAGTAGTTAGTATAAGGAAAGACATCCAGCCCAACAATCCATGCCAAAATGGAATGTATGAGCAAGATGTGATCCTCTGACCCATTTAGTCTTAAACAGTGACGACCTGTCCAGCCTATGCCAGCATGGGAATGCATATAAGGCAATGATTATATATAGATATATATAAGCATACATACACACACACATGTATATGTGCAAGTGTGTATATATATATATATACATTTGTATGTATGTATATATATATATGTAGTGTATGTCACAATTGTAGTGTTTGTACCAGAGTTTTCAAGTTGCTGGCTGGACTAAAAAGTCACACTCGTTCAGCGCATCGGTAGGGGTTCTCCTACATGGATATAAAGTAGTGGCCGTACTCGAAAACGAGTTGGCAGCCACCATATATATATTTGTATATAATCAGTTCCCGTCCCACCCTTGCAAGCAGGGAAAAGCGGACGTAAAATGATGATGATGATGATGATGATATATACATATATATATTTTATGTATGCATGTATGTATGTATATATATATATATAGGAAGGGCATCCAGCCATAAAAACCAACCCAAAATCAGTTCTGTATGAGCAAGACATTGTCATCTAACCCATGCTAGAGTGGAAAATGGATGTTAAACAGTGATGATGATGTCGACGATATATATATATATATATATGCACACATATATGCACACATATATATATATATATGCACACATATATATGCACACACTCACAATTGCTTCTCTCTTCCTTCTCCCTCAACTGTTTTCCCCCTTGCCTTTCACTGCTCTCCATACACACACACACACACTTACACACACACAGCTCCTACACTACCATGTCTTTTTTTAAAAATATCTTTTGTTGTTAATAAACTATCTCTAAGGAAAAAATGAAAAGGTTACTGAATAATAGAGGTTGCAAACATCCATGAGAATGTGACTGCTTCAAGGAAAATTGGAAACATTTTTTGCTTATATCATTTTTTATAGATAAATAACAAAAAATTTTTCGTGTTGCTCTTAAAGTTTGAAAATTTTTTGTAAAAGTGCATATGACATGACTTTTTATATGTGAACAAAGACTTATATGGTTACAAAAATTGGAGATTTGCACTTAAAACTGATGTGACTCTTGATAGAATTGGTAAACACAATGAATAAACAGACTTGTTTGTTCTTATTTGTTTCGCAGTTATTTAGACAAACCACAAACTGATATTCGTTCTGTCCACCCAGGGCCCAAAATGGCCCCCTTGTGGATATTAAAAAATTTGTTATTGTTATTGATAGAATCATTTGAGCATCAAACAAAATGATTTACAGTATTTAGTTCACCCCCACCTCCATACTCTCCACTATGTTCTGATATAAAATCCTTTCTGAGTTTAGAATATACGTACCTGTCAAATACTGGGATCAATATAATTGGTTGTTCTCTCACCACAAATTTCTGGACTTCATTATCATCATCGTCACCGTTTAACATCTATTTGAATGGTGGTAATGATGATGAAAATAACTTATAGTTTGGATTGGCACATTGGAAAGAGTGGGGCATAAAGTGCCTTGTGGTGTTTAATTAGATGCTTTTTCATTCTGAATTCAAATTCCACCAAAATCGACTATACTTACCATCTTTCTCAGCTCAACAGTGTAAATACTGAGACCAATTTCATCAACTGTTCTTCCCACAAAAAAATTGTGACCTTGTTTGTGCTTAACCTTTTTTGTTACCATATTTCTAATGAAGACACTGACTATGAATTTTAAATAATTTTGAAAATAATCAAGAATTTGTAGGGACTTAATAAAATAACTAACTTTCTCATTATTAAACTGGTTCTTACATAAAATAATCATGGAAGGTCTTTTGCTAAATATAAACTTTTTTTTAAATCAACAACTTTGTATAATAAAACCAAAAGCAGTTTCAGATGGTTTAGCCTCGGAATAGTTAAGTTAAAAGATCTTTGAATTGGCAGTATCAGTAGAGCATTAGACATCATGCTTTTCAGCATAGAGTTATGGCCTTTTGCGTTCTGGTTTCAAATCCTGCCAAGGTTAACTTTACCTTTCATCCTTACGAGGTCGATAAAATAAAGTGCCAGTAATGCACTGGAGAAATTACTGGCCTTGTGCCAAAAGTGGAAGCAATTATTATCAGCCACATCATTGTGTTACCAGAGACTTAGTTCTAGCAAATTTACCAGCAATATCATCATCATCATCATCATCATTTAGTTCTAGCAAATTACCAGCAATATCATCATCATCATCATCATCATCATCATCATCATTTTACAATGCTGGTATTGGTTGAATGAATTTCACAGCATCTCAACACCTGCCATAGTCATTTAGCTCATCACATACCCACCATAGTCCATTTGTTAATTCCCCTCTACTCTGATCCTACTCAAGAGGATCCTTTTTGTCCCTAGAGACCTCTTCAAAATGTTAACAAACAACAGCATTTATATTTTGTTGTTTGTTTCCTAAAGCTGAAATATAACAATATTGCATGTGGCAGCACAACATTTATTCAAAATATGTTTTATTTTGTCATCATTATTATCGTATTTTTTTTTTTTTGTGCATTAACAGTATCAGTAAAGCATTGGATATCATGCTTTGCAGCATAGAGTTACATCATTTATTTTCTGAGTTCAAATGCTGCCGAGGTTAGCTTTGGGTTTCTTCCTTACAGATGTCAATAAAATAAAGTGCCAGTGCCTAAATCAGAAGCCATTATTTTCAGAGTTTTACCCATCAACCTAGTAATCATTATCTTTACGATTGGCATAGGGTGGTGGATTGGCAGCATCAGTAGAATGTCGGACACCATGCTTTGCAGCATAGAGTTACGGCCCTTTATGATCTGAGTTCAAATCCCGCCGAGGTTAACTTTGCCTTTCATCCTTACGGGGTCGATAAAATAAAGTACCACTCACGCATTGGGGTATATTTAATCGATTTTCCCCTCCCCAAAATTGCTGGCCTTGTGCCTATATAAGAAATTATTATCTTTACGATGAGTGGAGTCATTAGAAAATCAAACAAAGGGCTTGCATTGAATGTTCACTTGAAATCCTTTTGAGATTGACTTAGCTGTTCTTCCTTCTAAGATCAAGAAAATGAAATACCAGTTAACTAGTGGAGTCAATTTAATATTTCTCTATTAAGTATCCTAGGAATGAATAGAATTATAATAGAAGACTAAAATTAAGGGACCATCAATCTTATTTATCAATGTAATCATAATTTACAGCTCACATCTATACAGGTTTAGCTGGCCTCATAAGAAATTGCCTTATTTTTCCCAAGTGTTTTAATGATGAGGGCCCTGGTCATATCATGAAAAGCCTCATGTGAGTGTCTTACTCACGAACACAACATGCTGCCTGGTCAAATCAACAATCTCATGATTTAGGCTTTCTGTGTCAGGTTTTCAATACGTATCAATTTTCTCAAAAGGAATCAACTTCCATCCATTTCCTTAATCTATTTAGGGAGTATGGCCAGCTTGTCTTTTTTACCAGGTATAGTCTATCTAGGATGACATTGTCCAATGTGTCCATCTCTATATATGTAAAACTATAAGATGTCATTTGAGGAAAAGTTCATCTAGCTTTTATCTCAGCTCATTTGTGCCCTGTCATGCATTTACATAAATATTCCACATCCAGTAGAGTATGCTATTTTTTTTTTTCTTCCTAGTCATCATAAATCTTCCACAATGAAGGTCCACATCTGACTACCATGCAGCATCACCCTTTGTATACAAGCTTCATACAATCCACCCTACATTTAGAAAGAAAATCCTTTTTTATGCATGCTACTATACTTTTCAAACACCTTCTCCATGCTGAAATAGAACCCAAGACCATAATGTTCTGAAGTGAACATTGTTTGCAAAGTGAACTTACAGCCATGTATACACACATGCACATATATATATAATTTTATGTCTGCTTTCCTTGCTGACATCATCATCATCACCATCATCTGTTTTCTTTGCTATACTATACATACATACTTGCATTAATTTCTTTCATATAATACTCTGTGTGTATGTGTGTATAATGTTACAGCTCATTTGCTAATTTTAATTTTCTTAATGAGAGATTAATTAGTAGTAAACCTAACACGTTTGATTGTAATGATTTCTTTATGATACTGTTTATAAGGAGACATTCACCAGCTTTTTATCTTTCTTACCTGGCTTTCTTCCTCTATTGTCTTTCTTTTTCTCTCTTCTGAGTTTGTTGAACTTAAAATTACTAATAATAATAATAATTTCTGATTTAGGCACAAGGCCAGCAATTTGGGGGGAGGGGAAATTCAATTAAAACTACCCAATGCATGACTGGTATTTTATTTTATTGATCCGTAAGGATGAAAGGCAAAGCTAACCTCAGTAGGATTTCAACTCAGAACTTAAAAGGCCGTAACTCTATGGCCTTTAATTATAATAATTGTTTCTGCTTTTGGCACAAGGCCAGCAATTACCCAGTGCATTACTGGTACTTTATTTTATCGACCCCGTAAGGATGAAAGGCAAAGTTAACCTTGGCGGGATTTGAACTCAGAATGGCAAGGGCCGTAACTCTATGCGTCAAAGCATGGCGTCCGACCCTCTACCGATACTGCCAATCCACCCTTTAATTATAATAATAATGTGAACTCACAATGGATAGAACCATAATTAAATTTCACCAGGCACTTTGTATGATTCTGTGATAATTCTTACTAGCCTTTCCCAGATTCCTTCCTCCTACTTAGAAAAGCGTAGTCAGAGTAGGTTCATTCAGAATAATATTAATTCTTTCTAACATTTGCACAAAACCAGTAATTTGTGGGGAGGGGGGCAGAACTTAATTAAATCAATCCAATTCTTGACCGCTACTGTATTCTATTGACTCCAGATGGATGAAATACAAAGTTGATCTCAGCAAGATAATGAAACCAAGATTTGAAACCATAATGAAATACTGCAATGCATTTCATCTGAAGTACTAACAATTCTCCCAACCCACCACTGTATAAAAATAATTGTTTCTACTTTTGGCACAAGGCCAGCAATTATCCTAGTGTATTACTGGTATTTTATTTTATCGACCCCATAAGAATGAAAGGCAAAGTTAACCTCGGCAGGATTTGAACTCAGACCATAAAGGGCCGTAACTCTTTGCTGCAAAGCATGACTTCCGACCCTCTACCGATACTGCCAATCCACCACCCTTGTGTATAAAAATAATGATAATGATGCTGATGATTTTAGACAGAAGTACAAACCCATATATGTTGGGGTAGCTTATAGTTGATTAGCTTAATGTCAATACATGGCCAGTATTATTTGACTAAAAAAGAATAAAACGTAAAGTTGAACTAAGAAAGGTTTGAACTCAGAATGTAAGGAAAAGCAACAGAATTCCAAAAAATAAAACCCTTTTGTTTGATAGTCAAATAATTAAGTCATAAATATATATAATTATATATAATGCAGCCTTGGTATTTCTAAACATATTCAACATACAGAAAATAGCACTACAAGGTATTGCACATGTACTATGTAGAGTACAGCAGTACTTAAACATACATGCAAAACATACAGCATACAAATACATATTTGTGTGCATAGAGATTCTATATAAAGCTGGTAATCTATGGGAGAAAGAACGCTATTCTGTCTGTTGCTGCTGTGTTTGGACCTCCATTGCATCCAATGACCAGTGTTCCAGTTGATCGAACAATGGAACAATCAGCTTATGAAATCAACATGCAGATAACTGATCATTCAACACATATGTGTACCCTTAGTGTAGTTCTCAAGCAGATTCAGCAAGACACTGTGTCTCAAGGCTGGCCCTTGGAATTACAGATACAACTCATATATCCATGTAATATCCATGTCTTGCTCAACGATACACTGTACCAACAGAATTGAAGTCAAAAACTTACAATTGTGAATTGAACACTGTAACCACAAAGCTATGCCCTATCACATTCTGTCTATATGAGTTTGTGTATATCTCTGTGCATGCAACTATTTGTATCTAGAACAGCGACACAATTTATACCCTACAATACATACACACTAGATCACAAAAAATAAACATACATTTATACCTACTTGTATTACAAAATATCAACAATAAGTATTTTTCTCTCCTTTTATTCTTAAGTCAATATGACTTGAAGTTTACATTGTAACGTTCTAGGGAATAAAAACAAAATAGGGTGTAGCAAACCGATTGGTGGAGTTTAAATAAATGTCTTTTATATATTTATCTATTCAATTTTATTTTTCAATATCGACCCCACTCCCAACTTGTTCACCTTGAAATGGGAGAAAAAATGTTACGTAAAAAAAGAATGAAACAATATATTTATTACAACACTACAAAATTTCAGAAACTTTGTAAACACTAGAATTTCAAAAATTATTATTCAAGATGTATTTCATTTTCTTCTCCCAACAGTAATTGAAAAAGAAATATGAAGAAAAATATGGCAAATAAGTTTTTTTTAATAAGTTTAACAAAATGAGACTGGCTTTAAGAATGACAACTGTGTGAGTGTTTTGTGTTTTGTTGTAAAATATAATTTTGAAAATATTTTTTGCAACAAAGCATAGCAGATATATATATACATATATATGTATATATATACATATATATGTACATATATATATATATATATATATATATATATATATATATATATATATATATATATATATATATATATGTACCTATATATGTATGTATATATGTATATATATATATACATATATATGTATATATGTATGTATATACATATATATGTATATATATACATATATATGTATATATGTATATATGTATGTATATACATATATATGTACATATGTATATACATATATATGTATATATGTACATACATATTATATGTATATACATATATATGTATATACATACATATATACATATATACATATATATGTATATACATATATATATACATATATATGTATATACATACATATATACATATATACATATATATGTATATACATATATATATGCATATATATGTATATACATACATATATACATATATATGTATATATGTATGTATATACATATATATGTATATATGTATATACATATATATGTATATATGTATATACATATATATGTATATATGTATATACATATATATGTATATATGTATATATATATACAAATGTATATATGTATATGTATATATGTATATATATATATATATACATATATATGTATATATATACATATATATGTATATATATACATATATCATCATCATCATCATATGTATATACATATATATGAATATATATACATATATATGTATATATATACATATATCATCATCATCATCATATGTATATATATATATGTATATATATATATATATATATACATATATATACATATATATACATATATATATATATATATATATACATATATATACATATATATATATATATATATATATATATATATATATATATATATATATATATATATATGAATATATATACATATATATGTATATATATACATATATATATATATATATACATATATATACATATGTAGATATGTATACATATACACACATATATATATATATACATATATACATATATATATATATATATATATATGGTACATATATGTGTGTGTAGCTGGCTGTTTGGAGAAGTGGGAGGGGGACATATTCCTAAGGATTCTTTCCTTGTTTTTAGACATATCCTCAACCTATTTCTTTTCATCTATTTTTACTGTAATCATTGCATAAGTGTTGCAGGATACATGCTGAACACATCAACCTACTAGATAAGAATGGCAGATCCATATCAGAGATACTTCATCTGTGACAGAGAGGGAAGAAGAAGTCTATAAGATTCTCTTGAATTACATTCGATATAACCACTAATCTATATGATAGAACAGAACATTATTTGAAACTGATAATCCATTTATGATAGGGATAGAGCATTCTCTAAAACTGTTCATCCATAAGAGAGATGAGCATTATATATCAACTTAAGAAAATGGATCAATATATGTGTGTGTATATATATATATACACACACACACACATATATATATACACACTCACATATATATATATGTATACATGGAGGCACATGGCTTAGTGGTTAGAGCATTGGCCTTGCAATCGAAAGTTCAATTCTCAGACCGGGTGATGTGTTGTTTCTTTGAGCAAGACACTTTATTTCAGATTACTCCAGTTTACTCAGCTGTAGAAATGAGATGATAGGACTGGGTTCCCTAACATTCCACTGCAAAGTGGTCGTGGAGGTGCCACGGCAAAAAAGTACCCAGCACTCACTGTAAATAAGGTTGGTGTTAGGAAGGGCATCCAGCTGTAGAAATCAAGCCAGAATCAGTTCCCGTCCCACCCTTGCAAGTAGGGAAAAAGCGGACGTAAAATGAAATGATGATGATGATGATGATATATATATATATATATATCAGTCACATATATATCACACACACGTATCTAGTGTTCAAACTTTGCTGTACTCACTGCAGTAGTTTTACTCTTGGACAAACATTTAAGTCTGATTAACTCAGTTTACCTTGGTGACAACTAAATTGACATTCTGTTTTATACAAACTAACTATTAACAATAACAAGGGAATCTAGTTGTAAAAACTATCACTCTAATTATAGATAAATGTCCAAATAGTAAAGTAAAATAAAATCAAAATGCAGAGACATTAATTTATAATGTTTAATACTAACCCACATGAGACTGCTTGTTGGAAAGTGTTTATATTTAAATGAACATTTCATAAAAATCTTATCATTGATATTGAGATTTCAGATAGTCGATGCCAGTGTAACAACTAATATAGAAAGTTACTGACATTGTACTAGTTCCTTTCAAAATCTTAATTATACTGAGGATTATAGGCATTAGAAATGTAGTAAAAAAATGGTTACAAAAATAATTTTTTTAATGTTGTTATAACTCTGTGGTTTTATAGTATATCTTGATTCTAGGTGCAGTCATCTGTAATTCATTGAGAAAATTTTATCTAAAAAAAAAAATAATAATTGACAGATGCAATAACAATTTCTATAAAATGAGATTACCTACACAGACATTTTTCCTACTCTAAACAAAATGTGTACTTTATGTGAACAACCATAATTCCACAAAGATTGATGATCAGTAGTGAAGACAAAAACCCCCAACAAAAACAAAAAATCTCTACCCCTAATTCTAATGTAAATGAGTTATTGAAGTTGAATTGTCAATGTTAGGCTCTCCCAATTCTTAATTTTCTCTCATCCAGCCACAAATGACAGTTCCACTTAACGCTTTTCATACCAAACTGCTTGAAACAATTACTGGTTCTATGATAATACAAAACTCTCTGGTTCAAAATATTTGCATTTATCTAAAACACTTCCATCACAATTTTATGTAATAATCTTTAAGTTAGGTTCCAAACACCAGTTTAATGATAAGAAAATTTTTATTATTTTCAAAATTTTTGATAAACCATAGGCAGTGTTAATTCTTACCTCTCTGTAGGATTTGAGCTTAAAAACATTTGACATATTTTAATGGACTATAGCTTCAACATGTATTTATACACAGCAATAAGAAAATGGAGCCAGATCTATTTTTTATGCTATCCTTAACAACTATCGTGGAATTATGAAGTTTACTAGAGAGAGAACACCTACAGCTTGAAACAACAGCTGTTTTTAATAAAAGCAGCACTCCATAGATATAACTTTAACAACAGTCTTTATATATATATACATACATACACACACACACACACACACATATATATATATATATATATATATATATATATATATATATATATATATATATATACATACATGCATATATATACATACA
>OZ024740.1:102476911-102479411 GCA_964016885.1 Eledone cirrhosa
TTTAACAGGATACAGAATTCATACTGGGCTAGGGCTCCAATCAGAGAATAACCTTTTGGCCTCCTCCTACTAGCCACAGAAGTCCAAAAACGTGGCAGCTGCTCTTTCTACTGATTAAGCCTTTTAAAAATATGGAAAATAGTAAATTATTTTCTTTTACTAAGCTTAAAACGAGTTTTGTAAAACGGGACTTGCATATTCAATAAAATCTATCCAGTATATTGCTGGTGCATATATCAGCAATTCTAGGATGGGGGCAGGGCAACAACAACAATCATTCTTATGAGATATGAACTCACAATGTAGAAGTGTGGATATAAATATCTCTAAGTTCTTTTCAGTCAACCCACAACTAAATTTGTATCAATAAATGACAATACTTTTCTTTTATTCTCTTGGTGCAACCATGGTCAAGCAATGCTCTCAAGGGCTTTTACTTGATTTTATTAACCCTCAATACTTTGTCTTCTCATATTTCATTACTCGCTTAAGATACAAATTCATGTCGACAGTTCTATATGATGTCAATAAAATAGTTAATATTATGGAATACACTAGTTATATATTAGGTCAATAATTCTGTATTATATTAGCAGTGCTATATTGGCAATAATTCTATATGAATACATTTATATTAAGTTAAATACAGGTACATGTAATACATACACAACTACACTAAGAGAACATCTCCACCCCCTCTCTCTTTCTCCATATATATATATTTATATATATATATATATATAAACACTAACCTCCATTTCTCCAAGCTGAACATGGACTGTATTGACTTAGTCGGTTTTGAAAGGCCAAAGTAAATATAGAAAAATATCACCCACTGATGGATGATTCTGATAGTTTCAATTGCCCTCTTAATCAGAACTATCCATCAGTAGGTCATTGTTTTATAATGACTATAGAGACACGCCTATTAGGATTTGACTTCACATAGTACATTAGCAGAATATTTATGAATTATCGACTAATGATGGAGCCCCCTCATGATTGATTGATATGCTTGGAATAGCAGCCAAAGTTCCCTCAAATCATAATCTATGGTCTTATCCATTTTGTTAACATATTTCAGTTAATAGTGAAAATAATCAAGAATTTTGAGGAGTGTAGTAAAATAACTAACTGTTTTCATTTTAAGCTGGTGTTTGAAATGTTCTTAAGAAAATTACGACAGAAGGCTAAAATTTAAATAGAAACACTTAAAACAAATGGCAGTATATTATAGATGCTGAGGTAGTTCCAGGCAGTTTTGTATCAAAAGAATTATAAAAGAAAGGAATCTAGATCACATAGTCCTATATGTTTAATGTCTGAAAGGAAAGAGACAGGGTCATTTAAATCTGAACATCTTTGATCATAGATTGACACAATGAAGGCTAACCAGCAATATATTCATGAATAAGATAAGGCTCCAACTGCTTTTAGCCATAAATTTCACCTGTACACAGAAAATCATTACAAATAAATGGACTGTGCCACTGAGAGTTAGCTGAAAAGTTAACTCTGTCAGCAGTGGCTCCTTATTAAATTCTACTGCTATATATATGATGTCAAATATTGATTTCTTAAATAACTTCAAGGTCCTATACTTGTAATAGAAGACAAATAAGGATTATAATATCTTCGCCTGTCCAAAATGTATTTACAATGTATAGACTATTATCAATGTTTTCTTTATAGGTATATATTTCTCGCATTTTCTCTAAAAACAGATTTTCGTTATGGGAGAGATGAAATCTTCCTTTACATTCTTTAAAAACAATAATTAAAACATAATTTTTTATCAGAAACAACGAGAAAATCTTATTTACAGTAACAATAATAATAATAATAATAACAACAACTATAATAATGGCAATAACAAAAAAAAAAGGAGACAGAAGGAAAAAAGAATAGGGAAATATAAAGAAAAGAGACAAAAAGAAAGAAGAAAAAGAACGGGAAGGGGAGGGGATGGCAAGAGCTCTGGTGTCGCAGAAGAGAGAGGAGGGGTGATTGGGCCCTGGGCCTAAGGCAAGGGGGCAGGAGTGATGCGCCCCGTGGACAGGACCACAAAAGCATTCACACGGACGATGGCCAGTGACACTGCAACAATATAATTATATACAGATGCACAATAGTTATCTGTATGATTAAGTGTTGGTTATTTTTAGGCAAGATACATTATTCAGCTCACCATTCACTAAACTAATTGAGTATTAGGTAACTTTTGGACAAAGGCTGGCTACAGTAATTCAAACAAATATCAAAGAAACTGTCCTATATGGCTGTTCAAGCTGCTAGAAATAGCATCCATATCTACCATAACTGTCTTTAAAGAGAAAATTGCACTGTGTGGTGTTGGATATACAAAAAAGACAGGGTGGTTACAATTGGAATGCATTGAACTATTGGTCAGCTGGATCAAAGTTGGCTTAAGGTATAAACAATAGCATTTAAATTAGCAGATCCATTGAACCTATCTATGGAAGCAAGGAAACTATAGCTT
>OZ024740.1:102484411-102501911 GCA_964016885.1 Eledone cirrhosa
ATGTTAGATAAGTTTATATTATGAATGAATTAACTCCTACGAATTTACAATATAAATATATTGGACATTGCAAGCACTAATTTTAGAGAGAAAAGAGAAGTATGCTCACTGACTGTGAGCCAACTTCTATTGTCCCTCTTTTTCTCAAGTTTTCTCTCACACACCCATCTACCTCCCTTTCTCTCTCTCTCAAATTTGTGCTAGTAATGTCTAATATATTTTAATTGTATAATTTTCTGTTTATTTGTATGGTGTATCACAGTGTAGCCTTTAACATTTGTATACCATGACATAATGAGTTGAACAAGTCACCAAATTTAGAGGTATGGCATGTATTTCAATAACGGGCTAATCTTTCCTTTAATCAGTCACTCTACATTTGAAGAATAACGTTTTTTAAGACAAATTAAATTGTGAACAATAATGGCACAATCTACTCATCTAAATATCTAATAATACTATATCAATAATTGAAATAAGTAGTGAATATATATATAAAATGAAGGAAGTGTGGTAAGGAACTAGATGGACCATAACGCACAAGAGTACTCAATACTTAGGGTAGTAGAGTGAGTAAGAGGAAAAAGTTCAAGACCCTGACGGCAGAGCTCAAGCTGTTTCGATGGCTATTTCTGGACGCAGAAATAGTCCAGAAATAGCCGTCGAAACGGTTTGAGCTCTGCCGTTGGGGTCTTGAACTTTTTCCTATATATATATATAATATATATGATGATGATAATATCCTCATCATTTAACATATGTTTGTTCCTGCTAGCAATGGTTGGACAAGTTGTCACCAGCATAATCCGTACTTAACCCATTAGTATTTACATTACTCTATATTTACTATTGTATTTTCATGGTTAAAGCTTTATCTCACATAATATCGAGTCTATAAGATTTTGATGATGTTATTATTTATTTTAAGAATGATATCTTAATGTTGGTGTGAGCTGCTGGTTATGGCCGGTTTCAAAAAGGGGAAAGAATTTTGTCTGGATACAGCCAGTTTAAATGCTAAAGGGTTAATCAGTGCTACTAATCTCTCAGAGTTAGAGAATGCCTGTAAATACCATTGGCTCAAACTCTTGTTGTCTGATTTAATAACTAAAATCAACAAAAGTAATCAAATACGTTATCCATTTAATAATTAAACAGCTTCTAATAATAAAAGACATAGTGAAGTTCAGGATTGTCTGAAAAACAGATGCAATGAACATGGCCGAATTACCAGTGACGATAAGTTTGTTCAAATTGAGCAAGCTTATGGCTAAACATGAACAACAGGTCAAAATCCCATAAGCAGTGGAAATACTGCAAAACTAACATTTGAATAATTTGGCTTTTAGATATATTTTAAGTTATCTTTTAAGACTTTTGAGGTGAACTGATTTGATTTAATCAAAACAACTATTTTCAACAATGGGAGAAACAACAAAACCAACAATAACACTTCCACTGGTACTACTAACATCTACCACCACCAACATCCTCACCAACAGTCTGGAGTACTCCCCACCTACCATAAATACACATTCCTTCTAATACCAAATAGGAAATCTTAGTGAAGCTATTCTCTAAATTGACAAGACAATTTCTTTACAAATGAATGCAAAGCAAAGTTTTCTTCAAAAAGTACATTAAATATTTATTAAATTTAGATAATAACAAGAGCAAACACCCACCTACCCTGCACACATAAAGAAAAAATGAATAAAATAAAGGATAGGAAAAGAAGTAACTCTCTGAAAGACATATCTTGTTTGGTTGTAAACAATCATTCTAGAATTTACAAATTTCTGACTATTGTTCAGGAAATTGAATCAAAGAATGTTTAAAAGCAATTTTTTCTTCTTATTTCTCCTTAGATATCATTTCAAATGAACCAGTAAGAGTTATCAATACATATGTGTGTTTGTATATAAATCTCTTGTATAATGTGTGTGTATGTGTGTGTGATCATTTTACATTCATTTTCCTGGTTAGTCTGGGTTGGATGGAGCATCAAAGTCTGTGTCAGTTTATATTCAGGGTTACTACTCTCCAAAATGAGTTGGAGGAGCACATTTGGCATCGACATTCCATTTCAGCATTAATACACGCAAACAAACATTGTTCCTTCTTTTTCTTGTGGATAAATATAGAATACTAGCATTAAAGCCCGGCGTTGCTCGGGGTCATTAAGTTACCAAAGTTAGGTTGCACCACCCATTTTATGGCAGCACTTTTTTGTCTGCCAGGCACTGGGTGAATGAATTGCAGACCTGGAAGCAGGAGCTGCGCCAGCAGTGACAATTGTAGTTTCGCCTATGGATATTATCTCTGTGCAAAAAAGTGTTGAAATTTATTGTTTCACAGTACTTGCGCAACACGCGCGTAGACGATGCCAGCCGAACAACAGAGCTGCGATGGAGTTGTTCTGCATGGTTGTCTGTGTGTTTTCTAAATTTAAGACAGTAGGGAGGGTTGTGATATGAGGGAGAGTTAGCTGTTGTTTCTAGCAGGTTTAGTGACCTCATAGAGGATATGTGTTTTCTAAATTTAAGACAGTAGGGAGTGGTGTGATATGGAGGAGAGTTAGCTGCTGTTTCTAGCAGGTTTAGTGACCTCATAGAAGATATGTTTTCTAAATTTAAGACAGTAGGAATGGGTGTGATATGGGGGAGAGTTAGCTGCTGTTTCTAGCAGGTTTAGTAACCTCATAGAGGATATGTGTTTTCTAAATTTAAGACAGTAGGGAGTGGTGTGATATGGGGGAGAGTTAGCTGCTGTTTCTAGCAGGTTTAGTGACCTCATAGAAGATATGTTTTCTAAATTTAAGACAGTAGGGAGGGGTGTGGTATGGGGGAGAGTTAGCTGCTGTTTCTAGCAGGTTTAGTGACCTCATAGAGGATATTATTGTTTATCATTATCTATAAAAGGCAGATTGTTGTTGTTGTTGTTGAAGTGAGTGTGTGTTTGTATGCGTTTGGAAAAGAGGTTTTAAAAAAGATTTATCGCTTGTTGTTGAATAAATGTATCTGTTGCTTTTGAAACGGACAGTATCACCATCAAGCTTGGAAAGAGAAAGTAGCAGAAAGTATGAAGTTGTATAGATTTTGAATGGTAGTGGAAAGAGTTTAGCAGTTTAAATGACAGAGAAAAATCGTAAAATATTGAGTTTTATCTATTTTTTGCGTAATTGTGGGTGAAATTGAAAAAATGAGATGTGCCAAGACGCAATCGAAACTATTTCGAATACTGAATTGTAAATTTCAATTGAAGAAATTCTATATCGTAGATTTCTATAAGAAAGGAGCATGACCACACACTGAGCTTTATAGATTATTATGATGATACTTAGGTATCATTTTGATGAAACTCAGAAATTACCAACGGTAATCTTGTAGTACTATATATTTAGACATATATATATTTCTAAAGATATATATATAGGTGAAAGATTACTGGTTAAGACCAATAAGACCGCATACAAAGTCTACCTTTCCTATTAGTCTGCCTGCTATCTCACTACACCTCTTGTGTACCTAAGATTTACATTATGTACATTGTATAGAGTTTCTACCTACTACTTTTCTACATATCAAGCCAGGCCACTTCTCTGGTGGGATCAGGATCCGGTCTTCTTTCTTATTACTAAAACGTTGAGGTTTTTTCCCTAAATTTACTCTAAGCCCTTTTGATTTTAAGTTCTCTTTCCAAATCTGAAATATGTTTTCTAGCTCTTTCACAGATTCAGCTATATGTGCCATTCAGATACAGAAGTTCCCATGGACAACCATTCCTAAACTTCTCTGTCAAAGGCCTTCTTCAAAACAACAAAAGCCAGTGGTTTACACTAAGCTAGGAACACAAAGAATAGGGTGTCTGTGATGCTCTTCTCTGAAAAAAACAATCTACATCTCATACAATTTGAGTCTTTCCCTAATTAGTAGTGTTAAAACTCTATCCCTTTCATAACTTGGTCCATTAGTTATATGTCCTTGTAGCTGCTTCTTTCTAATGCATCAGCTTTTCCCTTGTAGCCATTAATGAGTATACTACTTCACAAGTCATTATGCAGGTAACAATTTCAATTTCTACTTCCCCTGGCTTTACCATTTTTTCATTTCCTTCACTGTTTCTTTGACTCTATATTTGAGTATCGACCTGCGCTCTCAGGCATTGCTTCTGCACACCTGGTACCAAGGTCTCAATAGATCCAAGTCCTCCACATGACAACGTGGCTGCAGATACACAACTACTGGCCCAACAATGCTTAATGTCACACCACCCTTTCTCTCATCACACAACAAAACTGCAAAACTCAGATTTCAGCATGCTGTACATATGGAGAACTAGCTGGCAACAAATATCTCAACCCATCGAACTGAATATGTCCCTTCCTACAAGTGCTAATCTCCCTTGGAGTGAGTGGGTGTCCCTGAATCGGCTTTGTACAGGTGTCAGAGGATTCAATGCAGCGATGCACATTGGAGGCTGCATCCATCAGCAGCTTGCCAGTGTGGTTCACTGGAGCAGACTGCTTAACTATACTGTGTGAGTTTCTGGATCTTTACTCACCTGAGAATATGGATCTCACACAACCTAATCCAGCTCTGAGATGGTTACAATGTCTAAGGGACATCACCTAATTGCAGCTGTTTTGTAGACAAGAAAATAAAGAAGAAGCAGAGTCAATTATGGTGTAAATATTTGATACCAAACTACCTAAAACTACCCTTGGTTATATGACATAAAATTGTTTTAAAGTTTCTATATTTATCTAAAAACCTTCCTTTATAATTTTACGAAAAAATAACTTTATGTTCCAAGCACAAACTAGATTAGAAAATTAGTTTATTATTAAATACCTCTAATTTCTTGATCATTTACAAAATTATTTGAAAACCATTGGCAGTGTCATTAATTAGCAATATGGTAACTAAAGAGTTAAACTAAGTTTCCGGTCTGAAACGATGATTAGTTGTTTCTGCCTCACATTCCCCCATTAGACATGGAGGCCTTGCAAAATTTCATGAGGGCTGCCCTTTTTCCTCTGCCTAAACCCAAAGCATACCCCACTTTCTAATGCTGCCCTCTACCAGACAATGTTTAGTAATTTTATATTATTTGCTGTATCTTGATCACTTTTTTGTACGAGTCTTCTAATTATTTTCTAATGTTCAGCACTTCATGTATGATTTGAACAGTCCTGAATCAAGTATATGAAAAATCAATATATATTCCTATTCACAAAGAAAAAAAGTCTTAAAATAATATTTTGATATCTTTTTTTGTTTTGTTTCGTTTTTTTTATATATATTTTGCATTTCAAAAAGAATAATTTTTATTTTTTTACACTTTGTCTGCTTAATAATTGAAGAAGGAAAGGTAGGGGAGTTAGTAAAATGATAAAGCATTGGATTAAATGTCCTGCAGTAATTGGTTTTATTATTCTACATTCTAAATTCTAAAATCATTCCTACGACTAAAATGACTTGTTTAAAGGGAGCCTCTATGCAGTTGCTTGATCTATTTAAAATAGCAGCCAAATCTCCTTCAAATCACATGCTATAAGGTTGAAAGAGTAAATAATTATGACCCACTGCATAATGTAGTTTTTTATATACTGTGTCTAAAAAGAAAATTGCATGGTCATGGTTGAAATGTCTTTGATCATAGGTGTCTTCTTGACTAATTTGAGGTTAAACAACAGTTTGTTTTTCATTTAGAAAAATTAGTGTTATTATTATGGAGGAAATCAATGATTAGTCATAGGTTTTTATGTTACCTGGTTTGCTAAATCACTGTTCTGAGTTCAAATTCCACCAAAATATATTACCTTTTTTCTTCTCGATGGTCAACAAAATGTATACCAGTAATATACTGGACTCAATTCTAACTATAGAAAAAATTAATTTAGAGAAGAAAATAATTCTAACCTCATTTTGTTTTGATTTCCTTTTTTTTTTTTCATAAATCAAATTTTATAACTAAATTTAACCCTTCCCATAAATATTTCCAAATATCTCAATATCTCTAAATTTAAGCCAATGAAAATAGTTATATTGTATAAATGTTTTCGTATCGCTCTGATTGATCAACAAAATCCCAGACCTCATTCACTTACCAAGTGGGGTGGACCTTGTCAGATCAGACCAAGGAAACAATGTTTCCATTGGTCTTTCCATTGCTGATGTTATCTACCATACCAGTCACAACTCCTAGCAGAAAGAGCAATGTGAAATAAAGTGTCTTGCTCAAGGACACAACATATCCCCGGTCCGAGAATCGAACTTGCAACCTCACAATTACAAATCCAACTCCCTAACCACTAAGCCACGCACCTTCCATATAAACATGTTATAATGTCATACAATATATTGTACAATATCTCAATCTGACTTGGTTTGTATTTGACCTAGTTTATTGCATTAATTCATCATTTTATGGTCATCTTTTTAAATCATTCTTTTGTATGTTTTGCATCCAGCTCATTTAAGCTCTTCTTGTAAAACAAACAAGTATTAATTGCAAAGAATTATAATTGACAACTATTATTTTTTCTAATATAGTTTCTTTCACTCCTAATGAATCAAATGTTTATACATAATGCTATCAACAGATAAGCTTTTTAATATAAATAATTTACTTTTGAACATCAATTTGTTGATTACAAATGTACTGTTTGTATGTGCATATATATATATATATATATATATATAAATGAAAGGTATATATATATATATATAAATGAAAGGTATATATATATATATATATATATATATATATATATATACTATAAAGTATGTCCATAGAGTCATTTGATAATATATATATTATATATATGTGTATGTGTGTATATATATGTATGTATATGTGTGTGTATATATATACATATGTATGTATATGTGTGTGTGTATATATATGTATGTATATATATATGTGTGTGTGTGTGTGTGTATATATGTATGTATATATGTGTGTGTGTGTATATATATATATATGTATGTATATGTGTGTATGTATATATATATATATATGTGTGTATATATATATATATGTGTGTATATATGAGCGTGTGTGTATATATATATATATATATATGGTGAGGGAGATAGTCGAACACTCAGTGGAAGCTGCTTGTTGTAATCCACTGATTGTTATTATTATCAAAATTAATGGATCTAAAACTATGAAAAGAATTTCAGAATGTCTGCCTCAGATATTGTTATCAGAATTCTGAAGTAAACCACCATATAACCACTCAAATAACTATAAAGATCAAAACAAAATATGCTAAACTATGAAGAAGTGGTTGGTATGTGGTGGTGGTATTAAATGATGGTTGTGTTGTTGTTGATGTTGTTGGTGGTGGTGGTGGTGGTGGAATTGTATGTTGGTGCCAGGTGCAGGGGGGGATACCGTTGTGTTGAGTTTGGTCAATGTGGTGAGTAGTATTATTATATATGTGTACAGGAAGCTGTTTACTATAATCACTGATAAGGTTATCAAATGATTATTGTTATCAAAATTATTTATCTTTATTTAAAAATAATTTTAAATTATCATTTTATTAGAATCAAAGGTCCAGATATTTTTATAAATTCTTCACTTCATTTCACTTTTCCCATGACCCTACATAATCTTGGGGGCACTGCCGGTTAAAGCAGTCTACCCCCTCCATATATCTCTCTTTTGAGCCAAGATTTTGGTTGTTATGAAGTCCTTATCGATCCATTCCTTCATGTTGTCTGCCTATTTCTTCTTTGGACATTCTTGCCTTATTTTACCCTAAACTGTTCCTTATTGTTATCAGCCAGTTAATGTTATTGAGAAGGTCTCATCCCAACATGATCATAATAAGCAGCATCCGCTGTGTGTATAATGTTTGTCTATGTATGAATAAGTTTACTAATGTTGCAATTTATTTCTTTTGCTTTTCAGAGTAACAACAACGCACATATACTCTACACAGAACCCTATTATATGGACCCCAGTAACAGGGAGGGCAGTATGACATCCCAACCCTATGATTATGTTTCGAGACCAGGGTTAACTGATGTACCTGGTCCTGCTGATAGGTAATCATTATTATTATTACATTTCTGCTGCTGATGATGATTATTATTATTAGTAGTAGTAGTAGTAGTGTTGTTGTTGTTGTTGTTGTTGTTGTTGTTGTTGTTGTTGTTGTTGTTGTTGCATCATCATCATCATCATCATCATCATTTGAAATGAGAAACCATTGTTATATCATTATTCAGATTAGCAGAGTCATTATAACATCAGAAACATTCTTGCAGTATTTGTTTCAGCTCTTCACCATCCAAATTCAAATTCTGCTCAAGTGAACTTTGTCTTTCGGAGTCAATAAATAAAATAGCAGTCATGTACTGAGGTCAATTTAATTAACTAAACCAGTCACCAAAATTACTGGACTTGTGCCCATCTTAGAAATAATTGTCATTATCATCATTAATCTTATTCCTTGTATTTATGATGTTCCATGTCATAATTCTAAAACAGTGAGATCAGTCCACTTATGACTAGCTGTGTGTCAAAATAAATCTTTTGTAGAATCTCTAAATATATATAATGAAATTTAATATTGAATTGAATGTTAAGTTAGTTTTACCACATTTAATGTAGTGTGCTTTAACCCTTTTCTTACCATATTTCTAATAAAATACATAGCCCATGTGTTTCAATTCATTTTTTAAATAATGAAAAATTTGAAGGAATTTAGTAACATAGCTTAGATTTTTCATTATTAAGCTATTTTGAACATGACTAGACAAAAGATTCTTACATAAAATTATAATGGAAGGTTTAAAATGAGAAGTCTTGTATCATAGTTGGTATCAACAGGGTTAAAAACTAACAGGAAATGATTATGTGATGAATAAAAAAAACAATATTGGCCATTAACTAATTTGGCAAGTACAAGAGAAAATTCCATACATGTTTTTTAGTCATATTGTTCAGCTGCAAGCATAGACTTCATTGAATATACTAAAGTAGTGATGGGAGAATCATTAATCCTTTAGTATTTATATTACTCTATATTTACAATTATATTTTCATGGTAAAGGCTTTACATAATTATCTCACATAATATCGAATCAATAAGATTTTGATATTATTTATTTTGAGAACAATACCTTAACATCAGTATGAGTGGCCAGTTACAACCAGTTTGAACAGAAAGGGGTGAGGGAATTCTGGCCAGATATAACTGGTTTAAATGCTAAAGAGTTAAGTGTACAAAATGAAATACTGGTTGTTGTAGAAAACTAAATTTGTTTAGAGAATAAGTTATTCATTGCTGCAAATAGATCTCTCAGTAACTAAATAATGTGGTTTATCACATTAAAATGTATCTTTATTGTATGACTGAATTTTTTTCCAGAATGTCTTGTAAAGTTTTTTTGTTGTCCATCTTATTCAGCTATTGGAGATACAACCGAGTTCACTGTTCATTTTCTATCACTAAATACTACAATGTGTCAATGACCAAGGAATTTAGTTATTGAATGACTCAGTATAAACTCTAGTAGTGGAAGTTTTATGACTACAAGCATAAAAAGTAGACATAAAAACTTTGATGATAATGATAATGAAGCTAAGTAAACTAAGACTGCATGGTTGTATGGTTTAGGATGTTTTCTTCACAAATATATACTATTGGGTTCAACCCCAATGAGTGTCACCTTGAGAGAGTCTTCTAGCATAGCTTCAGATAGACCAAAGCCTTGTGAGTTGAATTTAATAGGCAGAAATCTGTAGAAAGCCAATAAGGTGATTCCTCATCTTGAGTGGTCAACTTAATATATCACAGTTTAAAACACCACCATGAAACTTTCAGTGGAGTTCATTCTGTTGCAAGCATTCCAGTTAGGTCGCTGATCTGAAGGTACCTTCCTCCATTCCTTACTCCCTTCCTTTCTCTCACTAGTTTCAAAGACCTTGAAATGAATCATGGACACTGCTCTTCTTCCTCTGACTAAACCATTCATAAAATAAAAACAAAAATATAGAGACACTCATTTTGTTCCCTTTTGATACTGAGTTCAAATAGAAGCAGAGAGGACTAGACTTGATCAAATTGATTTAGACTTAAACATTAAATAATTGAGAATTCCTATGGTATCACTTGGATCTCATAAACTATGTGACTTGACTTCACATGTCATAATGCATTTGTTTTTCATAGATGGAAGACAAAATTGATTATCTTTATGAAAAAAAAATCAATTTTTCTGCTTTTACAACTTTGATATTGAATATTTGCAGCACAGGAGCAATTGCATTCAGTTAAGTTTTGCAGTCATACATGGTTACCATAGCCATCTTACATAATCTGTTCCACACTTAGCTTTAACAGTTCTTTTGAGATAATCAACAGTATGTATTACAGAATTAAAAAAAATATATATAATCATATATGTTATCTAGCCTACAATATATAAACATGTGTAGTCTTGCTTTGAAAATTGTTTTGGTTTGAAATCCAAAATTAATGAAAACATATAATAATGACTATTGCAATTTTAGCTCCTTTTGGTTATATTGAGTATGGAGAGATTCTTTGTGATGTTCTCTTTCATTCAAGTATAAACATTTTATAAACATTCTGTAACAGAATATCAGCAACTGAATCTATTATTCATTTCAACCAACAATGGCAATCTATTTTTGGTCTGAAACATACATAATCTGCTTTGCTGTAAAGATTGTTTATAGCATTGTAAGGAATAATTAATTTCATCATAATATCTTATGGGATGAATGTTTTAAAAATTTAATCTCACCACAATATCCTCTAACATAATTCAATATATTTTCAACCAAATAGTTTTGTAAAGAAATAAGTCAAGTATAAACTGCTTAATGTGCTTTTTCTTAACTTGTATAAAAGTAAGAACACAAATGAACTGGAAGAGTAGCTCAGCATTAAATGCATTATCTGCTATGTACAGAAAAGACAGATGTGCTAATATGAATCTGTGATGTAATTCTATAAATGATTCCTAAAATGGAGGGTCAGGGCTGGATTAACAATTAAGCAAAATAAACACATGCTAAGGGCATAAAGGGAAAAGGGGCTCCATTTTATTCAAATTAAATGAATTTGTCACTTTTAAAAAAATGTACAGACTTTATATGTGTGTAGGTAGGAGCACCATAATCTTTTAGGTGCTTTTGGACCCTGTAAAGAGTATGGATGGAAGAAGACCAAGTTAAAAATAAATCATATTGCAGGCTGCTCACCCTCTCACAAACAAGATGACAAAGGATCATGATAACTGTCGATATACTAAACAGCAGATTTTGTCTTTTTATCTTTGAATGACTTAATCCGAAGAAGAGAAACATCCATGGTCTTTTGCAAGGCTGTGAGACTGGTCACAGATAACAAGAGAGTTATCCTCTGTGTGCATGTCTGAATGCTTGTAAAATAGTGGACTCTGCTAAAGGCAACCAATGAACATGTGTTGATTTTAACCCATGTAACAGATTAAATCTACCACTCAAAAACAGGTACAGTTCAACAGATTTCTGTTAGATGATGACGATGATGGTGATGATGATGATGGTGCTGCTGACGATGATGACAATGATGACGAATGCGATGATGATGATCCTAATAGTGAACTGTAATGTTATTGGTTGTAGTTTTCCAATGGACTAATCACTGTTGCATTGTATTTCTCACAGAATGGTGAGGGAGTGCCTATAAATTAGTGCATAACAATTATCACATGGGAGTTCATTTGTAAAACAAGTCTCCACCAGTTGCTCTATTCACTACTTTCTCATCTATCACCCTCTATGCTACTCACTATACCTGAGTGGATAGCATGGGAAGGCATGTAATCTGTCTATATCCAATCCTCCACTATCACCCATTATCTTTATCACTTCCATTATCAATAACACTACCACGTAAAAGGTTGTGTAGGTGACACAACAAAACATGCCCAGTCCACACTGTAAAGTGGTTGTGTAGGTGTCATGACAAAAAACACCTAGTTCATACTGTAAGGTGGTCATGTAGATGTCATGACAAAAAGCACCCAGTTCACAATGTAAATGTAGTTGGTGTTAGGAAGGGCATCCAGCTGTAGAAACCAAGCCAAAATCAGTTCTGTATAAGCAAGACATGGTCATCTGACCTGGCTTATCTCACAACAGGACAACACACCTAACTCAAGCTAGTGTGGAAAAATGGACGTTAAACAATGATGATAATTACCTCTCTCTCACCATCATCCTTCTACTTCAACATCAGATGTGTCCATATTCAGTACCATCACTCTCTACCATTAACATCATTTTCTCCTTATCACTTTTCTGCATGAGATACTTCATTAACATTTTCCCCCTCTCACTATTACCCACATTTGTTGATATTCCTCACTTCCATCCATATTTAATGCCATCATTCTCTGACTCTAACCATTATTCTATCTCACTCATGGGAATCTTGGCAAACATCTAACACTCACCATTACACTTCTCTCTCTCTCTCTCCAACCATTGCACATTTCTATAGCTATCCTATTACATTGTTCATTCTGTTTCCTATTCAACCACCTACTCACAACCAGTATGTAGCTACCACTGGCCTGCTCCCTTCCCTACTACCCTATCACTGTTTCCACCTTCATATACACACTCATACTCTTTCCTCTTTCTGCCTCTTGGCCATCACTCCCCTTCAAATCACACTCTTGGTCACCTGTGTCTAGAAGGAAAAACAGAAGCCACTTAGAATGGAAATGATTCCTTAAATTTGCAGGTCTCAAGGGAACCTCTCCAGGTTTGGTGCTATGATAAAATGCATCCAGCACACTCTGAAGGAGTTGGCAATAAAACAGGGATAACATAGAGTAGAAAGGACTCTTCAGTCATGTCAAAGAGTCAACAACCTCACTAGTACTGGTGCCAGATAAAATGCATCCAGAAATCTGTAAAATGGTCGTTGTTAGAAAGGGCATTGAGTTGAAGAAGAAACATACCAAAAATAGAATATTGGAAAGCACCAAGTCTGAATAAAAATTGACTCAGAATATAACAACTCATCCATCCCATGCCAACATGGAGAACAGACATAAAATGATGAGATACATATACATACATAAACACATGATGGACTTCCACATAGTCTGCATCTACCAAATTCCACTATAGAGACTATAGTAGACAATACAGTGGAATCAAACTGGAAACAAAAAAGTTGTGAAGCCAACTTATTAAATGCACAGCTATTACATACTTATATAAGTTTTAAACATTGTTTTAACATCACTAGTGAGCAGAATCACATTGAACATTGCCATTATCTAAAATAACAACCAAAACTGATCATTAATAATCATTCCATAATAGACTTTAATGCTCTTACAAAGCACAGTATTTCTGAAAAATTTATCTCAACAGAATTCTGTTTTCTTAATCCTAGACTTGAAATGTATAGACTATGCCTGGTTAATTACAGGTCATGGTTGCCATGGATATGGTTATTGTTGTTGTAAAAACAGTAAAGCAACTTATTAAATACTTTACATCAGTGACATTCATCAATTTGTTTTGCAGTTCAAATTACATAGAATAAAACATCTTTAATATATAATCTGCACATTTTACCATTTCTACTAGCTTGCCACCCCACTTACTCGATTGACAAGATCCCAGACCTCATTCACTTACTGAGTCAGGTAGAACTCGTCAAATTGGACCAAGGAAACAATGGTCTTGCCATTACTGATACTGTTTACCAGTTATAACGCCTGGCAGAAAGAGCAACATGAAATAAAGTTGTCTTGTTCAAGGGCATAAACTCCATATGGCATACACAATGTAAATCTTGGGTACACAAGAGATGTAGTGATATAACGGGTAGATTAACAGGAAAGGAAGAATTTGTACGTAGAAAATGCTCTGGAGTAATCAAAGGGAAGAGCAGCAGTAATATAAACCTCTTCGAGTCACATGAAGGATCCATAGCAGTGTTTGATAGCTTCTGCTATATAAGTGACTTAATCAGCAGTGGAGAGGGGTGCTCTGAGAGCATAATAGCTAGAATAAGGACAGGATGGAAGAAGTTTAAAGAACTACTCCCATTGTTGACAACAAAAAGTTTCTCGCTACGTATAAAACAACAACTGTATGATGCCTGCGTGCAAAGTGTGATACTGCATGGTAGTGAAACTGCAGAAGACATGTGTAGATTGGAGAGAAATGAAGCAGCCATGCTTCGTTGGATGTGCTATATATATATGAGAGAAAGGCAGAGCTTGAATGAACTAAAGGATAAGCTGGGTTTAAGAGGAATCCAAGGTGGTATGGAGGAGAGAAGACTGTGTTGGTAGAGACATGTGATGTGCATGGATGATTGATGAGTGAAGAAGTGCCAGGAAATGCCAGTGGATGGGAGCCACAGTAGAGGTAGACAGAGAAAGACCTAAGCAGAGGTGGTGAGAGCTGACCTGAAATTGCTGACAAAGAAATGCAATGAGTAGAGTGATGCTGTGCTGAAAAGGACCTGTTCAGCCCATGCAAGCATGGAAAAATGGATGTAAAAACGATGATGAGGATGATGCTTAAAACTTTTGTGACTGTATTTTAATGAAATACCTTGCCTATGTTTCAGTTCAGAGTGAACATAAAGAATTTGGGAGACTTTACTAAAATAATTTTTCATTTATAAGGTATATTAAGCTGGTGTTTTTGGAACATGAAAAATTCCTATATAAAATTATGAGACAGAACTCGTTAATTTAAGGATGAACACTTTAAAATGAGAGGCTGTATTTCACAGACCAAGAGGCAATATCAGGCAATTTGGAACACTTTAAAATTAGAGGCTTTATAACATAGAACCAGAGACTGTATCAAATAGTTTGGTATAAAAAAAATTCCTGTTTAAATTAATTGTTCAAGTATGCATCATTTTCATTTTTCAAATTTCAAGATTTGTTATTTCTAACCAACCAAAAGTGAAATGTTAAATCCACAGACTTAATATGAAGGTAAAGCAACACTATGATTGAAACACTAAATTATGAAAATTAATAAAATACACTAAGATTATCAAATTAAACAGAACACAATTTGTTCTTTACAGATGCATTGGGCAGGCAGAATATTATGTAAAAATATGCAAATTGGGAAAAACAAAATGGAAGTAAAATTGTTAATAAAAAATTATGATCAGTTATACTTGCAATACCACATACCCAAACGAAGATCTGCTTTCTCATACATAAATATGGGGGTCAGCTGAAAAGTCCATAAGCTGACCAAGATACTCTCATGGAATGACTAAACGAGGTTTATTTTTTAACATAGTCCCTGGAAAGAAACAATGCAGTTTTTAAAAAGAAGAGTTGAAATTCATGCATGCAAGATTTCACATCAACCCTTCATAGTCAACCTCTAAACGTTTCTGTCGACCCTCATATATGAATTTATATTTGTGTGCAGCAAGGAATATAAGTCTTCACAGTTCCCTTGAGATGTTTCTTCAGTTGTGGAAAGAGGTGATAATCGGAGGGAGTCAAATTAGGAGAGTAAGGTGGGTGGTCAACCAATATGAAGCCAAAGTCGTGTATTTTCGGTAGTTTCATGTGCTGTGTATACTGGTGCATTGTCCTGAAAAAACAGGATACCAGAGCAAAGCTTTACACAGTTCATCCAACAAAGACATATCGTATTCTGCATTGATGGTTTGACCCTTTGGTAGGTATTTTATGAGGAGTACTCCATCTTTGTCCCAGAACACTGAAGCCAGAATCTTTCCAGCTGACTTCTGGGTCTGAAACTTTTAGGAACACAGTGAACCATTATGACGCCACTCCATTGGTTGCTGCTTCATCTGGGGATCATAATAATGAAGCCAAGTTTCATACATGGTAACTAAATGAGCCATAAAATCAGCCTTTCCTGCTGCATTCATGCATTTCTGCACACATTTTGTGGAAAGCTTTCTCGTGTCTAGAATGGTGTGGCCAACTCTTTCACAGGAAATCTCCAGAGTCTCAGCCTTGACTTTAGCTGAAATCCAGAATCATTACGGGCACAACATCAGCTTTGTCCTCTGTGGTCACAAAAGTTGGCCGTCCTGACTGGGGGTTCATCTGTGACCTCGAAATGACCAGTCCAGAATCAGATATTCACTGTGGAGTAAGATGGACAGCCATCTTTCAAGACTACCTTCATCTTGCAATTGATTTCCACCTCTCCTTTGCCTTGCAAGAAAAGGAACATCATGACTGCCTGTGCTTCAATTTTATCAAAAACCACTGTAGGAGCTGCCATCATGCATTAAATCTGCAAAAAAGAGAAAGATATATTGTATGCCATCTTGATTTTTTGCATACCTTCTCCTAAGTAGTTATCTTACCTCCCCTGCAATACTCTTAAAGCCAGAAACTTTGCAGCAGCCCTTTGTGTGTGTATGTGTGTGTATATATATATATATATATATATATATACCTGGCATTCGTCGATCTTGAGAAAGCCTTTGACAGAGTTCCACATGCTGTAATCTGATGGGCTCTTAGAAAACTAGGAGTAGATGAATGGCTTGTGAAAGCGGTACAAGCCATGTATAGGGGAGCAGTCAGCAAAGTTAGGATTAGCAATGAGTATAGCGAGGAATTTAGCGTACAGGTTGGGGTCCACCAGGGCTCTGTTCTTAGCCCCCTCCTGTTCACCATAGTCCTGCAGGCAATAACGGAGGAGTTTAAGACCGGATGCCCATGGGAACTCCTGTATGCTGATGACCTTGCACTTATAGCTGAATCTATGATAGAACTAGAGAAGAAATTCCAAACTTGGAAGCAGGGACTAGAAAGAAAGGGTCTCAAAGTCAACATGACAAAGACTAAGGTCCTTGTAAGTAGACGAGAAGACAGAACCCAGATCCCCTCAGGGAAATGGCCTTGCTCAGTATGTAGGAAAGGTGTAAGTAGGGACTCTATTCTCTGCCCCAAATGCAAACAATGGGTACACAAGAGATGTAGCGGGATCTCAGGAAGCTTAATTAAGAATGTAGGCTTCACATGCAGCAGCTGTGCTGGGACAGCAAGCAGCAAACAGCCACAGGAAACAAGTACCACCAATCTCTGGGAGGGCTCTGTAGAAACAGTAGACAGCTTCTGCTACCTAGGTGACCGAATTAGCAGCGGAGGTGGGTGTTCAGAAAGTACAATAACTAGGGCAAGAATGGGATGGAAGAAGTTTAGGGAACTACTACCACTGCTAGCTGCAAAAGGCTTCTCCCTCAAAATGAAAGGCAGACTGTATGATGCGTGTATCCGAACAGCAATGTTACATGGTAGTGAGACCTGGGCGCTGAAGGTGGAAGACTTACGTAGATTAGAGAGAAACGAAGCCTGCATGCTCCGATGGATGTGTAATAGGAATATACGCGAACGACAAAGCATAAATGAATTGAGAGAGAGACTGAGCATAAGAGGAATCAAATGCAGTGTGCAGGAGAGGCGGA
>OZ024740.1:102506911-102549411 GCA_964016885.1 Eledone cirrhosa
TTACAATTGATCTATAGAGATCTGTTCATATGTTTCGCACATGTGGAATATACACGTGTATATATTAATTCACAAGACTGCATTTCGTCAGAAGCATATTTGATTTGAAGCAAAATCAAATTATGTTGAAGCAATTGTTTTCCACAAGGCACCAACATATATTTGTTTACAATCCCAATATTTATATAGGCTGAATAATGTTATGACCTGTCCACCCTGCTTTTTTCATTATTTACTAGTGTATGTGTGTGTATCTGTGTGTTAGTACATGCAGTAAATTTCAAACCCAGAGTAACATAGATTAATTGCCATTTTTCATGCCCGATTTTAAAATAAAGTAGTAATTTATCTACTTGTAATCATTAAAAAGAAATTATTGTTATCACTAGAAAAAATATGAAACATAAAAGGTAGTCAATAAAGGAATAAAAGTAATCTTTTATTATATTTGTGAAGGTACTTTGCCTTGTGGTTAAGGTATTGAACTTGTGATCATAAAGTTGTGGGTTCCATTTCTGGACTAGGTAGTGCATAGTGTTCTTGAGAAAAACACTTCATTTCGCATTGTTCTAGTCCACTCAACTGGGATTTAAGTTTGATAATTTTAAAAAGATAATTGTTAAGTATTTTTTAAGAATAGGATTTCAATTTGAAATAACTGGGAGCAAACTGTAGGAAGCTGCTAATGGTTGCACAATAAAGTTATCTTGTGAAAACAAAAACAAAAGCTGTAAAAAAAAGCACCTATAAGATGAATTTATTATGTCATTTTAGAAGCACATCAATTAAGATATCTTGACGTTTTCTCTAGCAACTTCTGAACAGAAAGGGGGTAGGGGAGTTTCCTTTTGAATGATGGTCATGGTAGAATTTAGTTTCCTGCTTGAAATAACTTCAATTCATACTATGTCTTTTAATAAAGGCATAAATATTACTGCATCCTGCTTACATCCCTCACTTAAAATATAGGGACTTTTATAGCTAGATATTTGTAACTTAATCTAATTATTTCTATCCTGAAATTAAAATATATTCATAGTAAATGTATTTGTTTTGCGATTCTAATAATGTTGAATAGAACTTCTGAAGGATGTAAACAAGTTAAAGAATTTTTAATGTAATACAGTTACATAAAGAAAAAAGAATGTTTAAGCACTTATCTCATCATTGAATCAATGGTGTTTCATCTTTTCATGGATAAATACTAATAATATACTGGACTTAATTCAAAAGAACTCTCCCATCTTTCACTAAAAGAAAAAATATATAATGATTAGCTAGTCAAAAATGATCATTACATCTACATGCAACTTAATGGTCATGTAAAAATGCCTAACAATCCATATACTTTCATAACTCCTCTCTGAATATTAGACATTATCAAAACAAAAGTAAAATATATTGACAAAGTTGCATAAGAATCATTTGTTAATTTCATATTAAATAATAACTATTTGATATACAATTTCTGTGTGTGCTATATATAATAAGGATTTCCTCTCCTACTGTTAAACTTTTATCATTTAGATAATAAATGAGGAAAAGCTTAGCAACAGGGCAGAAAATCCTTATAACATCTACACTACTTTTCGTAAGTATGGACTACTAAGTTTAATAATGGTCTTACTGGTCTTAAACAGTAACATCTCACCTATATGTGTGTGTGTAAAAAAAATACACTTTGTGCATGTGAGTGTGATGTGTGGTTTCTTTACAAAGGAATTCACCTACCACAGCCAATACAGAACAGCAATCAGAGAACCTCATGGCAGCCAAATTCCCCCAATACCATCCTACCATCTTAAAACAGGAATGTCATATTAGTTTATGGAACACCATATATGCCAGATAACAAGATGGTCAAGGCTGATCTGGGGTTAACAACATTAACAACAACTGGTATCTGATGAAAACAAAGTAAAGAAAAATTATATCAAAACCTCATATCTTATATATGATTCATTAACCCAACTAAAACAGTTCATGGCAAATCTGCAGTTGAAAGATCATCTGACCTAAATCTTGTACTTAAATAGATAACTGATGTTGGAAAGACAGAAGCAGAGGGAAAAATACAAACCAATTGAAAAGCTGAAACCAAAATGAAGAAAACATTTGTTTAAGCTTGATATTGTATGATAAATTATATATATATGTGTGTGTGTGTGTATGAATAGGCATGCATAAACATGTATACACTCTGACGTGACTGGAACTTTGAGTTTCACCTTCCAATGGCTAACACACACACACATATATATATATATATGTGTGTGTGTTTGTATATGTATCTGTATATATATGAAAAAATATATATATATATTTATATATGTGTATGTATATAAGTATATATGTGTTTTTGAGTGCCATACATACAAGCACACACACATACACATCTTTTTGTTTTCTTCCCCATCAATTTCTGTTGGATTTGGCATTCATCCCTCCCCACTTTCAGAAGTTTCCATCGGTAGCTAAATGTTTTTACCAAAAATAGAATTGCTAGCCCCTTCCAAAGTTTATATTTATTTACAAAACTGCCATTTGAGTGTTACAAATAGATTAATGTTTTGTTTTGTTATTTTTTTGTGTGTTTATTTGTATGTTTATTTTTTCTTTAAAGAGTTTATTTGTTGCTACAGTTCATTTATAAGTTTACCTTGCCCAAAGTGTCACTTACCCAAGAGGTAACCCAAGTAAAAACTAACCTGAGCCCAGCTTAATGTTGCTTAACTACAGTGTTACAAAACAAAATTTAAAAAAAAAGGAAATAAAATATAAATCAAAATTGTTACAGGATTTAGTGTTACCATTACTATATATGGTCAGCAAGAACATAACATGGTTGAAAAGCAAGGATGAAAAAAAAAAAAATCAAAAGAACACCAACAGAAAATTACTAAACATGCATATATGTATCTGTATTATTACTATTTTTTTTTTTTTCATATGTCTCTGAATTCTGAATGGCACAGAGATTTGGATGATTGATTTGGTGGAAAAAAATGTTTAAGTATTAAGTTTCTGATACAAACAATTCTGGAACAGGCCATATCCATTCCATCTTCCTATTGTGCTCCTTTCCCATTTTCAACAAATTATCAAAAACAAAAAAAGTCTTTTAATCCTATTTTTAATTTTGTTAAAAATTATTTTATTTATCTATTTGTATCAACCATTGCTTTTGAAAAAGAAAACACAAGAAAATATTTGCAGGAAAATACTTCCTTGCTTCAATAAAATAGAAATGTGTTCTGGATAATTTAAGGGGTTATTTTATAATGATCTTTTTAAAAAGAAATTTATTTAAATTATCATCATTACCATCATTATCATCATCATCATTAATATCATTAAAATGATTTCAATTAGCTGCAATTTGGTATTTTTGCAGTAGATATATTTTGGCATCATTATTAAAAGTTGAAAAAAAAATTTGTTGTGAAATTAGGATAAATTTATTGCTTTATGGAGAAAAAAATGTTGAACAAAATGGAAGAGAAATGATATGTAAAAACAAAACCATGAAAAGGTGACACTTGAAATAATAATAATAATAATAAAATAATAATAGTAGTAGTAGTAATATTGATAATAATAATTGTTTCTACTTTTGGCAAAAGGCCAGCAATTATCCCAGTCTATTACTGGTACTTTATTTTATCAACCCCGTAAGGATGAAAGGCAAAGTTTACCTTGGCGGGATTTGAATTCAGATCATAAAGGGCCGTAACTCTTTGCTATAAAGTAAGGCATCAGGCCCTCTACCGATACTGCCAATCCACCGCCTTTTTATATTGATAATAATAATAACAATAATGATGTGTATTAATTGAGTGGGACTGATAATTAGAGAAAAAGAAGGAAATTTTTAAAAAATTGGAAAAAGGAAAAAAATTCCATATTTTTCTATTAATAAAAGAAAAAAAAAGAAATAGACACAACACAATTAATAAGCATTCATACAAACAACTCAATAATAACAACACTGGTATAATAAATGTTATGAGGTGAAGCAAACAAGTCTTGTGCAATTTGTGTGGTTATTTTTCGTTCATTCACCTTTTCCTTTTTTGTCTTTTTTTTGTTTTCTCATTTTATCATTCATAAATTAAGATACAATTGTATAATTATATTTATGTTAATATTATATTATATTTATATCATAATAATATTAATCCTTTTAATACTAGCACAGTGAGTATCAGACATCAGCAGATTGGACCAGACTAAATGCCTTGCAGTATTAATAATCATAGCTATATTCATTTTATGTTGTTTTGATTTCAGTTCCTTCCCACTGAGATCAACTATCTTTCATCCTTCCGGGGTGCATAAAATAAGTCTACCAGGCATTTACTGGATTCATTTCAACTCTCAGTTATTTACCCTCTCTACTCTGAAAAACCTGTGGTCATATGCCATTACATGAAATCAATATTACTATCAATATTAATTTTAAATTAGCAAATTATATATTAAATATTGATACTAATTGATAATGGTTTTTCATTAATATTATATTAATATTAGATTGTCAGCCATACGTGTAAAAGGCAAAGTAGAAGCTGAATGGCAAAGTGAAAGAGTAGAATCTGAGGAAACTAGTGAAACATTTCATCTCTCTCCAACGAAGGGTTCTGCCCAAAATGTTAGACCCCTCTTCTTCCTCATTACAAAATAATTTATTCCACTTTTTGAACATGGTTGGGTGTGCAAAATATCAGATTGTCTGTCTGGTAAATCTTAACATTATGTATTGCATTAGCAAGACATTATTGAAAAGTACAAAACAACACTATGACTGCATCACATTAAAAAATTCAGTCTTTACTTTATTTTACTGCAAATTTTCCCCAATGATCGTCCATTAATAAATATAATATAGACAATTAAATTAACAAACCTATTTTGAGATATTTTCTGTTAAATCATGACAGGATGGTAGGAGTTCTTCACACTTTGTTTCCTTAGTTTCCTTGACTACAACGAAACAGATACCAGGCTGTTTTCTTAGAAAAGTTATTGACAGTAGACTAGCTTCCTACCCAGAGGTATGAATGGGATGATTTAATTCATCTGCTGAAAATTACAGAAAACCAGGATAAAAAGAATTACCCCTACAAATCCTAGTTACTCATTAAACAATTAACATAGAATAATGCTTTCCTATTAGGAATTTTTCTGAAGAAAAACATTTTATAATTGATAAGAAATACACATTTGTTCTGGCTATTTAAAAAATTAACTGAAATAGTTTTATTAAATATTGAAAATTATAACTAAAGTCTTCGTTTATTTTTCTATTATTTCTGGTTGCAATTTTTTTTAATTTCCAGATTTATTATGTTGTTCATTTCTTTTTAATTTCCATGAAATTTATTCTAAAGCATGACTAGATGAAGATTTGTTTATTAGCATATTTAGTCAAGCCTTACATGTTGATACATACATGTACATCTGACATATATATGGCTAAACAGGAAGACATACATGAAACAATTACACAGTATACATTTCCTTGTTTTTGTATGCCTGTATATATATATATATATGTGTGTGTGTGTGTGTGTGTGTGCGTGTATATATATTCAATTCCTTCCACCATCACCCTTCTTCCAACATTACCCCCTTATAACTCTACCTCCCTTGCATCACCAGGCCCCACGTAACAGGGGATGGCATTGGATTTGTCCATATTCAGTAGCCCCTTACCATTACCCTTCTTTACTGCTAGCTATTGTTTCCGCTCTTCCTTGTTTCTTAACATCACCTACCATCATTGCTATCCTATCACACTACTCATGCTGTTTCCCTATTCAATACCTTGCCAACAGCCAATATGTTGCTATCACTGTCTATCTTCTGTTATTTCTCCTACCATCCTCTCACTCTTATCACTATTTCCTCCATCACTCTCATACTGAGACATCTTTCAGCCTCTCAGTCATGTTTACCTTGAATGAGCAGAGAGAGGGTAGTGTAAAGAGGACTTTTCAGTCTTTCAAAGGACAACACAAGCTCTGGTGCTGATATCACAATAAAATGCACCTAACACACTCTAATGTGGTTGATGAATGAACATCATCAACATGAGTTAAAGAGGACATATTCTTAGTGCAGTAGACTACGTAAAGTGAATTTTATTAGTTGCATCAAGCCATAGAAACCATGCCAAAAATGAAATATAAGAGAGCAGTAACTATGAATAGGAACTGACTCAGACTATGTCATATTCAACCCAGGCCAGAATAGAAATCAGAAGTAACATGATAATATATATATACAATTATACACACACTCACATCAACATACAGAACCCACATTTTTCAACAAACACTAGCAGTAAGTATAAATATATAACATGATATTCAGCAAAAGACATTCAACTCTGTTTTATAAACCATTTGTTTGTTTTCATTTGCCTTTTGTTTTGTTATAATCATTATTATTTTGCTTCTCTGTCAGTTTTTCAAAAACTGTATGTCCTTGTAGTGTTACCTTTTTTTTCTTTTCAGATACTTGTTCATTGAATCTGTGTTCAATAATTATACTTTGATGCATTTAATTTTTTTTCACTTTTAATTTTGTTTTTTGTTAAACTCTTATGGTGTGTGAATAATAACAATAAAAAGATTACACTAAAATTGATGTAAAGAAAAATATGTTTATGACCAATTTTGTTTTCCTCCTTGCTAATGCAGCTTTTTCTCTTACAACAATTTTCCAATGCATATGCACATATATCCATCCACCCATGGCTGCCTGAACTCCTGATGGAGTCAGGGATGAAGTCATAACATATGGTGGAGGTTATCTCTCTCCAGGTCTGAACACAGCCAATTTCTTCCAGAGAGAGAAAGTAAAAGTAAGTGGGAAAGGGGGAGGGAGAGGAAAAAGAATAGACCCCAATACAGGGCTGGTACTTTATTGATCTTGATAAGATTAAATGCAAATTGATTCGGCAAGGTTTGCATTTAGAACACAGTAAGTTGGAATAGATATTGCAAAGCATGCTATCTGAATTTCTAACAGCTCTACAATTCACCAATTCTCTCTCTCTCTCTCTCACATATTAATGCCTGCACTGAGTAACATATAAAAATTGCTTCAAAGCTAATAGATCAGGAAACATCAAACTCTATCTTGCAATTTTCTGAACACATCTGGGGTCAACTTAATTCATAAATGAAAATTCTTAGAATATTACATATATTCCAAAACTGGATGTGCCCGTTGCTATAAGATGCACATTAATATGTAAAAAATTAAAATATCTATAATCTATGTGTTTACAAATTCAGCATAAAATTAGTGTGTACATTGCTCAGGTGCACTACAACTCATCAAAAGGGCATGTATAGTACATAGAATAATGTACAAATGTCAGAATAGTGAATAGTGCATGAGTCATGATATACAAACTTACACACACATGTGCGTGTGTAAGGAGGGGGAATATCAGGTGTAGTGTTGGTGAATTTCGGGAAGCATGGAAGTTTTGAAGGATGCAGTCTCCCGACAGCTAACTGATGCAAGTATTTTGTTCCAAGCTCAACAACTCAGTGTGAAAAAATGTTTCCAAAAGTCATGGTAAAGTAATTAGCCAGTCACAATAACTGTATTATGTAGTTAATGATCGATATGTTGACACCTGCAGATAACAACTATTAAGTAAGTTCTGTTTCCTTATGTAGGGTAGGTGCTTCATAATATATAGTTGCCTGGTGATATATATACATTATATGTATATATACATACACAAACTTTAAAATGCTTTTATTGAATATTGTCCATTACATACATTTCACAGATGATTGGATTGAGATCTATATTGATGCTGTAGTCAGGTCTGTCACATTGATAGAGAACTTGAGCCAATCATCTGTGAAACATGTGTAATGGTTGATAACCAATAAAAGCATCTTAAAGCGAAATTTTGTTGTACCAAACTAAATATATACATTCTGCTATAAGCATTGAGTGCTCACATTGTTACCACCTCAAGTAATCGACAAAAATTACTATATAACCTAATATATATATGTATATATAAACCTCCCAGCCCCACACTGTAAATGTGGTTGGTGTTAGGAAGGGCATCCAGCTGTAGAAAACCCGCCAGACTCCACGCTGTAATGTGGCCGTGTAGGCAACACGGTAAAAACCTCCCAGCCCCACATTGTAAATGTGGTTGGTGTTAGGAAGGGCATCCAACTGTAGAAAACCCGCCAGACAGTCCTATGCGAGCAAGACAACCACTCTTGCCTCAAGTGGGAAAACCCCCGTCCAAACCCATGCAAGCGTGGAACACGGACGCTAAACCTGATGATGATGATGATGATGATGATGATAATTGAAATGAACGAACAAAATGCAGGAGACAATTGTACAGTTATATTAGTTCACACTTGGTGGAAGCGGAGGAACTTTCAACGTTTTCGACTTAAGTCCTTCATCAGGTAAGTTGGGATAGTGGGAGAACGAGAACTTCGAGAGGGAGTAAGGAGGGAAGTTACAAAGTAAAGAACACAATATGAAGAGAAAAATAAAAATAAAAATATACATATATATATATATATTGAAAAACCACACTTTGTTTTCAATATATACACTCAGCATTAACACAGAATGCTTATTTTGGTACCCATTTCAGTAATCCACGAATCTACTGAACTACCTATTATATATATATGTGTATGTAGTGATGGGGTCACCATTATGTAGTGGATAGATGTATTCTTTTCAGGATGAATGATAAAAAAGAATGATGCAAGAATTGTGATGTCGACAATGTTTATTTTATAATAACAAAATTCACTTATTGGTACATTGAATATCGAGTAACAAAATCGCGACAGCAATTATCACTACATTATTTGCTGACTAGCTACTTCGAGCTAGCAAGTATGTATCAATACAATGATACAAAAGAAGTGAAATAAAAGGAAACCGAAAGAGTAGGGAAAAAATATAAGTAAACCTACTTTGTGTGTGTGTCTATCCCGTAGTTGGTCAATCTGCCGAGCTGGTATGAAATGTGAGAGCCTGTAAGGCCAGGAGAGAGAAAGAGTAAAAGGTCTGTAGATAGTGAATGGTTAGATCGTTAACTTCTCACAGGCTGCTGCTTCAGGGTCTCTCTGTTGGATTCCCTAAGTACTTGTATTCATAATAATCCTATAGCTAGAAGGATGTGTATATGGGTTGATTTATGAGTAGCTATGTGTGTTTCATCTGTCAAGAACCTGGGGTCACCAGTCAAGTTGTATGTACGTTTATCATAGTTGTCTCTTGACAGGACAATGGTGGGAACTCCCAACAATAGGTGGTTTTAGAGGCAAGGACCCTCAGATTCAGTTTCAAATCTTCACCAGGTAAAACATAGGAGTATTCCATTACATATATATATATAAAATGTAACATAGAAGTGACTTCAGAAGCCATTTCTATATTAAATTTTGTATATACTTCACAGACTGAGTCTGTACTAAAGCGGAGTCACTGACCTTCCAGACAGGCTGGAAGTTTTGTATTTCGCTTACATACAGTTCCACATTCTATCAAGTGCATTTTATTGTGGCACCATCATTAGAGAAGTTATCATGTCTTTGACTCAACTGGAGTCCTCCTAATTCTTTGTTTGGCAAGCTTTCTATGACTGAATGCCCTAACTCTATAGTGTGTACTGGGTGCATTTATTGTTTAGATCACTAGCACTAGAATAGTTGTCATGTCCTTGACACAACTGAA
Organism: Eledone cirrhosa; assembly: GCA_964016885.1. NCBI lineage: Eukaryota > Metazoa > Mollusca > Cephalopoda > Octopoda > Eledonidae > Eledone > Eledone cirrhosa. The sequence continues at coordinate 102,516,662 of OZ024740.1, forward strand.
GGGTCCTCCCAAGCCTTTGTTTGGCAAGCATTCTATGGTTGGATGCCTTTCCTATCACAAACCATTTTGCAGTGCTGCATTTATTGTGTAGATCACCAATACTAGAGAGGCTGTGCCATTGACACAACTAAGGGGTCCTCTCAACCCTTTTAGGCATGGTTTATACAGCATGTATACACATATACTTATAAAAATAAATACCTACACATAGATCATCATCATTATCGTCATTTTAATGACCGCTTTCCCTGCATATATATATACGTATAAACATACACATATAAATACATATATAAACATATGTATATCAAATAAGAGTAGTTAAGATGGGATTATTTCACCATAATTGCTTTATTGCATGATATATATTTCATGCAATAAAACAATTATGGTGAAGTAACCATCTTAACTACTCTTATTTGATAAATGAATACTCTGTCATTCCTAATCACCAACTCTTAGCTGGGATAAACTACTGACATGAAGTGCTTTTGGATCACTTGGACCAGCTTATCCACAAGAAGTTACAATGTAACAACTGCATATAAGCAATCATCTGCAATATATATATATATAGAAGTAGCTGCTCTACTTGGACCCTTTTCAAGAATCCCATTTCAGCTACTTATATTCATGATCGTTTTCTTTGTTGGCAAAAACACCAAATTGAACATATGATTGGCTTTTACCTGCCACCCAATGATGATTGAGTTCTGAAGCTAGCACATTACTGCACCAACTCCTGCAATTCTTGCATTTAATTCAGCCTCCTATTATCACTCATGAAAACTCTCCTGTGATACTTGAATTTCTCCACCTGCTTCAGTGGAACTCCACTCACTTTCTGAATGCTCAGACTTTCTCAAGAAGATTAATGTATCAGTCTCCACAGATTTTTTTATTTCTGCCATGCTGTACTCAGCAGCAAACTTACACAGTACATATTGGATATCACCTTCCAATGAATTAATTAACACCATATCATCTACAGTTATCAGATAACTGAGGCTAAACCCATCAATTTTGATAGCACTTTCAACCTGGCAGCACATATCACGCCTGTTCATGAAGATTATGAACAGAAGATGTGACATTATGTACCCTTAGTGGAATCTGATACCTACATTGAATGGTTTTGACTCTACACAATTTATACAACTACAAATACTAGGGCATTCATATAGGGATTTCAAGTCATATGTCTTTTCAATGTCCATGAAAGAAGCATACACCTCATACTTCCATGATTTCTCGAAAACATATTTCAGGGTGAATATTTGGCCAGCTGAGTTGCATCCAGGACAGAAACCACACTGTTCATCAGCTAGCTTGGACTCAACAATATCCATACATTTCTTTGCCAGACACTTAGCATAAACTTTAACAAGGAGATTCCTCTATAACTAGAGTAATCTATCTTGTCTCTCTTTATGAAAATTGGAATAATCACTCCCAATTGAAATTGCTTTGGTGCCTTTCCAGTGATCCAGGCCACCTGACACACATAAGTCTGTCAGAGCCACCTTTTCTAGTTAAAGCTTTTAACCAGAGGCCTTGCCACGTTTGATCACTTTAATTGCTCTGGTGATCTCAGCCTCTGAGAGGTTAGTCTTTGCACTTTATGTACATCAGAAAATGTTGTTGTGTCCAGATTTAGAGATCAGTAAAATATTCTCTCTACCATGTAAGAATGTACCTCTCTTCCGAGAGAGTCTCAGACAAGTTCCTGGAAGCAGGCACAGAGAGAGAATTGTTATGTAGTCGAAAGATGGTCTGCCAGAATACTTTGTTTGTTGATCTGAGACCGCCCATGTCTTAACCTTGGATACCTTTACTATCTCTACTGAGATATTTTATGTCTGCTTTTATTGTGAGTGCACAAAAGGAAAACTTATTTCCAAGCCAAATCGTGTAAGCCTTCTTCTTTGCTCAGATAACTTCTTTAACCTGCTGATTGAATCAGGGCCTTCTCCTGTCACCTGGCGCCACACTGAGCCACTTTCACCTGCACCATTTAACAGCTGAAACAGAAATTGCTGGGTTAAACTGTCTCCACTCTGTTTCAACATTATCAATTTGTTTAGGGAGTTCTCTGAATTTGGATACAATAGTATCTGCAAACCTGAGTCAAGGCTGACCTGCCATATTGGGACCTTTTCTTAACTTTAGGTAGTTTCAGGTTGCAGATAACTAGATGGTGATCAGTTGACAGCTCAGCACCTCTTTGAAACAAGTATCTAGCACATTATCAAATAGAACAGAAGCAAAAAATAAAAAAGTTACTGATCTCTGTCACCAATTTCCCTTATTTCATGTATACTTATTATACTTATGGATATCTTTGTACTGGAAAAAAAGTGTTCATAATAGAGAGCCCATTACTAGAACAGAAGTCTAATAAGGCCTTTCCATTTGCATTTAGATCAGGACTGTGTTCCTTCCAACCACTTGTTTCCATGTGCATTGAAATCCTTCAGTAGTGTATATCATTCAGTCTTAACTATATCTAATGCTGCAGTGACTTCATTGAGAAAAATCTGTATTCTGACTCTGTTTTGGGCACATAAACTTGTACTATCCACAGACTCCTTTCTTCATGAAGCAAATCTTCTCTCCCAATGGGATCCATTCCATACCACATTCCAACAGCTAGGTGCTTGTGATATGAGCATCCCCACACATGCTTGTATAGTCATTTCTGGCACCATACTTGAATAGTGGAGTTTCCATCTTCTATCCAAATCTACAGCTCCATAGCCATGGAACTTTAATGAAGAAACCCTGACTTTATCTATCTGGTAACATCAGGCCTCTTGCACTAGTTCCTGCTCCTTAATTGTAAAGGTTATAATATTCAAGTTGCCAGTTGTTGGTGTTTGTTCCCTTCTGGAACCATTTTGGAATTTCAGGATATGTGACCTTTGTGCACCTATCTCAAATGAACCAGGACAGGTTGCAAGCCTATCACCAGTCTTTACAGCATTAGATGGAAATGCAATATATTTTTCGAAGTGGATACTCTATCTAAGGCTTGAATGCATTCCCTATTGCCTCATGTGAAGGATGATGCAGTATGATTGTTTTTATTGAATCTGATCCTACTGCAGATTTTGGGGATCTTATTTACATCAGTCATCAACTTAGTAATTTTCTCAGACAATCAAAGACTAGGCATTTTTAGTGGCACCCTTTAATCAGCTCATTGTAACTACATTCTGGGTTGTAAGAGTTTTCCTGAGAGCTAAAAACACATACATTCAAAAGCATTAATATGTCTACTATCAGACAAAGGAAGAGAATTCTGCATCATCAACCAAGAGACTTACACACAACTGGACAACTGACACTCAAACTCCTCAGCAATATCATGTTATACAAAATGTTAACAACATCACACCGAGCCAGCTAAAAATCACCATTAACACCAGTTGGACAAAGCATACTCACTTCATTTCTCCCCAGCCTCTGTAGTTACTGCCCATGTTTCACTACCATGCAGCATCAAACAGCCGCCCTTTCATTCATAGAGATAATAGCACTCTATCTGAAAAATTAATAAGATTATTCGAGACCTGAGAGTAGGTAGTTAAATTGAGTGTTCTTATGGTATAATAATATGCTGTTGTAAATTCTTCAAAGTTATTAGATTTTTGTTGAATGTAGATAAATATCTGTATATGATATTGTTTATATATATCTCCCTCTTTGAAATAGTTCCTGTTTAGAGCTTGAAAATTACAATTATCTCCTATCAGGTCTCAAACAATACATCCTGCCACCTATTAATTTTCCAGATTTTTTCCACACACACCCCACCACTCTTATTACACCCATCCACCCCCATTAAATTTTGCTAATCTATCTCCAACGAAATTTTATTTTAAGTGGTAGCGTTCCTGTGACAATTAATTTTCTTTAGACATTAAAAAAACATTATACATGACAAAAAAAGAACATTACATGAAATCCCATACATTATAAAATAAATAGGATGGGCTGGGATCTCAATATGTAAACTAAAACCATTAATTCTGGTTTAAAAAAAAAAACATCAAGGGAGATAACCTAGAAAAATTATCCATTTTCCAACTCCACCGCTTAGTCCCCTCACTTTTTTATTGGGGGACACGTAAGTACGTACCAAAATTGATGTGGAAACGTGGAATATTAGTTTTCTACCTAGAACTTAGTTGTCTCCCTTTAAGAATTAGTTATCTCCCTTTAAAAATTAAATTTCAAATCAATGGTTTAATATTTTTTCTTCCTTCACATTAATTTTTAAATAATGACTTTTTGATTATATGAGTGGGTAAGAGAGAAATATTAAGCAAGATGTTACCAAGAATCTTGATATTTTCAACAAATAAACTGCATCTGATTTCGTTTGCACTGAGCTGCCTTTTAAATTACTTTTTCTTTTACTGATTTATTTTTTGTTTTAATATTGCCCGTTCTTCCCCACCCCCATAGAGGTAGAGAGGACTTTTGAGTCCAGTAAGACAACCTCTCTAGTGCTGGTGGCACGAATAATGCACCCAGTCCATGCTGTAAAGTGGTTAATGATAGGAAGGGCATCCAGCCAGAAAAGCCTGCCAAAAATATGACAAACGCAAATACAATTTTCACTAATTGCAAATACAAGGCTAACACTAATAATGTTAGTACTGTGCACAGTAGTAGAGTGGCTTGAGTAGCTATGTGTGAGAGCCCCTCGACTGTCATCAAGCAATTGCACAGCCTTTTTCCCTTTCAGGTACATAGAAACTCTACCCAAAGAAATAACAGCAACTGTTAAGGTACAAATCTCAGGATTTCCACCTTCAATGTTGGCACCCTGAAAAGTAAATCAGGTGAAATAGTGGAACAGTTAGAGAGAAAAGAATTAGATATATGCTGTATACAAGAAGTGACATGCAGGGGTGCCTCTGTGAGACTAATTACAGGCTAACAACAGAGATATAAACTCTTCTGGGTAGGAAATGACGATGGGGTAGGAGCTGTAGGTATCTTACTATCAGAGAGGTGCGTAGATAAGGTGATAGAGCTAGTTAGTGACAGAATCATGGTGACAATTACATCTACCTCTGCTCCACAGGCAGGACTAAGAAGAGACCAAAAGGGCAGGTTCTATGAAGAACTTTCACAGACAACTTCAGGGACTGATGAAAAAGACATCATCATCCTGGCAGGTGACTTCAATGAACATGTAGGACAGTACCAGGACGGATTATGTAGAGTTAATGGCAACTAGGGTTATGGCTCAAGAAACCAGCCACAATTTTCAGGAAATTTTCGGGAAACCAGCTAGCAACCTGATTCCATATCAATCAAGAGAACACACAAGCCAAAATGATTACTTACTCATATGACAATGAGATAAATGGACTGTAATAAACACTAAGGCTTCCCTGGGGGGAAATGCGCTGCCCAACACAAATTAGTTAGTAGTGACATCAAAATAAACACAAGACAAAACAAGGTATGCAGGAAAATAAGGAGACGGAGGGTTGAGAAGCTAAAGAACTTTCAGTTAAATATAGGTTTAGGAAGGCCCTTACGAGATTCAGTAGATGAGAGAGGTGATGAACTAGGTACATATAAGAAAGATGACAACTGGAAATGCCTACATGATAACCTTTTGTAAACCACTGACAAGACAGAAAGTGACCTGGTGGTGGAACAGCACAGTAGATGCAGCTATTAAAGCCAAGCGACAGGCATGGAAAGACTGGAAAAATGGGGGTAGCAGAAACCAGTACTAAGAAAGAAGTTATGCGACAGATATACACATCTCAGGGAGAAGCTGAAGAAAGTAAATTTGTCAATGTCTAGAGACATGAGGATCAGAGGTGTGAAGTGTTCTGTATTGCAAGACAGTTTGTAAATCGACATGTTGGGGGAAAATGTGTTAGAAATTACACTGGTACACTTAACACCACTGATTCTCAAAAGAAAGAGGCCTATGAGAGATTGATGAATGTAGAGAATGAAAGGGAAGAAGAGAAACTACTCCCAACTTACCCAACTATTGAAATTGACAGTTATATGGTTAAAGAAGCAATCAAAGAGATGAAGAATAGTAAAGTTACAGGCCCATCAGAGATAGTTGCTCAGATGCTAAAAGCATCAGAAGAAGTAGGAGTCGAACTTGTAACCTGCATAGTCAAATGGGTAATACAGGGCGGTGTCATACCCAATGTCTGGCACAGCAATACAATCATAAATTGCTACAAGGGCAAAGGTGATGCTCTAGAAAAGAGAAACTGCAAAGGGATCAAGTTATGAAAGTGACAGAAAGAGTTATAGTGCAGCTAATAAGGGGAAGAGTGAAATTAGATGAAATGCAGTTTGGTTTTATACCTGGGAAAAGTAATACAGGTGCCTTCTTCTTAGTGAGACAACTATAGAAGTTCCTAGCCACAAATAAGCCACTATATTTGGCTTTTGTTGATCTAGAAAAGGCTTTGTCAAAGTACCTTAATCCATTATCTGGTGGTCCTCCAGGAAAGTATGTGTAGAAGAATGGCTTGTGAGAGCAGTGCAAACCATGTACAGAGGAGCTGTCAGTAAAGTGAGAGTAGGATGTGAGTTTAGTGAGGAATTCAAGGTACAGGTAGAAGTTCATGAAGGTTCATCATAGTCTTCCAGTCCATAACAAAGGAGCTTAAAACTGGCTGTCCATGGGAACTTCTCTATGCAGATGATTTATTTCTTATAGCAGAATCCATAAAACAACTAGAAAATAAATTCCAACTATGGAAACGGAATTTGGAATCAAAAGGTCTGACAGTAAACTTAGCCAAAACGAAAGTGCTACTGAGTAGGAAAGAAAATAAGACCTTGACCACCTCCCCCAGGGAAGTAACCTTCTCAATATGTCAAACAGGAGTAAGCATAAACTTCATAGGGTGTACACAATGGAAATCTTGGGTACACAAAAGATGTAGTGATATAACAGGTAGACTAACAAGAAAGGAAGACAGTGAATGTAGAAGATGCACTGGAGTAATCAAAGAGAAGAGCAGTAGTTATATAAACCTCTTTGAGTCACACGAAGGATCCATAGAAGTGGCTGATAACTTCTATTTAAGTGATTTAATTAGCAGTCCAGAAGGGTGCTCTGAGGGCATCGTAGCTAGAATAAGGACAGGTTGTAAGAAGTTTAAAGAACTACTCCTACTGTTGACAACAAAAGGTTTCTCTCTACGTACAAAAGAATGACTGCATAATGCCTGTGTGCGAAGTGTGATACTGCATGGTATTGAAACATGGGCAGTGACTGCAGAAGACATGTGTAGGCTGGAGAAAAAGAAGCAGCCATGCTCCCTTGGATGTGCAATGTAAATGTGAGAGAAAAGCAGAGCTTGAATGAACTGAAGGAGAAACTGGGTTTAAGAGGAATCTGATGTGGTATTCAGGAGAGAAGACTGCATTGAGACAGGCATGTGATGCTCATGGATAATGACTGATGGGTGAAGAAGTGCCAGGAAATGCCAGTGGATGGAAGCTGTAATAAACGTAGACCGAGAAAGACCTAGTTAGAGGTGGTGAGAGCTGACTGCAAATCGTCCAGCCCATGCAAGCGTGGAAAAATGGACGTAAAAACGATGATGGTGATGATGAGTGATGAGGGGGAGAGAAAGAGAAAAGATAAAGCAAAGTGTGAGATATTATATAAATTTAGATGGCATTTATATAAATAAATGTTTCTACTTTAGGCACAAGGCCAGCAATTACCCAGTGCATTACTGGTACTTTTATTTTTATCGACCCCGTAAGGATGAAAGGCAAAGTCAACCTCGGCGGGATTTGAACTCAGATCGTAAAGGGACGTAACTATGCTGGAAAGCATGGTGTCTGACCCTCTACCGATACTGCCAAAAGGCAGGGGATTAGCAGTATCGGTAGAGGGTCAGTCGCCATGCTTTACAGAATAATTACGGCCATTTACGGTCTAAGTTCAAATCCCGCCGAGGTTAACTTTGCCTTTCATCCTTACGGGGTCGATAAAATAAAGCATCAGTAATGTACAGTGATAATTGCTGGCCTTGTGCCAAAAGTAGAAACAATTATATAAATTTAGATAGTCAAGGATATAACTTTACAAAATTTGAAGTAAGACATTGATTAGAAAGGTAATTAATATCTTAATAATGTAGTGTGTGCATTATGGGGTCGATAAAATAAAGTACCAGTAATGTACCAGGTAAATTGCTGGCCTTGTGCCAAAAGTAGAAACAATTATATAAATTTAGATGGTCAAGGATATAACTTTACAAAATTTGAAGTAAGACATTGATTAGAAAGGTAATTAATATCTTAATAATGTAGTGTGTGCATTATGGGGTCGATAAAATAAAGTACCAGTAATGTACCAGGTAAATTGCTGGCCTTGTGCCAAAAGTAGAAACAATTATATAAATTTAGATAGTCAAGGATATAACTTTACAAAATTTGAAGTAAGACATTGATTAGAAAGGTAATTAATATCTTAATAATGTAGTGTGTGCATTATGGGGTCGATAAAATAAAGCACCAGTAATGTACTAGGTAAATTGCTGGCCTTGTGCCAAAAGTAGAAACAATTATATAAATTTAGATAGTCAAGGATATAACTTTACAAAATTTGAAGTAAGACATTGATTAGAAAGGTAATTAATATCTTAATAATGTAGTGTGTGCATTATGGGGTCGATAAAATAAAGCACCAGTAATGTACTAGGTAATTGCTGGCCTTGTCCCAAAAGTAGAAACAATTATTACTGAATAATTCATCGATAATTATTAACGAAATTATAATAGAGATCAGTAGTTATTGACTTAATAAACCCCTACTAAATCATTATAGGATGTTAAAAGTTAAAACTGACGTTGGCAACTTTCGTTGTTGAACACTTTCGTTTTAGAGACAGGAGACAGCGAAATTCTTGTCATCGTTACTTACTGAAATGGTAGGTGATGCCCGTGCGGGTGTCTAGTTGTTTCAGAGCCTTAGTCTCACCATTATCGATAGTAATGCTGCGAGCGTATTGGCTTGCCTCAAACATTTCCGTTAACTCTTGTGATGTGCGGCCGATTGTCGTACTTGGTGCTCGATTTGATTTTGCTCTCCCCCACTCCACCCCCCACCCCCTTTTTTTCTTTCTCTCGCTCTGATCATATATTTTGGTGTGCTGTATTTGTGAGGTTCTCTGCAATAGTTAATTATATTTATTTCTAGCAGAATGGCCCGGGTTGCTCGTATGTTCTTATATATTTGATATATATTTACCCTTATCGAACCTCGTGAAATAAATACGTTTGTTTATATTTTGTTATTGTGTATGCAAAAATATCTGTACACGAATATATAATTATATATATATATATATATATATATATATATATATATATATATATATATATATATATATATATATTAAAATAACAGATTAAAGTTTAAGCAAAGAATCGGTGCTTTCACCCTTAACGGCATCTTCTGAAACTAAAAAAATCAATCTGTGAACGCAGAAGTAAATATTTCGAAAAACGTTACACACACTATATATATATATATATATATATATATATATATATATATATCTAAGGCGGGTAAAATTCCCGAGATCCATGGACGAGTTCTCTCCAGCGGTCTTTGTCCCTCATTATCGCTGCCATATCCTGCATCTCCAACAGACCAGTGTCTGTCCTTAGGGCATCAACATATGTTAACCTTGGTCTTCCTCTTCTAGTGTGTCCATGTAGGGGCTCCCAAAGGAGCACTGAGTGCAATGTCAACTCTGGATGTCGGTGAGCATGTCCAGCCAACCTCAGTCTCCTCTGTGTCACTTTTGAGCTGACTTTTGGGATGCTCCCATACAGCTCTGAGTTTTTCATCCTCAGTGTATACTGATTAATGTTCAGAGCCATCCTCAGCATTCTCGTGTAGCACCCATCCACCATCTGAGTGAGTCTCTTGGTCAGTGTCCAAGTCTCAGACCCATACAGCAGCACAGACTCCACTACAGCAATGAAGAGGCGGACTTTCAGGTCTCTACGAAGGTCTGACTTCCACACCGATCTCAAGCTGTGACACGCCGCCCAGGCCTTGCTCTTCCTCTCAACCACATCATCTTCCGTATTCCCAATCTTTGCTCCCAAATACAGGAAGTCCTCAACCAATTCCAGCGGCTTCCCGCCTACATTAGTGATCCCCTCTGGCTTCTCAACATTCTCTACCAGATATTTTGTTTTAGTCTCATTCATTCTCAGCCCCACACTCATCGACACAGTCTCAACCTCCCACATCAAATCCTCTGCCTCCTTCACTGTATTTGTCACCAAAACTATGTCGTCGGCAAATTCAGCATCCGATACCTTTTTCGCCCCAACTCTCCCGCTCTGAGCCGGTGCTACAGTAAAGCCAGTGTCCTGGTGTTTCTCCAGTGCAAGGCGCATACAATAGTCCACTACGATGATAAAAAGGTAGGGAGCCAATGTATCTCCCTGGAGCACTCCAGCCAGTATCTCAAAGAACTCTGTCATCCCATCAGGTGTAATGACTTGGGCTTTGGTGTTGGTGTAGAGCAGTGATATCAGGTCCACCATCCTCTTGGGGATTCCATAAGCCTGTAAGATCTTCATCAGGCAGTAACGGTCCACAGAATCAAAGGCCTTCCTAAAGTCAATGAAAACCATGACCGCAGGAAGGCACTTTGCTCTAGCTCCCTCTAATATCCTCCTCAGCATAAGGATGTGACTGGTGGTTGATCTACCCTCTCTGAAGCCGTTCTGGTTGTCCCTGAGCTTCTTCTCCATCTCAGGCTGGATCCTGTTAAGAATCATCCTGTTGAGGGTCTTTGCCACAAGTGACGTCAGTGAGATCCCCCGGTAGTTGTTGGTGTTAGAGAGATCTCCCTTCTTTGGCACTGGGACGATGTTACTGATCCTCCACTGATTCGGGGCAACTCCTTTCTCCAGTGCCCCGTTACAGAACCCCAGGATGATATCATCAAAATCACACCTCTTCATCACCTCTGATGCCACTCCATCTTCTCCATGAGCCTTGCCCTCCTTGATCTTCTTCTTGGCTCTCTGAAGCTCCTCTCTGGTGAAGGGCTCTGTCTCAACATCCAGTTCCTCAAACAGCCGCCTGATCTCCCCAGTGCTCTGGGCTGTGGAGGGTGGCTCTCCTAGTAGGGTCCTAAAATGGTCTAGCCATTTCCTCTTCCTATCCTCGGGCCCCGTTCCCTGGATCTGACTCGAACACCTTTTCTTCCTCCCTGTGATCTCGTTGATGATCATCCAGCTCTCCTTACATCCAGATCTGTCAACCGCTCTCTCCACACTTCTGATCTTCTCTATCAGTGCCTCCTCTCTGACCTCAGTGTAAGCGGTACAGAGCTCTTCCCTCATCACCTCCACAGTCTCCATCCTCTCCTCCGTAGGATCAGCATAGAATTGGTCCCTGGCAGCTTTTAGGTGTTCTCTGGCTGCACACACCTTTGGGTTTGCAGAGCTGACGTGCTTCCCTTTGTTCTTTTTCCTCGGCACCAGGGTTTCACTTGCTTTCGCCACTGCATTGGTGAAGTGCCCGTACCTCCTCGTCACACTCTCCTCAGTCCATCCAATCTCTCTCTCCTCTGACTCTCCACACAGAGCACTAAACCTGTTTCTCACTTCCACTGTGAACCTCTCCTGTAGCTTATCATCTTCCTTGAAAGCTCCCCAGTCATAGATTGTTCTCCGGGGCTGAGCCTTGCTCTTTCTTAAGCTCACGCGGACCTCACTCATAATAAGCCGGTGGTCACTACCCAGTGTACTGAAATAGCTGTATGGTTCCGTGTTCAGAACACTATTCCGCCACTTTTTCCTCACCAGAATGAAATCAATCTGGGACTTGGACAGGTGCATATCTGAGATGTAGGTCCACATCTTCCCCAGATTCTTCCTAAACCCTAGGTTGGTCGCCATCAAGTTCGCCTCCAGCAGGGTGTCTCTCAGTAGTCTTCCATTTCGGTTGGTGTTGTTATGGAAGTACCAGCAAGGATCTTCACTGCCCTCCTTACTCAGATGTGCATTGAAGTCCCCCAAAACAAGCAGGATATTGTGTGCCTGAGTGGTGTTGACAGCTCTACACACCTCCTCATGGAACTCCTCAGCATTCACATCACTGTCCCCCTCGGTTGGACTATAGGCTGAGATGACTGTCAGTCTTGGGTTTCCATTGAAGGTCACCCTCAACACTCGCGGGGAGATAGGCATTATTTCCCTCACCAACAGATTGGTTTTTGCACTGAACACAAAACCCACTCCTCCTACTGCAGCATTTGTTGTGTTCTTCACTGCCGATGTAGTGATGAGCTGGCTCTTCCTCCCGATCATCACACTCCTCACGGGCTCATCGTGTAGAATCCTGTGTTCTTGGATCGCAAGTATCTGTATACCACTCTCCTCGAACAGATGTCCCAACTCCTCTCTCTTCTCCAGCGTTCGAATAGTCCTCACATTCAAAGTGCCCATTTTGATGGCTCTTCTGCAGGACAAAACTGCATTCTTTATATTTGTCTCAGAGACAGCTGATCCATCATCCACTGGCCCTCTCTGTGGCTCTAAGCCAGCAGAGTCATAACGACCAGGCTGCTCCTTGACAGCGTAATTAGGGGCTCTAACCCTAGTGCTGTTAGATCGACTCTCCATATTTCTTTTCAATGGCTGACAATACCTTACCGGCGCCACTCGAATAAGGTAGTTATTTAACCCATAAATGGAGCCCTAACAGGTACTACCACCCCGGGCCAGGGCAGACCTGGGAGTCATGACAACTAAGGGGTAACTCCATATTCCCCACATCTCCTGAACTCCCGAACTGGAGCCTTGCCACTGGATGTAGTTTAATGTCATACCCAGGACATATATATATATATATATATACACTATATATATATACATATATACACACACACACACATATAGCGTCATAATGTCGTAATGCAGGCAGCCAGACATACAGACAGATATTATACGGGGTCGATAAAATAATGTACCAGTAATGTACTGGGTAATTGCTGGCCTTGTGCCAAAAGTAGAAACAATTATAAAGGCGCAACGTTATATCTATGTATCTATCTAAAAAGAAAGACTAAGAATTATAGAGAGATCGCTAAATCGCCTAATGCGTTCCCTAGGGCATTGAAAATTTGAAATTTTGTTTGCTCAAAACACTCACAAGACCATAAGTATTACATGTGTAAAGTTTGAAAAAACTCAGTTGGGTGGTTCTCGTGTTTTAGGGAGACAGACAGACAGACATTCTCTGTTTTGGCCGCTTCGCGCGTCACACGGAGCTAAGCATCATTCTGAAAAGAACTTTGGCCCGGGAAAATATCCCCTCAGTCTTGGGACCATCTGGGTTGTCTAGAAGTGACGGCAAAAGACCTGACGGTCTTACCCTGTGCCCCTGGTCGAGAGGCAGGTGCCTTGTCTGGGACGTCACTGTTAGTGACTTTTTGCTCTTTCCCACATCCTGGATGCTGCGGTTAGGACGAGAGCCACAGCTTCTGCAGCCGAGCGGAGTAAGACCCTCAAATACTCTGCTCTGTCTGCCAGCTACATTTTTCAGCCTGTGGCTTTCGAGACGTTTGGGGGAGTCGGGCCGCTGACTGCGAGGTTCCTTTCCTCACTGGCGGCTCGCCTAATAGAGGTGACTGGCGAATCTCGCGAGTGTGCTTGGCTGTTTCAGCGTATCAGCCTCGCCCACCTGAGGCAACGCTGCGAGTGTGCTGGCTTGCCTCAAAAATCATTAGAGAGGTTGCCCAGTACTCGCGACGTTGCTGTCTTTTGCTCTGGTGTTGACGCCGGTATTCACCCCTTCTTTTACATTTTCTTTAATATTGTAGCATTGAAGGAATATATCTTTCATTATATCATCCTTTGTAGTGTTACCGAGGCATCTGTAATGTTATTTATGTATATGTTTAAAACATATGTGTTATGTTATTCTACTGTAAATTTATTTATATGGTCTGTTTATATTTTTATTCTGAAGGAACTTATCCACTTGTGTTGATATAAGTGATTTTATGACTTTCCTGTAAGCATTGTGTCATTATATATGTTATTATTATAAACGTTAAGGGCGGTGGATTGGCAGTATCGGTAGAGGGTCGGACGCCATGCTTTGACGTATAGAGTTACGGCCCTTGCCATTCTGAGTTCAAATCCCACCGAGATTAACTTTGCCTTTCATCCTTACGGAGTCGATAAAATAAAGTACCAGTAATGCACTGAGTAATTGCTGGCCTTGTGCCAAAAGTAGAAACAATTATTATAAACGTGAATAAATTATAGTTATATAGATATGTGTTTAAATTTGTATTTATATTTTCATTCTTAAAGAATTGTGAACAATTTGTAATGCTATTTTTGCACCTGTAAATAAAATATATAACTTTTGTTCTTTGAATTATCGTTCATTATCACATTTTTATATTCCTCACTATTCAATACAACTAAAATAAACCTATTAAAAGAAATAGTTTATTCTTCCTTTGTCCTCCATGTGAAATGCTGGTAAACAATTTTACGAAGGGGAACAACTCTATATTGAATAGAATGACACCCCCTTCTTTTTTCCCCATTATGTATTGACTCGAAGGAAAGTAGCATCATTAACACTTTCAATTAATGTTTATATACAATTAACTTTCTCAATACCAAATTAAGAATTAATTCGAATTTTTTAGAAAGCAACACCACTATCCACTGTTGTAATGCGTAACTGAGTGGACATGTCTTCTTTCTGCTTTTTTTTTTCTTTCTCTTGTGTAAATCATTATATAAATTGGCAGTATCAGTAGAGTGTCGAACAACATACTTTGCAGTATATAGTTACGGCTCTTTACGTTCTGAGTTAAAATCCCGCCAAGGTTAACTTTGCTTTTCATCGTTATGGGGTCGTTAAAATAAAGTACCAGTAATGCATTGACTTCCCCTTCCCCCGCAATTGTTGGTCATTGCCTTTCATCCTTACGGGGTCGATAAAATAAAGTACCAGTAATACACTGGAATAATTGCTGGCCTTGTGCCAAAAGTAGAAACAATTATATAAATATTGGCAAACTATGTTCAGGCTGTAGCGTTCGAGATATTTACGGGAGCTGTGCCGCCGACAACAAGGTTCTTGCCGTGCTGGCGATTCGCCTTACATGCGTACCAAGTCTTTACCTAAGGATGCTTCGAACAATAATGCATTTGTGTTTTAATCCTTTTGTAACTTTTAAAATATTAATAAATATTCGAATAGTTAACAACTTTAACTATTTAAACTCCCTATCAATAATCCCCATTTTGGTATTTGATACCAACTATTTAGCATTCATATCAATTTTAATATGTTGATATTCCTTACATAGAGTGGCGAATTGGCAGAACCGATAGAACGTCGGATATAATGCTTTTCGATATCCGTCCCGGCTCTCTGTGCTCTGGGTTAAAATCCCACCGAGGTCAACTTTGCTTTTCATCCTTTCGAGGTCGATGAATAAAGAACCAGTTCAATACTAAGTCGATTCTTCCTCTATATCTCTTCCTCACTTCTCTATCACTCTCATTCCTTATTTGGAAAAAATCGGCTGTGTTCAGACCTGGAGAGGAGATGGGCTCCATCAGGTTTTAAAGCACCCAAGAAACGCTCCTACGACTCCATCAGGACTTATGAATCTATACATTCCGTACACAGTTACATAAACTTGATTTAATACAGAGTTGTTTCCCTTGATAAGAATTTTCAATGTTTTGCATATAGTTGATCTTGCGTATGAATAGGACTCGAGTTGTCGTTCGCTTGATCGCGATCAGAGATCAGTGATTAGCTTCCAGGTCCCACCGCACGAAGGTCGACAAACTTGGCCCCCAGGCTAGGTATGATAAGTAGAGTCATTCATTAACTCATATTTATTGAATACATTCATGTATGCATGATTTCATAGAATATCTTGTTAGAAAAATATTCAACATCATATATAACAAGTAGTGTTAGCTAGCATGCGTTGGGTCACGCAATCGTCTGTTTTGTAATATTTGTTGCTGGATATACTGGAATCGATCTGTGTCGAATTTGATGATAAGTGTTCCAGGTGTTAGATCAAAGGAACAGCCTGCTCATGAAATTAAAGTGTAAGTGGCTGAGCATTCTATCGACATGTGTACCTTCAACATAATATGTTACAAAGCTGGCCTTTTGAATTACAGGTACAGTCTGATGGACTTCCATACAGTTCCCATCTACCCAATTTTACTCACAAGTCATGAGTTAATCCATAGATATGGTAAATGACACTTGCCCAAGAAATCACGTAGTGAGATCGAACCTAGGACGACCTAATGGCTGCAAAGAAAACTTCTTAAATATTTTACCATGTTGTGTCCACATATGAATATACTATGCTGCAAGGGTCAATCTCTGCTGAGATATCTTCTGCAATTAACAAATGATTGAACGATAAAATATAATGCTGGTGTTTGAAAGTATGCCATGATTCAAAATATGTAAATAGGTGATTCTTTCATGAAATTCTAAAACAGAGCTAATTCTATCATGAAATTCTAAAAAAGAAACATTTTTTTTTATTTTAGCCATATGCATATTATTATTAAAATATTTGTTTCTACATTTGACACAAGGCCAGCAATTTGAAGGGCAGGGCAAAGTCAGTTAAATTGACCCCAGTACATTACATGTCTTTTATTTTATTGACCCCATAAGATGAAAGGCAAAGCTAACCCTGGCATCATTTGAACTCAGGACTCTATACTGCAAAGCATACTGTTCAATGCTCAACCAATACTGCCAATCCACATTAAAATCATGTCAGCAAGTGGGAAAGAATGAGCAAACAGAACTTGCAGAGCCTATGGCTGCTACATTGATACCACCTGATGTTTTGCTATGTATGATGCTCATTACAAAGGTTCACAATGGTATTTTCTTGTGGAAATATCATCATCATCACTGTTTTATGTCCATTCTTCCATGCTAGCATGTGTTAGTCCTGTCGTGGGCAATGCTGAGTCAGGTGACCATATCTTGCTCATACAGAACTGATTTTGGCTTGATTTTACAGTTGGATACCCTTCCTAACACCAACCTCATTTGACTGGGTGCTTTTTAGTCGTGACTCCTACACGACCACTTCACAGTGGGAGGGGTGGGGGCATATAGCTTATATGCTTCAGCTTCAACTTGTACCCGTGGGAAGTCAGGTCTTCTGTATTACTGCGTATTGCCAGAGATCTTGGTCCTGTGTCATCGCCTTTGAGAGGTGCAATTGGGCAAGATCAGCTTTTATCACCTCATCCTAGGTTTTCTTGGGTTTCCCCACTCCAATGCTTACATCAACTTTTAGCACTCTGCACCTTTTTATGCAGCTGTCATTCTTCATATGCATCACATGTCCATACCAATATAATCTCCTCCACTGCACACAGCATTTGATTCTTCTTATGCCTAGTCTCTCTCAATTCGTTTATGCTTTGTTGTTCACGTATATTACTATTACACATCCATCAGTGCATGCAAGTTTCATTTCTTTCTAATCTATGCAAATCTTCTGCACACAACACCCAGGTCTCACTACCATAAAACTTTACTGAAATATAGGGTGATATATTCAATTCTCAATAAATACCTTACAGAACCATTGAGTGGGCATCTACTGTTGACTTGCTAAAAATAGCAGCAAAATCTCCCTTAAATTACACCTTACTACATTAAGAAAATGGAGTATATATTCAATAATGTGGTACTAGATACATTGTCTGAAGAAGACAGTAGGTAACAAAATACTAAATATATAATGAATGGCTTGTGAAAGCTGTACAAGCCATGTATAAGGGAGCAGTCAGCAAAGTTAGGATTAACAATGACTATAGAGAAGAATTTAGCATACTAGGGCTCTGTTCTTAGCTCTGTCCTGTTTATTATAGTATTGCAGGCAATAACGGAGGCATTTAAGACCGGATGCCCATGGGAACTTCTGTATGCAGATGATCTTACACTTATAGCTGAATCTATGGTGGAACTAAAGAAAAAATCCCAAACATGGAAGCAGGGATTAGAAATAAGAGGTCTCAAAGTCAACCTGTCAAAAACTAAGCTCCTCGTAAGTAGACAAGAAAACAGAACCCAGATCCCCTCAGGGAAATGGTCTTCCTCAGTATGTAGGAAAGGTGTAGGTAGGAATTCTATCCTCTGCCCCAAATGCAAACTATGGGTATACAAGAAATGTAGTGGGATCTCAGGAAGCTTAGTTAGGAATGTAGGCTTTACTTGTAGCAGCTGCACTGGGACAGTAAGCAGCAAACAGCCACAGGAAACAAGCACTACCAAACTCTGGGAGGGCTCTGTAGAAACAGTAGACAGCTTCTGCTACCTATGTGACCAAATTAGCAGCGGAGGTAGGTGTTCTGAAAGTACAGTAACCAGGGTAAGAACAGGATGGAAGAAGTTCAGGGAGCTACTGCCACTGCTAGCTGCAAAAAGCTTTTCCTTCAAAATGAAAGGCAGACTGTATGATGCGTGTATACAAACATCAATGTTACATGGTAGTGAGACCTGGGCGTTGTCTGTAGAAGACTTACGTAGATTAGAAAGAAACGAAGCTTGCATGCTCCGTTGGATGTGTAATAGTAATATATACAAACAGCAAAGCATAAACAAACTGAGAGAGAGATTGAGCATAAGAGGAATCAAATGCTGTGTGCAGGAGAGGAAGATGTGTTGGTATGGACATGTGATGCGTATGAAGGATGACAGCTGCATAAAAAGGTGCAGAGCACTAGAAGTTGATGGAAGCCGTGGAGTGTGGGGATCCAAGAAGACCTGGGACAAGGTGATAAAAGCCAACCTTCCCCAATTGCAGCTCTCAACGGCGATGACACAGGACCGAGACCTCTGGCATCATGCAGTAATACATCACGCAGTAATCCCACGGGAACAAACCAAAGTCAAAGCATACAGGCTATATGCCCCCATCCTCTCCCACTGCAAAATGGTTGTGGAGGTGTCATGACAAAAAAGCACCCAGACCAAAGTAAAGTGGATGTGTAGGCGCCACGGCAAAAAAGCACCCAGCACTCACTGTAAATGAGGTTGGTGTTAGGAAGGGCATCCAGCTGTCGAAATCAAGCCAAAATCAGTTCCCGTATGAGCAAGACAAGGTCAGCCGACCTAACATTGCCCACAACAGGACAACCCGTCTAACCCATTCTAGCGTGGAAGAATCGATGTAAAACGGTGAGGATGATGATGATGATGATATTTTGTCTGAAAAAAACGGCAGGATGGTCATGGATTGAATGTGTTTGAACATAGATCTGTTCAAACAGGGCTAACTTTGAACTAAAACAATATTAACAACATATCATTTGTTTTATAATATTAAATTTGATTTGAACTGAGAGAGTAGTAAACCAGAACAAATACCAATACACTTTAAATCCAATGCCTTGATGACTCATCCAGTTCAACACAACATGATTTTGAGGATACATTATGAATTGTAAACAAAAAAAGAAAAGGGAAAGAAGAAAAAGAAAAAATAGAATCCATCAACAAAGGAGAGGGAGGGAGAGAGGCAGGAAGGGACAGACTCTACACCCCAGTAAGAGTGGTAATTTAGCCATGCCATGCAGACCATGGAGAATGGTCAGTGACACTTACTGCAACAACCATCCCACCTCACAAGGCTCTTTCCTCAAGCAAGCTGTTGTCATTCCGATTTTGTGGAGGAAATCAGCAGTGCAGGGACCAAGGACACTAGAGGTCTGGACGGCAACCAGTATAAAAAAGAAGCAGTCAAACAAGCCCCAGCATGCATTGTAAATTATACATTTTTGTAAAATACGAGCATTTCCTATAGAAGATTCAGAATTAATGTTTGATGAATTCAAATAAATTATTACATGACTGGTGCACTTTCTCATTGCCTCTGTGTATGTCAACATAGTCAGTATGTTATTTCCAAACTGCATATTAAAATCATCAGCTGTGATAATGAGGTCATTGACATTTAATAATGAGGTAGTTTGCAGGATGGTCACATATAAGCAGTCCTTTTCATCTGCCAGTTCTGATGCTGGTATGTATGCAGATAAATGCTGCTACCATGCACCTCAACACCAGCATAAGTTTAATTACTTTATCACACATTCTAACTACCCCAATTACCTTATCAATAATTTCTCTGCTATCAATATGGCTACTCCACCAACCCCATCACTGTTATCCACTGAAAAGAATTTGTAACTTCTATCTTACCTCTTGTAGACAGCATACATCTACTTGTTTATACTTCAGCATCTGTACAATCTCTCCTGACACACCTTTCATTGCACTAATGTTGACTGAGGCAGTTATAAAGTCTTGAACCTGGCAAGTTGTAGGGCTTTTCTGATTGTAAGACTTTTGCACTGGATAGTTTTTTTGTCTGCAAACTTGTTTTTCATGTATTCCCACAAATTTCCAATAAGGTTGAGGTCAAGGCTATTTCCGGGCCATTCAGCCATTGTGACCTTGACTTTCTTAAAGTATTGCATAATCTTTGCTTTGTAACATGTCATACTCTGGTGCATGAATACAATCACTCACGTATGTGCATGTGTATTTCCATTTTGTCCTCCAACAATTCCAGGTAACTTTGACCATTCACAATTGTACCATGGTCAAAGAAATACAAACTGTTCCAGATTTTGAAATATTGTCTAACTAGGCGGGTGTTTCATCTTCTGTGTTCTATATGTTTCATATCTTTTTCCACAATACTAACTGATATGATATGATACTAACATACTACAAACTGATGCAGCATTAATTAATCAGCATAGTTACGTCCCTTTACGGTCTGAGTTTAAATCCCGTTGAGGTTAACTTTGCCTGTCATCCTTACGGGGTCGATAAAATAAAGTACCAGTAATTCACTGGGTAATTGCTGGCCTTGTGCCAAAAGTAGAAACAATTAATCAGAAAACATAACCTGGCTTCATTGTTCCTCAGTCCAATGTTCATGTTTTTGTTTTTTTTTGTGCTTCCTTTTCACATCCAATATCACTCTGGGGTTGCAGACAACTTTATAAGATCTTACCCTAAATTCATGAATCAACTGGCATGATACATTCCTACAACTCACCTCTGCATCTTGTAGAAGCAGTGAAGTTCTAAATTTTCTTTTTTCGCGTGTATTTGTAGGAGAACACAAGGCAATGTTTTTGGTGATACAATCATCTCTATGGGTAGTTCTTCTTGGACAACACCTATTCTTGTCAGAATATGACCACAAATTTACTAGTTGTTAATAGCATTATGTCTTGCTACGACCCATTTTGACAAGTTATCTGTGTCAAGCTCTTTGAAAGGCAGAAAGTGGTGATTTTTTACCCCTTTTTTTTAAGTATACACACTTAGATGAGAACAAATCTTTAAATTAGCAAATAATTTTGCTATAAATATTTAAATAATAAGGATGATGCAATAGATTGGAATTATTGCAAGTATTTTGGAAAGAACAAAATGAACAATGCCATACTTTGCAATATTTGGAAAATGTTTAATGTTTACTAGGTGTTCATAAACTTTAGTGCCATGACTATATATATTGAGTTGGACAGAAAATTCCCACCATTTTTCAAAAATCATTTCTCATTTTCTGTTATGCCATTAAAAGGGAAGTAACATCATAGCCAAATCATTTATTCATGGATGTTTACTTTATGGCTTTAAATCAGGTCTAAGCGTACTCGCATCAAATCATTGCATTAACAATGCATTTCACTCACACACCATGCCTGAACGCAATGCCAAGGACTGGTTCACATGCTCTTGTTCCAATGATTACAGACTTGCAGATCAACTTTGTGCAGGACGTCCATCCGACTTCAATGATGAACAACTACATGAGCCGGTAAAAGCCAACCCATACCAGACATCACATCAACTCTCTGAACTGCTTTGGACATTGAAAACAACCATCCTCAATATGTAAGGTGTCCAAGTTGGGCCAATGGGTGCCCCACAATCTGACTGACTGTAATTGTAAATGTCGGGCAGCAGCTGTAACTTCTCTGCTCTCCTATCATTGAACAACCAATTGGTTATGTCCCATTCTCACTGGTGAGGAAAAATGGTGTCTCTACATAATTGCCAAGCGATCATGGGTTGATAAAGAGAGTGTGCCACAACAGAAAACAAAGGCTGGTCTCCACCTTCACAAGGCCCTACTGAGTGTCTGATGGGACTGCAAAGGTGTCATCCCCTACAAGCTGCTCCAAATGAACACCAACATAACCTGAATTCTGTAATGGACTGTCTGAGAGGTCAGCACTGACTATCTATGAAGACCCATCCAACCCTTGCTTGCAGGGAGAGTGAGCATTAAATGATGATGATGATATATATATATATAGCGTGTAGGTATCATGACAAAAAGTACCCAGTACTTTGTAAATGAGCTTGACACTATGAAGGGTATCCAACTGTATAAACCAAGCTCAAATCAGTTCTGTATGAGCAAGATATAGTCACTTGCCCTAGCATTGCTCACAACAGGATAACTTGTCTAACCCATGTGAGTGTGGAAAAATGGACGTTAAACGGTGATGATGATGGCAAGTATGATGTGAGAGAAAGAAAAGTATGATTGCTAGATTGAATATATATATATATATATGAGTGATTCAAAATGTTGCTGTGAGAACTTGGTTGTTGTTTGGATGAAGCGTTATTGTTATTTATGTATCTACTTATCTATATGGTATAATACGAAACTGCATTTTCGCACCACAGTAGATTAAACCCAATTTTGTTGCATACACACATACATTTTTTTAATTTTTTTAAAAAACTCTTTAGTCTTTATTGTGTTGTATCAGATGAAAGAATGGTATTTAACTAATGTATTGGTACGCGATGGGGCCCACCCACAGCCCCGGCGGATAGAATGGAGAAGGCGTGTGTATGTGTGTTTTTTCAATAAATATTAGGATTTATTTTATAAATCGTTTGCAATTCTTTCAGAATAAAAATATAAATAGAGCATATAAATAAATTTACAGTGGAATAACATAACAAATATGTTTTAAATATATACATAAATAACATTACAAATGCTTCGATAACATTATAAATAGCTCGCGAATCATCTTTGAGGCCTAATGGTTGAGGCCTGTGGTTAAACAACAAATTCGAATATAGGCCAGAAATGTCAGCAGAAAATGTCGGTAAGATTTAAGTAGACGAATAAAGAAAACAAAATGATCACGAAATTACATATATATTTTATTTTAAATCGTTCTATAAAAATCTCTTTTGCATTGTAATTTTTTTTTTTTGTTTCGAAATATCTATGGTTTTAAATTTATTGGAAATATTTATGTTTTCGGAGTACCTACCGCTTTGACTCAATTTATTACTATATAAAAGGGGTTTGTTTTTATTATATAATGTAACGTTTTACTTGAAAACGAATATTTACTTTTTACACTACAGATCTGGAATTTAATTTCATATTTGTAAAAAACGGTAAGTAAAATTTTAAAAGTAATTTTTAAATTTGAATGTGTTTTCGCCATGCTTATTCAACCTGTGACTACCACATACTGTATCGTCTTTATTTGTGTTTATTTGGCAAATAACGAAAATTAGTTTCGGTTTCGAATTAGTTGTTTCCATTAGTTTAGAATTTAAGTACTTTTCATGGAAAATATCGAACTATAACTAACTAAGGGAAATAACATTTCTCTGGAGTATTAATTTCATTCATATTATTAATTTCTTAGCCAAGGTACTCATGTTATATTAGTGTCTAGAAAAGTATCAAGAGGAGGTAATGAAAACTACTAGAATCGACCGAGAAATTTAGAATATTAAACTGTTAATAATGATTTCTTTTCTAATAATAAAAGTATTAATTATTTCTAGTCACTTGCCAAAGAAATATAACTCAGCAATTTGTTTTATGAATTGTTTTCGATATATATGTCAATGATGCATCTATTTTTTTTATTGTATCTTTTAAACTGCATTTATTAAACTACTTTTAACTAAATAAATATACATTTGTGTTAATAAACACTTTTTTCTGTTAATATTTCGAAGCAAACTCTTTTATTACTAGTGCTGGTGTCACGAAAAACGTATCCAGTACATCCTGTAAGGTGGTTGATATTAAGAAGGGCAAGATGGGTCACCCGACTCGTTTGGTCTCGAACCGAGACAACTCATCCAACTCATATCAGCCTGGAAGTGGACATAAAATCTGTCCTATAATATTACCGCCCCCTTTTTCTTCTCGGGACCCTATTATTGTATGAGGGAGCGGTCAAACTGTGTTGGTTTGTTATAACCATTTCTTTATTTCAATGATTTGTAATAACGGCACTGAAAATGATTTTAAAAAAGAATCAAAATAAACAACGGCAGTATAAAAATTGTAAAAGCAGAAAGTTCTTTGTTGAACCATTAAGTCATGAACAAACAGATAGGGGGACACATACATATATCATCATCATTTAACATCCTCATTTCTGTGTTGGCATGGGTTTTTACAGTTCGTCATGGATCAAGTAAGTACTTAATCGGAGTTACTTTCCTCTCAACGATGGGCTAGAAGGCCTACATCTGACATACGTTCCGGTTTCAGCATGGATTCTACGGCCCGATGTCCTCCCTATCTCCAACCACTTTATAGAGTGGGTGTGTTTTATGGCACCAGCACTAGGAAAGTTGTCATGTTCTTGACACTACTAAAAATCCTCTAAACTACGTTTGTATACCCTCCCCATGACCAATCACTTTACATAGTATATTGGGTATATTTTTCATTCACCAACACAAGAGAGGTTGTTATGTCTGTGGTGTGACTGAAGAGTCCTTTTCACCTTTTTAGTATGGTTTTTACAGCTAGTTGCTTTAAATGCATTTTATCAGAGCAGCAACACTAGTGAGGTTGTAGTCACTGATTGACTGAAGAATCGTTTCTATGGTGGGGTGGGCTTGTCCGAAGAAGTCAGAGTAGGAGGCAGAGAAGAAAGGACAACAATTATGATGTCATTGGTGTATAGTAGGTGTAATAGGATTTGATAGGGTGATGTTAAGGAGTAAAGGCTGTAAAAATGATCTCAGATAAGAGGAGTACTGGGATCTGGGATGAGAATAGTTATTAAAGAGTGATGAATGGATTGAGTGCAGGGGTGCAGTAATGATTTATATAAAATGATTTTACATTGATTTTTCCATGCTGGCATGGGTTGGATCAGACCTTTTGAAGCAAATTTTTACAGCCAGTAGCTCTTTCTGATACTAACACTTTTAGTTGCATCTTACAACATGCAGATATATGGTGTACCTATGCTAAATCATTTTGTACTTGTTGCAAATTTTGCAATATTGTCTGTGACACAAACAGCTCCTCTTCTTTTGTTAAGTTGCACTGTTTTACTGCAACCATTCTCCTCCCACCACGTTGCTATTGTTTTCTACTTTAGCCTCAGTATTTTTCACACCCTTTAGTTATAGCTACTAGCTCCCATTTTCCTCTCTGCACCTCACTTACTCTGTGTTTGTTTTTGTAACCATGGTTCTAGCTGATCCTCTTTATCACATATTGTTTGGCTTAAATATAGTACATTTAATATGTAATTTCACGTAAGTTCTGTTTTGTTTTTGTCTCATAAAATACCCCATGCCAGTGTTTAGTTGCCTTGTTTCACACCATGACCCTCAATAGACTAGCAGTACCATTGGTAATAGTCAAAATTATATGTCCATTTTAATGACCAATGACTGCAGAGTTTTTGTACCTGTTGCTAATTTTGCTATATATATATATATATATCATCATCATCATCTTCGTTTAACGTCCATCTTCCACGCTAGCATGGGTTAGACGGGAGTTGTCCCACTTGAGGCAAGGTTGGTCAGGTGACCATGTCTCACTCATATAGGCCTATCTGGCAGGTTTTCTACAGCTGGATGCCCTTCCTAACACCAACCACATTTACAGTGTGAACTGGGAACTTTTTACCTACACGGCCACATTACAGCGTGGACTGTGTTTTATTGTCGTGACACCTACACGATCTCGATCTCATTATCTCATTTATTTGGACTGGATGTTGTGGTACCAACTTACAGAGAGAGGTTGGTGGGAGTGGGAGGATAGGGTAGGGGTAGTGGATTGGGGTGTATATTTGGTTAAGAGGTGCCTACTGACTGTAGGTTTCACTTTGTACATAGGCAAGGCGGGTCTTCTGTATTACTGCGTAGCGCAAAAGATCTCGGTCCAGTGACATTGTCTTAGAGAGTTGCAAGTGTGTAAGGTCAGAATTTATCAAATCGTCCCAGGTTTTTCTGGGTCCACCTACTCCATAACTACCATCAATTTTGATCGCTCTGCACTTTTTTATACAGCTGTTGTCTTTCATGCGCATCACGTGGCCATACCAACATAGTCTTCTCTCAAGTAAACAGCATCTGATCCCTCTTATTCCTAATTTCTCTCTTAGTTCATTTATGCTTTGCTGTTCACGTATATTACTATTACACATCCAACGGAGCATGCATGCTTCGTTCCTTTCCAGTCTGCGCAGGTCCTCTGCACACAATGCCCATGTCTCACTGCCATGTAGCATTGCTGTTCGTATACAGGCATCATACAATCTGCCTTTCATTTTTAGAGAGAAACCTTTTGTGGCCAACAGCGGTATAAGCTCTCTGAACTTTTTCCATCCCATTCTGACTCTGGCTACTGTACTTTCAGAACACCCTCCACCACTGCTGATTTTGTCACCCAGGTAATGGAAAGTGTCCACTATTTCTATATAACCATCTGGGCAATAGAAGGAGCTAGTATCCTGTGAGCACTTGCTACTTATTGCACCTGAGCATCGGCCACATATAAAGTCTACGTTCTTAGATAGTTTACCTGTGATCCCACTACATCTTTTATGTACCCATAGTTTGCATTTGGGACATAAAATGGAATTTATATATATATATAAAAACTTGCCAGACAAAGGGTCAGGAGGACTTTCCAGTTGTGTCAAGGGCATAACAACCTCCCTAGTGTTGGTGATTTACATGATAAATGCACCCAGTATATACTGTAAAGTGATTGGTGAAAGGAAGGGCATCCATTCATAGAAATCTTGCCAAACAAATGGTTGGAAGGACCCTCAGTTGTGTCAAAGGCATGACAGCCTCTCCTGAGCACTTGATAGAACTTGAGACTGTACATAAGCGAGACTCAGATCTCTGCCCTGCCTGGGAGATCAGTGGCTCCACTTCAGTCCGGACATGGTCTATATAGACCCATCCAACCCTTGCTAGCAGGGAAAGTGGAAGTTAAAACAATGATGATTATGATATATGTTTACATATATACACAGCAGGCTTCCACAGTTTCTGTCTCCCAAATTTCAGTAACAAGGCATTGGTCATCCCAAAATTATAGTAGAAGACATTTTTTCAAAGTGTTATACAGTAGAATTGAACCCAAAACCACATGGTTTGCAAAACAGATTCCTTAACTATATATTCTCACCTCTCTGGTGTTTTCTGTTATTTTATCATTTTCTGTTCTCAGTCATAGCTTGTCCTGCATATTAATACTTACCTATTGTCTCTTTCCTGATATTATCAGTGTTTTCTGTAGTGTGACTTTAAGGTATTTGATCCCAATTCTTTTTATTAATCCAGTTCCTTCTATCACAGTACACAAAGATTTTACTAACTATTCATACATGTCTGTTCTTGTTTTTTTTATTCTATTCTTTGATTATGATTGCAGTTTACTTTTTCTTCTCTTTATGACTTTATAAATCTTTTCATGATATGTATTTCTTGTTTTCTGTGATGGCTAACACTGCCTTTGTTTTCCAAATACTTTGTATTTTTTCCTTTTTTTCTCCTCCAAATTTCACTGTTTTATTGTCATACTTCTTTGGTTATTTTTCTTCAAACCAAGGCCCAGTTTATGATAAAAGGCATCACTACAGATTTGACCAAGAACTTGATCTGACAGCAGCAGAAACTAGTTTTAGTCAAACCATCTGCTGATAATAAATAAAAAATGCCCAGTCCACACTGTAAAGTGGTTATGTTGGTGTCACAACAAAAAGTATCCAGTCCACACTGTAAATTTTGGAGCCACATTATAAAGCACAATAAAATCACCCAGTAAATGGGGTTGGTGTTAGGAAGGGTATCCAGCTGTAGAAACCGAAATCAGAAACGGTTCTATATAGGCAATACACAGTCATCTGTTCTGGCTTGTCTCACAATGGGACAAATCGTCTAACCCATACTAGCATGGAAAAATGGATGTTAGATGTAAAACAGACTCATTGAAACATTCAGTTTGAGTAAACATGAGGCAGCAGCCAGAATATTAGATACTAATGAGTTGGGTGATTCTAAGCCTTCAGAACTCGTGGACTTTTGTATGTCCTGGGAAGACACCAGGTTTTCTGTTCAAGGAGGTATTCCTGCCTCCCCCCCCCATACACACACACACACACAAATGCAGTCCTCATAACTCAGACTGAGCCCAAAGAGCTTCATGAGTTAGCAGCAGACATGTAGTTTTTGTTTGCAGGCATTGCAAATCAATGCCATGAGGTCAACACCAAGACATGGCTAGGTTGCACAAAGTGACATTTGTTTCTATTGCAAGAAATTTGGAGCAAAAAAAAACCATGTAGCTTCAAGAGCTCTTCACCATTGACTCACGAAAACTTCAGGGCTGGCCACCAATAAACACCCTGGTTGCTAGCAAACACAATCAACTGCTCCTGACAAAGTTTCTTAATGGACACAGAAGCATCTACAAAAGACCTCCGTTATGGTGAGTGGGGTCAACTTTTGGCAGCCACCAATGGTTCTACAATCAAAGTTTATGGATACTGCACACTCTCCACATAGGCTCACAAGAATATACACGGACATTTACCTGATGTCCATCAACCTATCATTGGAGCAGACTTCCTTCAGACCCACTCACCGCTGGTCAATCTTCAGGGAAGATGCCTCATCAACAGCAACACACATGCCTCCATTTCTCTGGCAACATCTGCTCATGCAGCTCCTCACATCTCTCAGACCAAGAACAAGTTCTCAGACCTCCTTTTGAAACTCACTACCTTGACATTCTACCAACCCACAACTCACCATGGAGTAAAGCATCACATTCCAACCACTGGTTCTCCAGTACATAGCCATGTGTGTCATCTACCACCAGACAAACATGCTAATGCAGAGGTCAAGTTTGAAAATATGGAAGCTTTGGGTATCATTCATTAATCAAATAGTCTCTGGTCTTCACCTCTAATGTAGCACTTAAGAACAAACTGTGATTGCATATTCTCTTAACTATGTCTATTCACTTCAGACTTAATATTTAACCATGCTGCAAAAAAGTTCTCTTAATACATTATAATATAATCTTCACGCTGGGATGTTTATTCTTCTGGCAATGTTTATTCTTCATTAACCCTTTAGCATTTAAACCAACCGTATCCGGCCAGAATTCTTTTACCTCTTTCTGTTCTGACCAGCCATAACCGGACTTTCATACTTAAGTTAAGGTAGTGTTCTCAAAATAAATATCAAAATCTCATAGATTTGATATTATGGGAGGTGAAAATATAATAGTAAATATAGAGTAATGTAAATACTAAAGGGTTAAATAATAATCTAACAAATCACAATTTGTCATCAACTTTATTATTTATATAGCTTAACTATAGCAGTGTTTTTGTATAAAGATATATTTTTTTGAAAGATGATTTGAGCATATTTTATACAATTACCTGAATATCCAAAATTCTCATTTCTCACTGTTTTGTATTTTTCAGGGCTGTTAGTGTATCAAATCTTTTTCACCAAGAATGCCTAAGAAACAGTTTGTGATAGATAATTCAATGGATGATTTAAATGATGGCAGTGGAGATGCCAGTGATAAAAGTTCTATGCAAGATGAAAAATCTGGTGATATTTACAAGAAACGCCGCATCCGTAACAATATTGCAGTGCGCAAGTGTCGCAGCAAAAATCGTTTGAAAGCAAAAGAAACGATCGATAGAGTGACACGATTACGTAAAGAAAACCAAGATCTGCAACAAAAAATACAGACTCTTAACAAAGAACTTAGTTTCTTAAAGGACTTATTTATAGGACACAATACATCAATTGAAGAAGGTCATTGCAGTATAGACCTCAATTGTCCAGAGAAAAAAAATTACACTGACCATGAATACTCTGTCACTCACAAATCATCAAACTCAGAGCAAAATTGATTCATTTACATATTGAACTCTTAACAAACCTTTAATATAAACTATTTAATCATTGCCAGAATCTTTCTATAATTTTGGTGGAAGGGAAAAAGTAAAAAAAATCGAAATACTTTTAACCTTTCCTTGTCTGCCAGAAGGGTTAACTTATTTAATTTTTCCTTCCAAAATATTTGTCTTAAGCATTCTAATTAAGTGATAATGTCAAACACTTAACGATTTGAAAGACTCGAGATATTACTTAGCATAAACTTTAAACACCCTTTATCAAATTATACCTATTGGATGAAATTTGATGTATTGATAGCTTAAGTTTCCAGTATTTCTGTGAAATTGAAATTGTATAATTTGTCATCCTGCAATTTTCTCTTACGTATATTTTTGATATACTGTTTGTTCGAAACCGTTTTTTTTTTGTTTTTTTTTTTGTTTGTTAATATCTCTCATTGTTTGTAAGATAATGTATGATAGTGTATTTCTGTATGTGTGTGTGTATGTACAATCAATATTTTCATCTTTGAGCATTAATTTTATTAATATTTATATCTGCCAGGGTAAATTGGAGAAGGATATTATGAGGCCTGCAAAGCTAATCCCTACTTTTGCAGGAAAAACGCCCTTTAAATGCTTGTTGTTGTATATGTGTTGATATTTTGCTTGCTATTCCTTATAGTTATTTCAATAGCTACTTCATTTTGTGGAACAGATATTGTTTTCTTGATATATATTATATATAAAACATCCAAGCGCATAGCAATAGTTTGTTTCTATGTTGTACTCAAATATGGAAGGAGACAAATAACAGGAGTAGATAAGACGTTTATTTTTATGGTTTAGTTCGGAGAGAAAGGGCAACATTCAGGACCACCTCCACCCCCCCACCCCATCCTTAAAAAAAAAAAGCAAAACCTAGTCAGAATGCTTACAACAGAGGTATCCACTAAAGATATCCAAGGGCCAGATAATTGTCTTAAACTGGGTACTATATTAAGTTTCCCCTATGGTGCCTTCAAATCATTAACATATTACCAAAAATATTTGTGGCTGATATTTTAAAACATTTCTTTTGCTTTTCGACCCATGCCTTTTGTGTGAAATTCAGTAGATGGAAAATACTTAGAAGTTTATCAGATGGACTATATCTGTAATATAAAGGGTCAGCTTTCTTCCTGAGAATTCTGTTAAGAGTACACCTCTGTGAAATGCTCAACCACTTACATGTTAATTTCATGAGCAGGCCATTCCATTGATCAAACAACTGGAACACTCATCATCGAAACCAACAGGTCCAGCAACTAAGTTTCTTTTGCTGTTTCATTTTGTTTTTAGGGCATATAATGCCTGCCCTCTATTAATTGTTGCTTAACCCCCACCCCATCTTTCCCCAGTCGAGTCTGATAAAGGAGACCATTATCAGACTCGTCTGATAAAGGAACTTAAAGATATTCCAACCATGAGTATCATAGAGGACTGTAATTAACTGATATGTGCTTCCTCTTTTTAGGACAGTAGATTGTTATTAGAGGGAGATTTTGTTGCTATTTTTAGCAAGTTTAGTGACCTCATAGAGACTTTTTAGTTGTTAATGTTTAAATGTGCTGAAAGGATTCTTTCATTTAACTATTTACCAAAGATTGAAATGATTATTTATTTCTTTTTATAGAAATTATAATGACCTTTTATCTAAACTCAGCAAACTTGAATTTTAAACCAGCGAAAGATTTAATGTTCTATGATATGTCAGTGGTTCATATACACTTGAGTTGTATGGATTTGCAAATTTAGGTATATTTTTTAACTGTTTAAGTTATTGAACAGCTGCCATGCTGGAGCACTGCTCTTCCAGGTGATAGTCAATTACATCTACTCCAATACATATTTTACCTCGCCTTACCTCAAGTCGTTGGGGCATGTCTTGAGCATTTATTTAACTTTAGTTCATATCAACTATAAAAGACCAAATGGAACTGGGTAGGTTTTAACTCTTAAAACTACATTAATAAGGCATTCTTGAAAAGTAAAAAAACAGCATTATGACTGCATCACATTAAAAATTGTCTTTATTTTATAAATTTCTACAACAATCTGTCCACTGAATTAACAAACCTATATATATATATATTGTTTTTTTTTCCCTGCTTTTACATTTTCTGCTAAGTCATTACAGGATGTTGAAAGTATTATGTCTTAGATATTCATATGAGATCTTTGAAGAGGTATTCACTATAAGCTATTATAAAGTCTCTTAACCCTTTAATGTTCAAACCGGCCAAAGCCGGCCAGAATTCTCTACCTCTTTCTGTTGAAACTGGCTGTAACTGGTCACTCAAACTGATGTTAAGGTATTGTTCTCAAAATAAATACTTTCAAAATCTCATAGATTCGATATTATGTGAGATAATTATACGAGGTAAAGCCTTTACCATGAA
>OZ024740.1:102561911-102589411 GCA_964016885.1 Eledone cirrhosa
TGTGTGTATATGCATATATATATGTGTGTGTGTTATCGTTTAGCGTCCATCTATACCAGCATGGGTTGGACAGTTTTGTTCCACTCAAGGCGAGATTGGTCGGGAGACCATGTTCCACTTGTACAAAACTATGTATATATATTGTTATGCTTTGGGAGGGTCATGTTGCCAATAAGAAACACATGCACCAGTTGCTTTCACTTCAATTTATTATAAATTTAGGAATTTATAAATTTCCGGTTGGTTGGTTGGTTCCACAACCAGACGATTGTTCATATATTGTCAAAGTTCTTTTGTCACATATTCTGTGACCTCTTCAGTGACTGGGGATTCTTTTCTTTGTTTTTGTATGTGTTGTGTGCTTAGTTTGCTCATGTGTTACATCCGGGTGTCTGTGTGTGTTTATATTTGTTATTTACATGTTATTGGTTGGTTGTTTGTTCTACGTGTGTGTGTGTTTTCATTTTGTCCTTAATTGTAAGTTGTGATGTTGCTGTTCCATTCATGTTTTCTATTTAATTTTGGTTGGAGTTCATTTATGTTTATTGCTTCTGTGATTTGTCTAAACATTGCGTCTTTTCTGTGTGTAGATTCTATTTTTATTTCTATGTTCTCTAATTTACCCTCATGTTCTATTTTAACATATTGGTGGAGTACAGATGATTCTTTATTATCTTGAAGCTCTCGCTAGTGTTCATTTATCCGTTCCCCTATACTACGAGCTGTCTCACCTATGTACACTATATTCTTATCTCTACATTGTCCTTCAGTACATCTTATGCTATATACTACATTTCTAGTTTTACAGTTAATATGGGGGCTTAGTTTACAGATTATACATTTCTTATCTATACAGGGAGGTCTTTGAAAAGGGTATGTATTGCTAATAAGTGTTTTTATGGAGGTACCTGGTCTTATTGGCAACATGACCCTCCTAAAGCATAACAATATCGGTTTCAACACACATTCTCAGATAAAGAATCTTGCTAAACAAATTCAGAAACGAAATATGTATATATATATATATATATATATATATATATATATATATAGGACTTATATAAGTCCTACTAAATTTTAAATATATAAAAAACATTTATCAATTGATACAACTGATGTGGTTGATCTAAATATATGAATAATAGAATGCATGTGAAATACTCATGAATGGTTTGTAATTTAAGCAGTTGTATTATAATTCTTAATGTGTGCCTAGGAGATAATTACCAAACAGTAATTAATAAAATCATTTTCTTATCTAATTAACATTAAAATATTTTTATTCATTATTTCTATTCCATTTTTTACTCCAAAAGAGAGCCCCTTGCACAGCATGGCAAGGTGTTATATA
Organism: Eledone cirrhosa; assembly: GCA_964016885.1. Lineage (NCBI taxonomy): Eukaryota > Metazoa > Mollusca > Cephalopoda > Octopoda > Eledonidae > Eledone > Eledone cirrhosa. The sequence continues at coordinate 102,563,263 of OZ024740.1, forward strand.
TTTAAATAAACAAATGCATCTTGTTTCATATTCATCATTTTTTTTTTATTTAAATAATCCAACTTTTGGTTTGCCAATAAGTGTATTATTTAATACAAAATTGTTATATTACCATATTCCAACATACTTTATTTGTATTTTTTTTTTACTTCAAATAACTTTCAGTTATTAAAAAAAAAGTAATATTTTATATTTAACCATTGTATTTAATCTCTTTTTTTTTTTTGTATTCTTTTATTCTTTTATTGGTTTCAGTCATTGGACTGTGGCCATACTTGGACACTACCTTCAAAGGATTTAGTTGTTCATATAAATCCTAGTATTGATTTTCAATTCTGGTACTTTTATGTTTATTGAATTGCTATGTTACCTTTTTTTTTTTTTGTTTTTTTTTCTTTTTTTTTTGCACTGATTAAACAGACACAAATACATGCATATATGTGGATGAATTAGGTGTTTTGCTTCAGCAAAACTTGAGTAGCAGTCAACAAAGGTGCATATATATATTAAGAAAGAGAAATTAAAGTTTCAGTTTAACATATTTTATTCATAATCACGTGTAGCACATTTCACAAATGAACCACTCGGGGCCTTAATTGATTACATTCTGCTTAGAATCTGGGATTAATTTGCTCATTAGAGACAGTGGAGATCAGAATCCAAATATCTTGATCTCTGTTTAGACTTGCCTATATGTAGGATTTTGACTATATCCAGAAGTCATGTTATGATTTGGTGGGATTTAGTGAGTAAGGTTGCCTCCATACTCTGATGAAGTTGAACAGGTGTAAAGATGAAAGTGGAGATCATAATGAAAAGAAAAAATACAATACAGTAAAATAAAGAATAAGGTTAGGGGGACACCCAGAGCTGGGGGTGTACAAACGAACATACAATAATATAAGATAAAAAAAACAAATAAAAAAATAAATAAATATATAAAAAAGTGAAAAGTGTCACAACAAAGAGCACCCAGCCCAAACTGTAATGTGGTCATATAGGTGTCATGACAAAAAGTGCCCAGTCCACACTAAATGTGGTTGGTGTTAGGAAGGGCATCCAGCCATAGAAACCAAGCCAAAACCAGTTCTGTATGAGCAAGACACGGTCATTGGACCTGGCTTGTTTCACAATGCGACAGCTCGTCTAACCCATGCTAGTGTGGAAAATGGACTTTAAATGATGATGATGATGTAAGAATATTAGCACCTTGCATTACCATTATGAACCACAAGCCTAAATTTGAAAGCAAGCTCCCAGTAAGACTGATAGCCCTCTACACTCAGACCTAGATAGGGTTAGCAAAGCTATTATCAACAGGATTTGGGCTGAACTTTGAATAAAACTTAATTTTAGTTCATGTTCATGTATTAAGGTTATCAACTGATTCTGTAGGTTAGATAGGAGGCATAATGGCAACTTCATTTGGGTGGATATATCCAATTATTATGCAGCCATTTCTCCTGTCCTAATGAATAAGAGAAACTCTAGCTTACCCATTAGCAAAATAGATATTATTAAAATTTATAGGAAGGCATTGATAGAATTCAAGGGCAAACTGGGAGTAAAAGGACTGACCAGATAGCTATAACACTATGATGGGGTCAAGTGACTCCATGTAAGTCACTGGCATTACAGAGATTTACATCCTACACAATGTCTGACATGAATTTCTGGGAAAGGAGGTGAATTGTTCTGAGACAACACCCATTTTACTGTCTACAATAACAGTGCTAACCAATTAGAAAGAAAGCATTAAAAAACTTAGACGTTTCTTTAAGAACCTTGGATTGGACGTAAAATTTGAGCTGAGCACATGCACGGCTAATTTTTTAAATGTGACATTGAAGCTAAGTACAGGATTATATCGCCCATTGCATAAACCCAATGAAAATTTACAATATGTTAATAGATATTCAAACTACCCCAAAACAATACTTAACTCAATCATTAAAGAGGTATACCAACAGAGTATGCACAACATCAGCAGATTCCAAGATCTTTAATCAACATACTGAATACTGCAACAAGGGCAGGATATAAAGAAAATATCGAAACTTCTACCAAAACCCATAAGATTGAAAATCCAAGCAATAAGGTGATGGTGAGTAGGAATATGAGATGAATGGCTATCCTGGGTCACCCTGCAACATTTGAAGTAATCCATTAACATCATCAAAATAAAAATGAATCTATCCAGAAAATGAAAAGAAATATGCTGGACAAGAACCAAGCAAACCCTTCCAAAAACATAGTTTGTGTGCGGCTTGTCTCTACCATATAAATTCCTTTGTTAACATTGGAAACAGATGCAAATGGTACAGCCAGTTGAAAAAGTCTCACTATGTGGAGAGCTTAATAATGGTTTTTGATTTAGGCCAGCAATTTTGGAGGAGGTGAATGTCAATTAAATTGACCCCTGTGCATGACTGGTACTTTATTTTATTGACCCGCAGCAGGATTTGAATTCAGAATATGAAGAGCCATAACTCTATGCCCTGAAACAGGGTGTCCAACGCTCTACCGATACTGCCAATCCACTGCCCTGGAGAGCTTAATAATAACTACAACAACAATAAATCAAAAAGAGGGGGAAAAAACAACAAAAACTGATGTATGTAAGAATTTACTGATTGTTGATGTATTACAAGCATTCATATGAAAACATGGAACAATAGGTAGGTAGTGAGACAAAGAAATCACTAACGAACACAGAGAACACTCAATATGAGATAAATAAACACTATAATTCTGTAGAAAGCAAATAAAAATATGGTGGGCACATTCTGAATTTAAGAAAAAAATATACAGACTTATATGGAGGCACATGGCTTAGTGGTTAGAGCATTGGCCTTGCAATTGAAAGGTTGTGAGTTCAATTATCAGACCGGGTGATGTGTTGTTTCCTTGAGCAAGACACTTTATTTCACATTGCTCCAGTTTACTCAGCTGTAGAAATGAGATGATAGGGACTGGGGTCCCTATCATTCCACTGTAAAGTGGTCGTGGAGGTGCCACGGCAAAAAAACACCCAGCACTCACTGTAAATGAGGTTGGTGTTAGGAAGGGCATCCAGCTGTAGAAATCAAGCCAGAATCAGTTCCCATTCCACCCTTGCAAGCAGGGAAAAGCGGACGTAAAATGATGATGATGATATGTAGAAAAACAAAAACAAAAATACCAGTACCCAACAAAAATGACGTCATTATAAATGAAGGGTTGAACTTTGCCCCTGATGTGCCATAAATAAAACTGAAAATGGACCTGAGAGGAATATATTTCTATTCTATATGCATTTTTTATGGCAACACTGTACTTCGAAAATGTAAACACTACAGAATAAATATAAAATCTTGGTATTTAATAGAAGCAAAACAGTAAATGTAGCCAAAAAAGTTAAAGAGGTGTGAAGGATTGTGGGTAGCAAGGGTATCCCAAACTACTTGTATTCAGATTTTGTAATTCAGTTTTCCTAGTTTAAAAACCAAGGAATTAACCAGAAATCAATAATTATCATAAGCTGCAAGCATGGACACAAGCATTTGTTCTTAAATTTAAATCTTTCAGGAGTAAAACAACCAATATAAGCACAAGTAGTTGATTACAAAATCTGAATATATTGACCCTGAGTTAAGAATTAAACAAGCACATATACACACATACAAAACTTCATACTGAAAACCTGATTAAAAATTGTTGCATGTGAAAAATTACCCCTAATACAAACAAGCCTTTGTTGTTGTGATCGTTGTAGTAACAAAACCTATTTCCTCCTCCTTTCAGCTTACCCACAATCCACTGCGCATTCCTAACATCTCTCCAAAAATTAACTAATCTATATATTAATTTCAACAATGTCAGTATTCCATGTGTCATAATTCTCGATTATCATTGGTTCATATGTTTCAAACGACTCCGCCCACCTCGACGACGCCAAACTTAAATTAATATGCATAATGCCAATGAGGGAGTGAGAGGGGAGAGTAAGAAACGAAGAGGCAAAGTGTTGGATACACTATGTATATGTGTCAGTGTAGAGACATGTGTGTGTGTGATGTGTGTGGAAATAAGAGGGGAAGGAAAGCAATAACTATTAACATGTGTGCGTGTGTATGTACGTGCGCGTATGTTTATGTGTGTGTGCGTGCGTGCAGCGTTCCACAGAAAGTAAAAACTATTAACATGTGTGAGTGTGTGCGTGTGTGTAAGAGCACGGGTGCGTGTGTAAGTTTGCGTGCGTCGCTTCTGATTGCGGTGGTAATAAAACCTCATCATATGTTGAGTCTGGCAAAAAGGTTGGATCCTATGGCTGGCCAGGGCTAGAGTAATATTGAAAAACGATTCTATTTTCGAAGTAGAAGGATCCGCCATTTGGAGTTCAAACCAGGCCACCTCCCCGAGTTGAACTCTGGGCAACATTGACTGTCTATTACTTAGTCGCTATGAGCCTGGAAATTACTGAATAAATTTTTGTGTCATATAAATTGTTGTTTTATTATTATAGCTGACCACTTATAGATAAGCATGTTATCCATATCCATATTAATTTGGCATTTGTATAAACCATTTCAAGTAAATAGGGACATTTTTTACTTTGACGGACATCTTTATATTTATCTATATCTATATCTACATATAATATAAATGATTGGAACTTCCATCATCCTTTTGAGACACGTGGAACAACCACGTCTATGCAATGATACACGTTTTACAGTCAGACAGAAGATGAACCATCTGCTAGAGGTCACTATTCTAGCTGGGAGCGCCTAGAATTGTTCATATACTATGCACAAACGGTACAACGAAGAATCTGGTATATCTGGAAGATTATTTTTACTGTTTTTTGTATCACACCACGGACTCGCCTCATACGGTAACCAGACAAACATCCAATACAGTCATTTTCTCTTTTACCTGTCATCTCTTATCATCTGTTTACCCGGGCGAAGCTGGGTACGTCAGCTAGTAGCTACCTATTTAAACAAAATCATGCCTGATCGTAAATGATGCCACACTGTCCAAAAAATTGACATTGACATGCAAACACCTTGTTGACAAATGAACTGTTTTGTTCCGTTTAAAATTATATATTTTCTATATATTTCTAGGCATTTATCTCCCCATATATATATGAATTTGTTTTGCAAGGTTTCTTATCTGAAAACGTGTGTTGAAACAGATATTGTTACACTTTGGGAGGGTCATGCTGCCAGAATGTGTGACGAAAGAGCTTTGACAATATATAAACAACCATCTAGTTATCGAACCAACCAACCAGACATTTCCCTATTTAGCAGCTATTTCTAGCTCACTTATGGTCTACCCTAATGTTCCGCCTATTCAGTTGCAATTTCTAGCACACTATGTGTTTCCTCCTATTTAGCTGCTTTTTCTAGCACACTTATGGACCACCATGATGTTCTCCCTATTTAGCTGCTATTTCTAGAACAATAGACCACTATGTGAATTCCTCTATTTAATTGCTATTTCTAGCACATTAATGGACCACTATGATGCCCCCCCCCCCTATTTAAATGCTATTGCTAGAATACCAATGTACAACTATGTGGTTTCCCCTATTTAGCTATTTAATAATAATAATAATAATGAAATGATTGTGTACAGTGCTCAGGTGCACTACAACTCATCAAAGGTGCATGTATAGTACATAGAATAATGTACAAATGTCAGGAAAATGAACAGTGTATGAGTCATGATATAATAACAATAACAATAATGAAATATTGTGTACAGTGCCCAGGTGCACCACAACTCATCAAAAAAGTGCATGTACAGTACATAGGGCAATGCACAAACATCAGTAAAATGAACAGTGCACGAGTCATGATACACACATGTGTGCATGTGTATGGAAGGGGTACATCAGGTGTAGTTTTGGCGTATTTCGGGAAGCATGAGTGTCTTAAAGGATGCAGTGTCTCGGCAGCTAACAATTGACGCAGGCAGTTTGTTCCATGCTTCAGCAACTCTGAGCGTGAAAAAATGTCTGCGAAAGTCATGGGAGCTGTGCTGTTTTCTTATCTTGTAGGCATGTCCACGTGTGTTAGACACATGGAGATCAAAGAGGCGCTCAGGGTTGCAGTTGGCGAGATGGTTAAAAACTTTGTGGGTATTCACCAAGTCCATTGCCAGACGTCGGAGCTTCAATGAATCCATGCCCAGGGAAGCAAGGCGTTCAGAGTATGGTAGGTGTCTGATGGAGGGTATGCGCTTGGTTGCACGTCTCTGAACAGTTTCCAGGAGGTCAATGTTCCGAGCAAGATAGGGGTTCCAGACTGATGATGCGAATTCCAAGTGTGGTCGCACCATAGCTGTATACAGTTTTAAATAGATGGCTGGAGAGCGGCTAACAAAGGTCTTGCTGAGTGATGCCATGACACCCTCGGCCTTCTTGACAATCTTAGAGACATGCTTTGTCCAACGCAAATCGTTGCTGACAGTAATGCCCAGGTCACGTTCACAAGAGGACTTTTTGATGTCAGTGTTGTGGAGGGAGTATGTGGACGCTGGATTTTTCCTTCCAAAATGCATGGTGGTACACTTGTCCACAGCCAGCTTCAGTTGCCAGTCTGTGATCCATTGCTGCATTGTGTCCAGGTCTGATTGTAGGAAAGAGTTGTAAATTTCAGGATCAGTCCTTTTGATTTCAAGGTACAGCTTGATGTCATCTGCATATTTTAGTACCGTGGCATTCTGTAAGTTGGCATCTATGTCATTAATATATGCCACAAACAAAAGAGGACCAAGAACAGATCCCTGTGGTACACCAGATGACATCTCATATGGTGAAGAATGCTGTCCTAGAACCGTGACTACTTCCTTTCGGCTGAGAATGAAGGATTTCAGCCAGTCGAAAAGATCATCCCTCACACCCATTGCAGAGAGTTTTGCCATAAGTCTTTTGTGTGGCACAGAATTAAAAGCCTTAGCAAAGTCAAGGTAAACAACATCCACCCATGAGCCGCTGTCAGTGATCCGGGTGATGTCCTCAAGGAACTCGATAAGCTGATCACAGCAGCTGGAGTTAGGGATAAATCCAAACTGTGAGGGCCGGATGAGGCTGTGAGAGCTCCAGAAGTTCCAAAGTGTTTCTCTGACACAGGATTCCATCAGTTTGGCCATACAGCTAGTAAGACTGACTGGACGATAGTTGACAGGTGACATGCGGTTGCCCTTTTTGAACAGGGGAATGACACTGGCAGTTTTCCACTGCTCCGGAGTAGCACCATTGCTGAGACAGTATTGAAAGAAAAAAGAAAGCTGCTAGCCTATATGTGGATCACCTATTTAGCTACTATTTCTAACACACCTATGTTCTACCATTAGGTTCCCCCAAATTAGCTGCTATTTCTAACACACTTATGGACCACTATGGGGTCCCCCCTAATTTTTTCTGCTATATTTAACACACCAATGGACCACCACGGGGTTCACCTAATTTAGCTCCACACAACCGCACATACACGCGTACGCAAACGCACACAATGTGGCACGCACACGCATATACACCGGCACAAACACACGCAAACGCACGCACACAAATTCGTACATAAACACTCACATTCGTACACACATACGCACATAGACGCGCATAAACACGTGCACACAGACTGACACTCACACGTGCACATAGATGCGCATGCACGCGCGAGTACACACGCACACAGACGCACACACATTAGCACACACACGCGCGCACTCAACTGCGCACGCAAATGCGCAAACATACATGCACATACACAAGCACAGACACGCACACACAATCGCTTATACATATGCGCACGCAAATTCGCACACATACATGCACACACAGGTGTGCACACATGCACTCACACAGCGCACAAACATCCAAGTATTCGCATATACACGTGCACACATTGGCGCACACAAATGTTCACAAAAAGGCGCACACGAACGCAAACAAAGACGCGCGATCAGTAGTGCACACATATGTGTATAAACGCGCACACACAGTCGCGAAGACACTTGTGCAAACACACAAAACCACACGCGCACACACAAACCTACGCATCCGCTCAAAAATGTGCCCACAAACGCGCACAAAATCGCGTGCACTCAAATTAACACACAAACGTACACACACACGCGGACACACACAAACACTCATATACACGAACATGTACACTCTCACGCACACATACACGCGCAGACACGCGCGCAAACTAATGTGCACACACAAACACACGCACTCACATGCTCATGCACGCGCACACAAATATCCGCATATACATACGCACACACAGGCGTACAAAATTGCACGGACACACAAATGCACACACACACAAGCACATATATAGGTGCCCAAATATGCACACAAACGCAAAAGCACATGCACACAGCCACACATACACGCCAACACACACGAGCACATAAACGCGCGCACACGAACACACACACGTCCCAACCTACAAATACACATAAGTACACTTACACGCGCGCACACATGTGCACACATACATGCACACAGTGGTGCACACAAATGCATACATAAATGCGCACAAAATCCCGTACACACATGCACACAAACACACGCACACACAAATACACACACTCACACACATGCACACAATAGCATATACATACTCTCAGACAAACGCGCGCACAAACAACCGCACAATCATACGCACACTAATGCGCACACACGCGCACTTATTTTCTCTTTATTCTCCTCCCCACATCTTCTCTTTCTTTTGTTTTTATTCCTCTTTTCTCTTATATATTTTTTTCTTCATTTCTTCATTTCTTCATTTATTTATTCATTTAATTCATTTATTTATTTATTTATTTATTTGTTTATTTCTTGCCTTTTCCTACTTTAAGTTTATCATATTATTTGTGGTATAAAAACGTTGAGATTTGGTGAAATACATCACTGCCAATACTGGAATAGAATAATCAAAACCGTAACGGTATGTCACATATCAAATCTTATATTTTGTCTGATGAAAACGTAGTTAAACACCAGTGTACCTTTGAAATATGTATAATAAAATATATATTTTGATTATGAGAATATTTTTCATTAATTAACATTTTGAATAATATGTATGTGTATATATATATATATATATATAAATGTGTGTGTGTGTGTGTATATATATATTATGCCGGGTCACTCTTGAGTGCTACTGGTAACATGTAACCCAGTACAACCTGTCGCATGGTCGAGTCGTCGGTGACTAAACCGGCAACCCCACCAAGTTTACTTGGTGAGGAGGGTGATTTTGGACACCCTGCACGACAAAAAACAAAACCTGACAAAGCGCGGAAGAACTCATAAGAGTCAATGGCCATCCAAAAGTGTGTAAATATGTATATACACATGTACATATGTATGCATATGCGCGGGAACATAGAAATAGTCGGGCTGGGCACTCGATCGCGCGGTTAAACCACTAGGAGTGAAGAACTCCTAGCCTTTGTCAGGGCATTCTTCTAGGAGAAGACAACTCAGGAAACTGGGATAACTCCGATATAAAACCTGCAGCTCAGTAGTTACCGATGATGTTGATCTTTTCTTCTTTTCGGGTTATAGCTACTGTCGCTCAGAGAGTGGGATTAGCTCAATGCACAGTGCACAGTGCACACACACACACACACACACACACACACACACACACACACACACACACACACACACACACACACACACACACACACACACACACACACACACACACACATATGTATATATATATATATATATATATATATATATATATGTGTATATATGATGGCTGCCCCCTCGTTATCGAGTATGGCCATTGCACGATATACCATTATTAATAATTATTAATTAATTCTATCGTGCAATGCCTGTGCGTAAAGATATGTTTTAAAGTGAAGAAAGACTGTGCACTGAACCAATCCCACTTTCTGAAAAGATATATATATATATATATATATATATAAAGAAGAAGTTTATGAAACGGAAATGCAGGTATAAAGAATTTATTAGGTAACAATCTCTACTACTCTGACAGTCTTAAATCCTAAGACTCCCTCCCCCTTACTCGCTTCCCTCTTCCTCTTCCCTTCCTACCTCCTTCTTTCTCTTATATCTAGTGTATAAAATATTTTCATATCATTCTACTACAAAGGTCTGACGACATGGTGTGTTTTCTTACAGTGTACCTACGATTTATGATAATATTTTTATATTATACAAATAGCGAGGTATAGGTAACCCGTACACTATAGAAACAATTGTTACCTAATAAATTCTTTATACCCGCATTTTCGTTTCATAAACTTCTTCATATTTTCTCCGGATTTTAAAACACACTTTATTATACGTTGAGCAATCTCCGACGTCGGTTGACTCCATCCAATGCGACTACTTAGCAACATTGGAATACAGATTTATTAATTATATATATATAGATATAGATATAGATATGTTTCTTTATTAGCCACAGGGGCTCAAAAGAAGGGGACAAATACAAAGGGGGAAGTTTACATACAATAAAAACGTGTAAAATGTTATCACAAATACAATTTAAAAAAATTAGTCGATTTTCCCCAATAGGCGGAGACAGTTCATATGGGTAACACATACCCCCGAAAAAATGTGAAACCCTCATCTCCAGGAGTACGAAGAGTTTGTACTCCTTTCCTCTCCTCCTCCTTTTCCTCAGCCTACAGGCTGATATAGAGAGAAGGCCCATTCACTCGGGCCATTCTCGCCACTTTCACCCACCTTTCATAAAACTTGCTGGGGTACAGCACCTCTCTCTCCATCCTGATTCTTCTTCCAAAGTGGTATTTGAAAAAAAGAATCAGTTGTTGGCCGGAGAGAAAGGTGTCTGACCTCAGCCCTTTCAACCTTGTAGATAGATAGATAGATAGATAGATAGATAGATAGATAGATAGATAGATAGATAGATAGATAGATATATTTCTTTATTAGCCACAGGGGCACAAAAGAAGGGGACAAATACAAAGGGGGAAGTTTACATATAATAAAAACGTGTAAAATGTTATCACAAATGGAATTTAAAAAGTTAGTCGATTTCCCCCAATAGAGGGAGACAGTTTATATGGGTAACACATACCCCCGAAAAAAAATGTGCAACCCTCATCTCCAGGAGTACGAAGAGTTTGTACTCCTTTCCTCTCCTCCTCCTTTTCCTCAACCTACAGGCTGATATAGAGAGAAAGCCCATTCACTCGGGCCATTCTCGTCACTTTCACCCACCTTTCATAAAACTTGCTGGGGTACAGCACCTCTCTCTCCATCCTGATTCTTCTTCCAAAGTGGTATTTGAAAAAAAGAATCAGTTGTTGGCCGGAGAGAAAGGTGTCTGACCTCAGCCCTTTCAACCTTGTTCACCATAAACCTCTTTCGCCATAGCTATCACACAAAGGAAAACCGCCTCTCCTTCGTTTTTGAAGGAGGGTGGCGGTTTGATCATGACATTGGACTCGGTGGTCAACCGGATTGGTCCCACCCGCGACAATAGTCGTTCTACATATACCCACAGGTCAGTTGTGCCCGGGCACTGTATGAATGCGTGCGCGACGGTTTCTTCGTCTCGCACGCACCTCGGACAGATCTTTTTTGCAGGGTCCCTGCCCGGGCGCCCATGTCTGTAGAGCTTGTCTCGAACTGGTAGAGCTCCTCGGTAGCACTGCCAGGCCAGGGACTTTTGGAAGTTGTCCATCGGTCCCGGGCGGAAGGTCCTACCTTACAGACTGGCCAGGTCATCTTCCTCTACGCCTAGAGTTTCACCGAGCGCATCGTCGCACTTGCTGCGGACCAACCCTCTATAGAATGACGAAGTGGAGTCTCCACTGATCGCCGGGTCCGCCTGCCAGAGGGCTGTGAGCGCCTGAGCACATTCGATGTGCCAGTCGCCCATTTTCCTCGGTCTTTGCTTGACCCAGGACTGCAGCTCGGTCAGCGAGACGAGTCGTGGGAAGGCTCGCCTCACGAACGGGGCCCACACCGGTTGTCCGGTGAGGTATACGTAGAGATGCCGCAGCCTGAGCGCGTGTTTACGCATCGTCAACCACGGCATCCCCAGCTCTCCGTTAGAAGGGTGTTGGCAGCAGATGGATCTTCTCACCAAAGGAGCCCGCCTCTTCCAAAGGAATTGGAAGAGCGCGCGCTCCATTTTGGCGAGCGTTTTGGCTGGACAAGGCACGACGGTCAAGCGGTAGTAGATGGCGGACGCTATAAAAGTGTTCGCCACCTCCGCTCGACCTTTCAAGGATAGTTTGCACTCGGCCCACTTCTGGGTGAGTGCAAACACCTTGGCCGTCACTTCGTTCCAGTTCTTCTCCACCTGGAGGTCCGGACCAAACCAGACCCCGAGCAGCTTTACCGGTCCTTCCGTCCAGCGTCCGACGACGCCATCGGAAGGCATCGATTTGCCTCTCCACGATCCGAGTTGCAAACCGATGGACTTATCCCGGTTCAGCTTCGCTCCTGTGAGACTTTCGTATTCCTTCAGTAAGGTGCCGACTTCCTCGATTTGCGAGGCGCTCGACACCATTACTGTCACGTCGTCGGCGTAGGCCGACGCCGCTTTCCGCAGTCCCGGTTCCAGAGGGATGCCCTGCAATAGCTCCAACTTCCGCAGTAGTGGCTCGAGAGTCAGTACGTACAGAAGGGAGGAGAGAGGGCATCCCTGTCGAATGGATCGCGTAATATGGAACGGCTCCGAGAGGTAGCCGTTCACCTTAACCCTTGGGCAGATGTTGCTGTTGTGCATTGCAGTAATCCAGCCCCTGAACGCGGGTCCGAAGCCTGCCGCCTCGAGCACCGCATCCAGGTAACGATGATCAACCCTATCGAAAGCCTTAAACTGATCCAAGTTGATCAGGGCCCCACCGAAGCCGGGTTTACACCCTACACTCTCTATGATGTATCGCATGAGGTGGAGGTTGTCGTGTATGGACCTGGTCGGGATTGCGCATGTCTGCGCTTCTCCCACCAGGTTCTCGACGACAAGCGCCAGCCTCTTTGCCAACACCTTGGCCAAAATCTGTAACTCTGTGTTTAGCAGAGTTATGGGCCGGAAGTTGCCTATGTCATCCCCCTTATTCTCGTCCTTCCTGATTAGTGTGACCACGCCCCCGGTTACAGAACTGGGAATTCTCCCGTTCTGTTGCCAGTTGCAGTAGACCGCTTCCAGGAGACCGGAGAATAAGTCCGGCATTGCTACGTAAAATTCGTAGGGTAGACCGTCGAGACCTGGAGATTTGCGTTTGCCGCATTGGCTCAGCGCGTCCCCTATCTCAGCGGCTGAAATCGGCTTTTCGCAGAACTTTGCCTTGCTGTCCGAGAGTCGCGGTAGGCCGTCGAGGTATGGACCGAAATCCATAGCCTCTCCCGGCGCGCCGCCCCTCTCGAACAGTTGAGCAAAGTGCCGCTGAAAAGCCGCACACATCTGCTTCGGCTCACGTATCACGCGTCCGTTTTGGTCCTTCAAAGACCGAAACGTGGACTTGTTGCCACTTTTTGCCTCCGTCACTCGGGCCCAGCTAACAGCTTTGGCTCCCTCGTTTCCCAGAGCACGTATTTTGCTTCTGACAACGCAGCCCTCGTGCTTTGCGTCGAAGAACTGGTCCAAGGCCATTCTCGTTGCTAGCACGCTGGCTACGTTGCCACTTCTAATTGCCTCTTCTACTTTATCTACCAGTTCCTTCTCGGTTCTATTTCTATCTAACGCTAATTCTTTACTAAAAACTATCGAGTCTAATCTAACTGCCCTCTTGAGAGAGTACCATCATCTGTTGTTGACAATGGCCCCTGTCAAGTGCTGTTTAACTAAAGTGCTAATCCGTCTACTGTAGGCTTTGCTTGTCGGTAACGACAAGTTCAGCTTCCAGTAGCCGGGTCCTTGTCTATGGGTTCTATCAAGGTTGGCCATGCAGGTCACTAGTTTGTGATCTGAATAGGCAACCATGAACATTTGTGGACAGCTTAACATGTCCCTATCCTTATTTCTAACTAGAACCCTATCTAGGTACGATCTAGATGTTCCGCTACGATTACTCCACGTCCACAGTGGCGCAGTCGGAAAATCTAGTCGATATCTATCGGCCAGGTCAAATCGGTCGATTAACTGTTTGAGGCTGTTACACCCCCCTTTATCGGGACATGCTCCCACATAGTCCCAACCTGCATCTAGGATTCCATTCCAGTCCCCCACTAAAAGCAAGGAGCGGGACGTACCCAGAAAAGTCTCTAGACGTTTGAAGAAGTCTGGCCGCGGTGTCCCGGATGGGGCATATGCGGCCACCAGCCTGAAGGCTCCACCTTCACTACCGTCAACGTCTAGAACCACCAGTCGACCCTCCGGGTCCAGATGTACCGTATGTGTTACGAGGCCCAGGTGTTTCCGCAGCAAAACGGCAACTCCGCCCCCACCCCCCGGTTGACAGAGAGATGCGTAGATCTCAAAGTCATCGAAGATGGGGGCCAGCTGTCGCTCGCCGTGGGTCCTGGACTCGCAAATGGCTACCACATCCATACTGTGCGACCTGAGGTTGTTTAAGAGTTTGCCCTGTTTCCAGGGCATCCCCAGGCAGCGTACGTTCACACATCCAACTCTTATATTGGCCATGTTGGTGCTGAAAAGTTAAAAGAGGAAAAGAGATCACTCACCCTTCGCCTCCTGGGGACCAGGCTGCACGATTTCCATGGGGGTGTTGGAGGGGTTGTCTGGATGGGTGGTGGTTTCCGGCGGGGTGGGGACGGAGATGTTTGGTGGGGTGGGGTCTGGTGGGATGGGGGTGTCTGGGGTGGGGAGACATTTGAGAAGGACGCGGTTGAGTGGTTTCACGCAGGAATTCCCCACATCCTTCTCAAATGTTTCTTTTAGGGACCTATAAGTTTGTATAGGGACCCTAATCAGTTTTAGGTTCAGTTTTTGCTAATTTTAATAGTGGGCGAAAGTTTTCCCTTCGGTTTTCACCGAAGGGTCGTTCGTGATGGTCTCCATTAGTGTTTTGTTTTCAGTGTTTATGTAAGTGTAAGTGTAATTTTCTTGTGTTGTGTTTGTTTTTCTCTGTAGTTCTTGTGTGTGCTTTCGTTTTGTTGTAGGTATTTTGTTTTCAGGAGGTGGGGGTTTTGTTTGTGTTGGTGGTTGTATGTTTGTGGTAGTGTTTGCTGGTTTTTTGCTTTTGTGATGTCTTTTCTTTCTTTTCGAGCGATGGGGTTCTCCCTCGTCTTCACTGGGTGATGGCGAGATAGCCTCATCTGTTGTATCGTCTGTGTGATTGGGGAGGGGTATGTCTTGGGGAGCTGTTGTCTCTGTCTGTGATTTTGCAGTGGTTTTAGGTGGAGTGGGGTTGGGTGGGACTGTGTTTGTTGTGGTTATTTTTGTGTGTTGGTGTTGTTGTTGTTGTGGTGGTGTTGGTGGTTGTGTTGTTTTGATGGGTGTCGGCAGAAGAGCCTTTTTTTTATTCATTAATTTAGGACAGGAAGCCATCAGGTGACCCCTGCTAAAGCAATGGTAACATGAAGGCCGCCTACCCTCAACCGAAAAGTTTATGTAGGTGAGTCCGTCCAGAAGTACACGTTGTGGGATCATAGCTATTCGCTCTGGGCTCATCTTGTACAGATTGGATACAATTGGCGACACAGAGTAATTTTGGGCCGTCAATTGATCCTTCATGAGTACCGAAATACTCCCAAAAAGTTTGCTTCTTTGAATGAATGCAATATCATTCATTGAATCTTTGAAAACCAGTTAAATTTCTTTCTGTGACAATTGGACTGGTTTTCGGGTAGAATTGGAAACTGTCCTAAAAACCATCGTTTTGAGAGCAGTTTCCTTGCGAATTTCTACCGGAGAATTGATGCTGAAAGCACCATTTTTTTCGAAAGTGACATATTACCTAGCGTCCTTTAAAAGTTGTTCAGCATTTGTTATGTCGAGATATATCAGTTCCTCCTTTTTTTTAACTGTCTCTGCAAAGGAGATTTTTGGTTTCTTTGTGGAATTATCCGTGTTGGTGGTGTTGTCATTATTGTTGTTGTTATTCTTGTTGTCACCGATGTTGATATTATTCGTATTTTCCTTGGTGTTGTTGTTGTCTTTGATGCTGGTGTTATTGGTGTTGTCTTTATTTTTTTCTTTGTTGTTGTTATCATTGTTGTTTTTATCATCATTATTGGTGTTGCTGTTATTTTTGTTGTCATTGAACTGTTTGGTGTCATTTGTGTTGTTTGGATATGAATTTGTTTTTGCATTTTCATTTCGTCTTTCCATCTCTATAGTATCTAGTGAAGAAGACGATGTTGACTGCGAGCTTTGTAGTCTTACCGACTCTCCACCACCATTATCGTTGGACGCAGCGTTCATAACGTAATCAAACTTTTACAATATTTTTTCCAAGATTCGATGGAGAAAAAATTTTTGATTCGGATATTTCGCCCCTGTAGGGGCGAAAATGAGTTGACCCACCACCTGAAGGTCCAGACGGAGGGTCAAGTTACACAATAATATAAAATTTAACTGAAAACTCACGTTTTTTTCTTACATAAATTAACGGAAACTTCTCCGCGAAGTTACACACGTCTGATAGAGAGAGAGAGATAGATAGATAAATAGATAGATAGATAGATAGATAGATAGATAGATAGATAGATAGATAGATAGATAGATAGATAGATAGATAGATAGATTTCTTTATTAGCCACAAGGGCGCAACAAGAAAGGGGACAATATAAAGACATGCCGGGGATTTTACATACAGTCGTGTAAAAAATATAAAAACAAACAATTTCAACAATCGAAATCCCCAATAGGGGGGAGGCGCCACAAATGGGTTGTTTAATACCCCGTCGATAGAACAACCCTCAACTCAAGGAGCGTGTTGTGCAAGTGCTTCTAGATAGATAGATAGATAGATTTAGCGAGAATCGCATTTCTTGAACTCTCACAGTCTTATCCGGCCCTTGTAATTTGGATTTACCCCCCAACTCCAGCTGCTGTGATCAACTTATCGAGTTTCTTGAAGACATCACCCGGATCACTGATGGCGGCTCATGGGTGGATGTTGTTTACCTTGACTTTGCGAAAGCTTTCAATTCTGTTTCGCACAAAAGGCTTATGGCAAAACTCTCTGCAATGGGTGTGAAGGATGATCTTTTTAACTGGTTGAAATCCTTCATTCTCAGTCGAAGAGAGGTAGTCACGGTTCTGGGACATCATTCCTCACCATATGAGATGTCATCTGGTGTACCACAGGGATCTGTTCTTGGCCCCCTTTTGTTTGTGGCATATATTAATGACATAGATGCCAACTTAAAGAATGCCACAGTACTAAAGTACGCAGATGACATCAAGCTGTACCTTGAGATAAAAAGGACAGATCCTGAACACTATAGATCTTGCTTGCAGTCTGACCTGGACACAATGCAACAATGGATCTCAGACTGGCAACTCAAGCTAGCTGTGGACAAGTGCACCACCATGCATTTTGGGAGTAATGCCAACAACAAGCCTGAGTACCTTTTTGATTTCCATGTGACTAACACACGTGGGCATGCCCACAAAGTCAGAAAACAGTACAGTTCCCATGACTTTCGGAAACATTTTTTCACGCTCAGAGTTGCTGAAGCATGGAACAAACTACCTGCATCGGTTGTTAGCTGTCGAGACACTGCATCCTTTAAGGCCTCCATGCTTCCTGAGATTCGCCAACACTACACCTAATGTTCCCCCTTCATACACATACACACATGTATATCATGACTCATACACTATTCACTTACCTGACATTTGTGTATTATACTATGTACTATACCTTTGACGAGTTGTAGTGCACCTGAGCACTTTACACAATAATTTCATTATTATTATTATTATTATTATTATTAGAAAAGGCGAAACGAAACGCAAGAATCAGAAATGATGCTGGCAAGCGCTCCATAGTTAAAAAACCAGAGTTAAACAATATGTTAAGAGGCCATACAAAACTGAAATAGCGGTCAAGAAAGCCACCTAAGCCAAAAAGCATATCAAGCCAAACAGGTCAAACAGTTTTGTAAAATTACGGCAACACCAGTGAAATAAGTTTTCTGGTGACTCAGGTAATGTTTGTAGTAGCAAAGAAATCTCTCTCTAACCATAGATACATTTAATTTGTGAGAAAATGAAAGGAATATCATAGAAATATACCGTTAATCACATATACTAGTCTTGGTCAAATCTACTTTAAATTTATATATTATTTTCCAGCCCTGTAATCTTTAATATGTACCTCTACACTTTCATAAGTATGTCTATAAAATTGCAACAACATATAAGAATTATTATGAAATTTATGAAGAAAATAAGTGATGTTACTATTTTAAAAAACTGGGGTAAATATCACGGTCAAAAGGAGGTAAATATGAAACTTTTGACATTGCTTGTGGACATCTAAATGGTTAACAAAAATGCTAGAAACGGCAGCCGAACATTGAAATTTATATTTTTTTAAATGCTAGACACAACAGCCAAATCTCCTTCAAATCATACATTGTATTATATTCTATAATGATAGAAAGGAACCCACATCTCTGTTTTATTTATTTTAATGATGAACCAAGAAAAAAATATTCCCGTATACTTTCAATCAAAATTTATGGGGGATTGGTAGTATCGGTAGAGCGTCGGACAACATGCTTTACAGCATGGAGTACGTCCCTTTCCATTCTGAGTTTAAATCCCGCTGAGGTTAACTGTGTCATCGCATTTGAGAGGTGAATTGGGCAACACACAAACACACACACACACACACAGACTCAGACACACACACATATATATTGCCCAATTGCACCTCTAAAAGGCGATGGCACAGTACCGAGATCTCTGGCGTTATGCAGTAAAACAGAAGACATGACTTGCCATGGGCACAGGCCGAAGCTGAAGCATATATACAGTATACCCTGCCCCACCAACCCCTTCTACTGTATAGGGGTCGTGTAAATATGACGATGAAAAACACCCAGCCCACACTGTAACGTGGTCGTCGTATAGGTGTCACAACAAAAACACCCAGTCCATACTGAAAAGTTGTAGTGGGGGTATTACGACAAAAAGCAACCAGTACTCACTGTCAATGAGGACGGCGTTATGAAGGGCATCCAGCTATGGAAACCAAGGAAAAATCATTTCTGTATAAGTACAGCATGGTCAGCTGACCTAGTATTGCCTATAACAGGACAACTCGTCTAACCCATACTAGCATGGAAGAATGGACGTAAAACAGTGATGATGATGGTGATATATATATATATAAAATGTTGCTTACATAACTGAGGTTAATTGTGTTTAGGTGATGACCAGGTAGGTTATGTCTGACATAACTGAGGCTGTGTTTATGTAAGGACCTGAGATGTTATGTCTGACATAACTGAGGCTGTGTTTATGTAAGGACCTGAGATGTTATGTCTGACATAACTGAGGCTGTGTTTATGTAAGGACCTGAGATGTTGTGTCTGACATAACTGAGTCTGTGTTTATGTAAGGACCTGAGATGTTGTGTCTGACATAACTGAGTCTGTGTTTATGTAAGGACCTGAGATGTTGTGTCTGACATAACTGAGTCTGTGTTTATGTAAGGACCTGAGATGTTATGTCTGACATAACTGAGGCTGTGTTTATGTAAGGACCTGAGAGGTTGTGTCTGACATAACTGAGGCTGTGTTTATGTAAGGACCTGAGATGTTGTGTCTGACATAACTGAGTCTGTGTTTATGTAAGGACCTGAGATGTTGTGTCTGACATAACTGAGTCTGTGTTTATGTAAGGACCTGAGATGTTGTGTCTGACATAACTGAGTCTGTGTTTATGTAAGGACTTGAGATGTTATGTCTGACATAACTGAGGCTGTGTTTATGTAAGGACCTGAGATGTTATGTCTGACATAACTGAGGCTGTGTTTAGGTGAGGACCTGAGAGGTTATGTCTGACGTAAAAACCCAGCATCCACATACTCCCTCCACAACACTAATCTCAAGAAGTCTTCTTGTGAACGTGACCTGGGCATTACTGTCAGCAGCGATTTAAATTGGACGCAGCACGTTGCTAAAATTGTCAAGAAGGCTGAGGGTGTCTTAGCATCACTCAGCAAGACCTTGTCAGCCGCTCTCCAGCTATCTATTTAAAGCTGTACATAGCTATGGTGCGGCCACACTTAGAATTTGCATTACCAGTCTGGAACCCCCATACTCTGACCACCTTGCTTCCCTGGGCATGGATACATTGAAGCTCCGACATCTTGCAACTGGCTTGGTAAACACCCACAAAATTATTAACCATCTTGCCAACAACAACCCTGAGTACCTTTTTGATTTTCATGTGTCTAACACACGTGGACATGCCTACAAAATCAGAAAACAGCACAGCTCCCATGACTTTCGGAAACATTTTTCCACGCTCAGAGTTGCTGAAGCATGGAATAAACTACCTGCATCAGTTATTGGCTGTCGAGACATAGCATCCTTTAAAACCCGCATGTTTCCTGAGATTTACCAACACTGCACCTGATATCCCCTTCCATACACACGCACACATGTATTTCATGACTCGTACACTGTTCATTTTCCTGACATTTGTACATTATTCTATGTACTATACATGCACCTTCGATGAGTTGTAATGCACCTGAGCACTGTACACAATAATTTCATTATTATTATAATTGAGGCTAATTGTGTTTAGTTGAGACCAGACAGGTTAAATCTACTTTAAATTTATATATTAGTTTCCAGCCCTGTAATCTTTAATATGTATCTCTACACTTTCATAAGTATGTCTATAAAATTGCAACAACTTATAAGAATTATTATGAAAGTTATGAAGAAAATAAGTGATGTTACTATTTTTGAAAACTCAGGTAAATATCACGGTCAAAGGGAGGTAAATATGAAACTTTTGACATTGCTTGTAAACATCTAAATGGTTAACAAAAATGCTAGAAACGTCAGCCGAACATTGAAATTTATATTTTTTTAAAATGCTAGACACAACAGCCAAATCTCCTTCAAATCATACATTGTATTATATTCTATAATGATAGAAAGGAACCCACATCTCTGTTTTATTTATTTTAATGATGAACCAAGAAAAAAATATTCCCGTATACTTTCAATCAAAATTTATGGGGGATTGGTAGTATCGGTAGAGCGTCGGACAACATGCTTTACAGCATGGAGTACGTCCCTTTCCATTCTGAGTTTAAATCCCGCTGAGGTTAACTGTGTCATCGCATTTGGGAGGTGAATTGGGCAACACACAAACACACACACACACACACAGACTCAGACACACACACATATATATTGCCCAATTGCACCTCTAAAAGGCGATGGCACAGTACCGAGATCTCTGGCGTTATGCAGTAAAACAGAAGACATGACTTGCCATGGGCACAGGCCGAAGCTGAAGCATATATACAGTATACCCTGCCCCACCAACCCCTTCTACTGTATAGGGGTCGTGTAAATATGACGATGAAAAACACCCAGCCCACACTGTAACGTGGTCGTCGTATAGGTGTCACAACAAAAACACCCAGTCCATACTGAAAAGTTGTAGTGGGGGTATTACGACAAAAAGCAACCAGTACTCACTGTCAATGAGGACGGCGTTATGAAGGGCATCCAGCTATGGAAACCAAGGAAAAATCATTTCTGTATAAGTACAGCATGGTCAGCTGACCTAGTATTGCCTATAACAGGACAACTCGTCTAACCCATACTAGCATGGAAGAATGGACGTAAAACAGTGATGATGATGGTGATATATATATATATAAAATGTTGCTTACATAACTGAGGTTAATTGTGTTTAGGTGATGACCAGGTAGGTTATGTCTGACATAACTGAGGCTGTGTTTATGTAAGGACCTGAGATGTTATGTCTGACATAACTGAGGCTGTGTTTATGTAAGGACCTGAGATGTTATGTCTGACATAACTGAGGCTGTGTTTATGTAAGGACCTGAGATGTTGTGTCTGACATAACTGAGTCTGTGTTTATGTAAGGACCTGAGATGTTGTGTCTGACATAACTGAGTCTGTGTTTATGTAAGGACCTGAGATGTTGTGTCTGACATAACTGAGTCTGTGTTTATGTAAGGACCTGAGATGTTATGTCTGACATAACTGAGGCTGTGTTTATGTAAGGACCTGAGAGGTTGTGTCTGACATAACTGAGGCTGTGTTTATGTAAGGACCTGAGATGTTGTGTCTGACATAACTGAGTCTGTGTTTATGTAAGGACCTGAGATGTTGTGTCTGACATAACTGAGTCTGTGTTTATGTAAGGACCTGAGATGTTGTGTCTGACATAACTGAGTCTGTGTTTATGTAAGGACTTGAGATGTTATGTCTGACATAACTGAGGCTGTGTTTATGTAAGGACCTGAGATGTTATGTCTGACATAACTGAGGCTGTGTTTAGGTGAGGACCTGAGAGGTTATGTCTGACGTAAAAACCCAGCATCCACATACTCCCTCCACAACACTAATCTCAAGAAGTCTTCTTGTGAACGTGACCTGGGCATTACTGTCAGCAGCGATTTAAATTGGACGCAGCACGTTGCTAAAATTGTCAAGAAGGCTGAGGGTGTCTTAGCATCACTCAGCAAGACCTTGTCAGCCGCTCTCCAGCTATCTATTTAAAGCTGTACATAGCTATGGTGCGGCCACACTTAGAATTTGCATTACCAGTCTGGAACCCCCATACTCTGACCACCTTGCTTCCCTGGGCATGGATACATTGAAGCTCCGACATCTTGCAACTGGCTTGGTAAACACCCACAAAATTATTAACCATCTTGCCAACAACAACCCTGAGTACCTTTTTGATTTTCATGTGTCTAACACACGTGGACATGCCTACAAAATCAGAAAACAGCACAGCTCCCATGACTTTCGGAAACATTTTTCCACGCTCAGAGTTGCTGAAGCATGGAATAAACTACCTGCATCAGTTATTGGCTGTCGAGACATAGCATCCTTTAAAACCCGCATGTTTCCTGAGATTTACCAACACTGCACCTGATATCCCCTTCCATACACACGCACACATGTATTTCATGACTCGTACACTGTTCATTTTCCTGACATTTGTACATTATTCTATGTACTATACATGCACCTTCGATGAGTTGTAATGCACCTGAGCACTGTACACAATAATTTCATTATTATTATAATTGAGGCTAATTGTGTTTAGTTGAGACCAGACAGGTTAAATCTACTTTAAATTTATATATTAGTTTCCAGCCCTGTAATCTTTAATATGTATCTCTACACTTTCATAAGTATGTCTATAAAATTGCAACAACTTATAAGAATTATTATGAAAGTTATGAAGAAAATAAGTGATGTTACTATTTTTGAAAACTCAGGTAAATATCACGGTCAAAGGGAGGTAAATATGAAACTTTTGACATTGCTTGTAAACATCTAAATGGTTAACAAAAATGCTAGAAACGTCAGCCGAACATTGAAATTTATATTTTTTTTAAATGCTAGACACAACAGCCAAATCTCCTTCAAATCATACATTGTATTTTATTTTATAATGATAGAAAGGAACCCAAATCTATGTTTTATTTATTTTAATGATGAATTAAGAAAAAAATATTTCAGTATAGTTTCAATCAAAAGTTATGGTGGATTGGCAGTATCGGTAGAGCGTCGGACACCATGCTTCGCAGCATGGAATACGGCCCTTTACATTCGAAGTTTAAATCCCGCTGAGGTTAACTGCATCATCGCCTTTGAGAGCTGAAATTGGACAATAGACATACACACACCTATATATATATATTGTCCAATTGCACCTCTAAAAGGCGATGGCACAGTACCGAGATCTCTGGCGTTATGCAGTAAAACAGAAGACATGACTTGCCATTGGCACAGGCCGAAGCTGAAGCATATATACAGTATACCCTGCCCCACCAGCGCCTTCTACTGTATAACGGTCGTGTAAGTATGACGATGAAGAACACCCAGCCCACACTGTAACGTGGTCGTGTAGGTGTCACAACAAAAACACCCAGTCCATACTGTAAAGTGGAGGTGGAGGTATCACGACAAAAAGCATCCAGTACTCTCTGTCAATGAGGACGGCGTTATGAAGGGCATCCAGCTGTGGAAACCAAGCAAAAATCAGTCCTGTATAAGCCAAGCATGGTCACCTGACCTAGTATTGCCTATAACAGGACAACTCGTCTAACCCATACTAGCATGGAAGAATGGACGTAAAACAGATATATATATATATATGTATATATATATATATATATATATATATATATACAAACATATACGTATATATATATATATATATATATATATATATATGAAAGACGTAAAATAAGAAAATTATAAAAATTAACTTACTTACTAAAATTTCACTCCAACTAATTAGTTTCTGAAAGGGAATAAGCATGGTTTCCGAATGGAACACATGGAGAATGCCTTTCGTCATCAGGAAGTCAATTCTCAGCTAAGTTCCCAGGCGATGCGTGGACATATATATATATATTGTTTTAAATTAAGATTGTATTACTTTTCCCTCATCTTACATTAAAATGTTTTCATCTTGATGGTATAGTCACTTATATGTCTGAATTATTGTTGGCATTTTGCTTACATTAATTCCTCTATTTTTCATTTATATATTTATACTCGGAGTTTTCCTAGAGTGCTACTTAATATTTGTGACTAATCCCAGTTTATTTTTTTTTAAACTGCGATAATATTGCTTATGCTGAACTCCATATTTTTGTTGAGTTTTTTCAGAATGTTTTGACTGTTGTTTCTTGTAAACAGCTTTTCGTCTCCTCTAGCCATCACCAGCGTGTGTCGACGTGTGTTTTGTTATTTCAATTCTACACGCTGTCGCTTGCCTGCTTTTAATCTCCCTCCAGCATTTTAGCTGTGGGAAATATAGTTAATGTGATGAGCACTACATATACATATATATACATATATATATATATACTTATATACATATATATATATGTATATATATATATATGTATATATATATATGTATATATATATATATATGTATATATATATATATGTATATATATATGTATTTATATATATATAAAATTTGGCTTCGTTTATTACTGTTATATATATTTCGGTGGCAGCCATCTTTGGCTTTGACTTCATCAGGCAGTCCGAATTAGTGTAGTAGAGACGAGTGCACATGTTGTTGAGGTGTATAACTTTGTCAATACTCTGATATGCCCAGACGAGTACACATGTTGTTGAGGTGTATAACTTTGTCAATACTCTGATATGCCCAGTTCCTGGGCATATCAGAGTATTGACAACATGTGTACTCGTCTCTACCACACTAATTCGGACAGCATGAAGAGGTCACAGCCAAAGATGGCTGTCACCGAAATATATATAGCAGTAATAAACGAAGCCAAATTTTAAACATTTGACTTATTTATTTTATTTTATTTTATATATATATATATATATATATATATATGTATATATGTATGTATGTATATATATATATATATATATATATATATATATATATATATATATATATATATATATATATATATATATATATATATATATGTATATATATATATATGTATATATATATATATATATATATATGTATATATATATCAATATATATACATATATATATATATATATATATCAATATATATATATATATATATATATATATGTATATATATATCAATATATATATATATATATATTGATATATATATATCAATATATATATATGTATATATATATATATGTATATATATATATATGTGTATATGTATATATATATATATGTATATATATATATATGTGTATATGTATATATATATATGTATATATGTATATATATATATGTATATATGTATATATATATATATATATGTATATATATGTATATATATGTATATATGTATATATATATATATATATATATATATATATATATATATATATATATATATATATGTATATATATGTATATATATCATCATCATCATGATCATCGTTTAAGGTCCATCTTCCATGCTCATGGGTTTGGACGGGAGTATTCCCACTTGAGGCAAGAGTGGTTGTCTTGCTCGCATAGGA
>OZ024740.1:102596911-102636911 GCA_964016885.1 Eledone cirrhosa
GTATGTATGTCCGGGAGAGATGACCCCTTAGCCTTTGTCAAGGCAGAATTCTAGGAGAAGGAAAACTCTGATATAACACCTGCAACCCTGATGGTATCCAATGATGTTGACTTGTTCTTCTTTTTGGTAAATATCATCTTGGTTAAGAGAGTGAGACTGGCTTTGTGCAGTGCCTTTGCTCACTATAAAAGCTTCACGGCACAGGCATTGCTTTATATCTGGACTCTCTCTGCACTTGTCGTCACATGGTACCATGGGCCCAGCACTATGTGTCAGTAATTGTCACAAGTGTAGTGTTTGTACCAGAGTTTTCAAGTCGCTGGCTGGACTAAAAAGTCACACTCGTTCAGCGCATCGGTAGGGGTTCTCCTACATGGATATAAAGTAGTGGCCGTACTCGAAAACGAGTTGGCAGCCACCATGTATGTATGTATGTATGTATGTATGTATGTATGTATGTATGTATGTATGTATGTATGTATGTATGTATATATATATATATATATATATATATATATATATATATATATATATATATATATATCTATATATATATATAGGGTAGGAACTCCATTCTCTGCCCCAAATGCAAACAATGGGTACACAAGAGATGTAGCGGGATTTCAGGAAGCTTAATTAAGAATGTAGGATTCACATGTGCTGAAACAGCAAGCAAACAGCCACAGGAAACAAGTACCACCAATCTCTGGGAGGGCCCTGTAGAAACAGTAGACAGCTTCTGCTACCTAGGTGACCGAATTAGCAACGGAGGTGGGTGCTCAGAAAGTACAATAACTAGGGTAAGAACGGGATGGAAGAAGTTTAGGGAACTACTACCACTGCTAGCTGCAAAAGGCTTCTCCCTCAGAATGAAAGGCAGACTGTATGATGCGTGTATCCGAACAGCGATGTTGCATGGTAGTGAGACCTGGGCGCTGAAGGTGGAAGACTTACGTAGATTAGAGAGAAACGAAGCCTGCATGCTCCGATGGATGTGTAACAGTAATATACGTGAACGACAAAGCATAAAGGAATTGAGAGAGAGACTGAGCATAAGAGGAATCAAATGCTGCGTGCAGGAGAGGCGGTTACGCTGGTATGGACATGTGATGCGTATGAAGGATGACAGCTGCATAAAAAGGTGCAGAGCACTAGAAGTTGATGGAAACCGCGGAGTGGGGAGACCCAAGATGACTTGGGATGAGGTGATAAAAGCCGACCTTACCCAACTACACCTCTCAAAGTCAATGACACACGACCGTGACTTCTGGCGTCACGCAGTAATACAGGGTACCCGACCTCCCATGGGTACATGCTGAAGCATATAAACAATATGCCCCCCCCCCCCACCGCAAGGTGGTCGTGGAGGTGCCACGGCAAAAAAGCACCCAGCCCACACTGTAAAGTGGACGTGTAGGCGCCACGAAAAAGCACCCAGCACTCACTGTAAATGAGGTTGGTGTTAGGAAGGGCATCCAGCTGTAGAAATCAAGCCAGATCAGTTCCTGTATGAGCAAGGCATGGTCAGCCGACCAGACACTGCCCACAACAGGACAACCCGTCTAACCCATGCTAGCGTGGAAGAACGGACGTAAAACGGTGATGATGATGATGATAATGATATATATATATATATATATATATATATATATATATATATATATATATATATATATATATATAATAATATATTTAGAAACACACAGATACATGCGGACACACACATATATACATGAATGCATCCGCACCCAACTGTGAGTTAAGGGTGCCAACTTCACCGATGTTGCTCAATGAATGACCGGGACAGACCAATTCAGTTGAACCAGACTGAACCAGTATCAGAGTTAAAAATACATTATGAAGAGAGAAGAAACATTTAGATATAATTAGTAATAAAATGTATCATACCTAAACTGTTCCTAAATTCCTCGACTACGTAGTTTCGTGGCATAAACAAAAACAATATATCATAAAGATATAGAGTCCCTGCGAGGTCTGCCGACTTATCAAGAGACGCGTCTACACGACGTGAGAAAGAATCCCAAAAGGCGGAGGGGGAGATAGTCACGCGATATAACGGTCGAGAAACAGAGCTAAGCCTCTTATAACCACGAAGAAAATACCACGGAGGTGGAAGGGGTATTCATATCGAGGCCGCAGAAGAGGTGGTGAAGAAGGCTAGAAGTATGAGTAAAGGAAGCTTTCCAGTTGTCCTCACATTTCAAAGATTGCTCGACCAGAGGGAGTTATTAACAATATATTTAGAAACACACAGATACATGCGGACACACACATATATACATGAATGCATCCGCACCCAACTGTGGATACATTTTATTACTAATTATATCTAAATGTTTCTTCTCTCTTCATAATGTATATATATATATATATATATATGTATGTATGTATGTATGTATGTATGTATGTGTGTGTGTGTGTGTGTGTGTGTGTGTGTGTGTGTGTGTGTGTGTGTGTGTGTGTGTGTGTATATATATGTATATATATATATGTATATATATATATATGTATATATATATATGTATATATATATATATGTATATATATATATGTATATATATATATATATATATATATATATATATATATATATATGTATATATTTCTACTGAGTTAGGAGTAAAGTAGACTAATAAGACCCAATTCACAATAATTTTTGCTTTAATGATTTGCTGGCAACATTTTCATCAATGATGGGTCAATTTTATACAACAGTTATTTTGATCCTGGTGTTCCTTTCAACCAATTAACCATATAAGGGAAATGATAAATCTGTCATCAACCAAGCAGAAGTAATGTACCTTTATGAAGGAAGACCAACATAATGATTTCTAATTTAGGCACAAGGCCAATAATTTGTGGGGAAGGGAAAGTCCATTACATTGATCTGAGTGATTAGTAATATATTTTATCAACCCCAAAAGGATGACACAGCATCATGTGTCAACAGTTGAAATAACACCATAGATCACATTCAAAAGGAAGCTATTGGCTGGTTGGCAAAGACCTACCCACACTTTTGAACCTCTAGCCTAGAGACTTAACTAAAAGATCCTCCCAACCCTTACAATTATTAATAAATGACAATAATATTTAACTTCTTTCCCATCTTGTCAATATGAGACTGAAAGTGTTAGTTTACCTACAGTAAATTATAAGATTTAGAAATGATTTTATATTTTGGTTATTGGTTAGTAAATGAATGATTAAAGTGTGCTAATACTGTGTTAATTCTTTCAATACCAAGCTACTTGAAACCACCCCTGATTTTGTGATATAGTGCATATTTTTATCTAAATAACCTTCCATCATAATTTTATTTGAGAGCCTTTGTTAAATTATGCACCAAGGACCAACTTATTAATGGAAAAGTTAGTTATATTACTAAATTCTTGATTATTCTCAAAATTATTTGAAAATTGTAAACAATGTCATTCATTAGTTACATGATAATGAAAGGGTTAACTATATTTCTAATGAAATGCACTGCCTGTAATTTTCAAATCATTTTGAAATTAATAAAAACAAAATGGGAGGGATTTGGTAATGTAACTAACTTTGCCATTATTATCTGGTGTTTGGAACGTAACTTAACAAAGGTTCGACATTATTGTTCCATGTAAAAAAAATTGTGTGACGTAGACACAAGAACATATGATGTGTGTGTGCACGCACCTATGTGAGTGTATGGGTGAGTGAATAAACTATATCCCATATACTCTTTGCGTATTGTTGAGGCCTGATTGCTTGGGATTAATTAGCATTAGCACTAACACAGCGTGATTCCTAATAGAGGTGTACATGAGGACATATATGATATATTTCATCATCATCAATATATGTCCCCAGGCTGGCATGGGTTGGACATGATATTTTGAAACAATGTTTTACAGATAGGTGTTCTCCTGACACTAACCCTTTCAATCACTTCATACAGTGTATAATAAATATATATAAGTTTCACTAAGAATGTTTTAAGCAGTGATCATGTCACAGCTATCTTGATAGCAATGTGAGAACCCCAGACACTAAAGTTCCAGAATTTTTTAATCCTTCATCAAGCCGTTTACTCTTTTAGTACTGAGACAAGAATAAGCTATTGTTATACATGAACATATTGTATATGCCTTCATATACACCTCTGTTATAATTGTTTCTACTTTTGGCACAAGGCCAGCAATTACCCAGTGTATTACTGGTACTTTATTTTATCGACCCCGTAAGGATGAAAGGCAAAGTTAACCTCGGCGGGATTTGAACTCAGAATGGCAAAGGCCGTAACTCTATACGTCAAAGCATGGCATCCAACCCTCTACCGATACTGCCAATTCACCAGGTATTTGGACGATACCTACATATGGTACATATTTTCAGCTAGAAAGCTTGCCAAACAAAGGGTTGGGAGGACCCTTCAGTCATGTCAAGGATATGACAGCTTCCCTAGTGTTGGTGATCTACACAATAAATAGATCCAGTACATGCTGTAAAGTGGTTGGTGATAGGAAGGGCATCCAGCCATAGAAAGCTTGCTAAACAAAGGGGTGGGAGGACCCTTCAGTCGTGTCTGACTTGGTCTATGTAGACCCATCCAACCCTTGCTAGCAGGGAAGCAGACGTTAAAATGATGATGATGATTTTACTTTTGTACTCCCATTTGATACCTACTCACAATGTACCACAGGAGAGGGATTTATATGTCTTTATATGCATGTGCTATAATACTTTTCAAGCAAATACATATTTGAACTCTATATATCCAGTCTATACTGAGAGTTATATATAAATAAAATATTGAATGGTGTATAGCCAGTTAAATACTTGAGGGTGTTCAGCCAGTTTAATATAGGAATGAAATACACACACACACCTATATATGAAAACATACATACTCACGCATACACACACACATGCATACATACATACATACACACATACATGCATACATACATATGATATACATATAAATGTATATACTGAGTTTAATACTGGAAGGAAATATTGAGAAGTATATAAAACTGTTTACTATTGAGTTGATATATTGACAGGGTTGTGTCCTGAAATTGTTCTTTATCAGGTAAAACTTACAAATACTACGACTGTAAATGGCATGAAATCCAATCAGCTGAAGACAACATCAGACTGACTAAAACTGAAGGACAGGTAAGGAATAGGGTTGATTTCACAGGTGTTAGTCAACACCATTCTTAATGATTCATTAACAACATTATTAATTATTGATTGCGGACATAGGTATTGTTGAATGATGAAGAAGTTTACTCCACAGTCATGAGGTACCAGGTTCAATCTTACTACAGGGCATCTTGCGTAGGCACCTTTTACTCTAGCCCTGGGTTGATCCAAATCTTCTCAGTGAAACAGGGTAGATGAAAACTGTTTACAAACCTGTCAAATGGACTGTATTTGTAATTTAAAATGCTAGCTTTGCCAAAGAATGTGTCAGACTAATACATCTTAAGAATGATGCTAAGGGTAAACATGTCAGTGGAATACTCACACACTTACAGGTTAATTTCATGAGAAGGTGATCCTATGAAACAACTGGAACACTCATTGTTGAAACTGATGGAGGTCCATTTATTTTACTTTCCCATTGTTGATTAACATTGTTGTTAATTTTTGTATGGTTAACATAATTTAATTTTTGGTGTAGTTAACAGTGTGATTAATTACTATTAGTATAGTTACAAATGTTAATTATTATTAATTATTAGTGTAACTACTATTACAGTTTTCATCATCATCATTTTACATCCATTCTTTCCACGCTAGCATGGGTTAGAGGGGTTGTCCTGTTGTGGGCAGTGTCCACTTGGCTGACCTTGTCTTGGTCATACGGGAACTGATTCTGGCCTGATTTCTACAGCTGGATGCCCTTCCTAACACCAACCTCATTTACAGTGAGTGCTGGGTGCTTTTTTTTCCGTGGTGCCTACACGTCCACTTTACAGTGTGGGCTGGGTGCTTTTTTGCCATGGCACCTCCACGACTACTTTGTAGTGGGTGGGGGGGGGGGGCATATTGTCTATATGCTTCAGCTTCAGCTTGTACCCGTGGGAAGTCGGGTCTTCTGTATTACTGCATGACAGAGGTCATGGTCCTGTGTCATCGCCTTTGAGAGGTGCAATTAGGTAAGGTCGGCTTTTATCACCTCATCCCAGATCTTCTTGGGTCTCCCCACTCCACAGCTACCATCGACCTCTAGTGCTCTGCACCTTTTTATGTAGCTGTCATCCTTCATATGCATCACATGTCCATACCAACGCAACCTCCTCTCCTGCACATAGCATTTAATTCCTCTTATGCTCAGTCACTCTCTCTCAATTCGTTTATGCTTTGCCGTTTGCATATATTATTATTACACATTCATTGGAGCATGCAAGGTTCATTTCTTTCTAATGTACACAAGTCTTCTACAGACAGCGCCCAGGTCTCACTACCATGTAGCATTGCTGTTCGTATACACGCATCATACAGTCTGCCTTTCATTTTGAGGGAAAAGCCTTTTACAGCTA
Organism: Eledone cirrhosa; assembly: GCA_964016885.1. Taxonomy (NCBI): domain Eukaryota; kingdom Metazoa; phylum Mollusca; class Cephalopoda; order Octopoda; family Eledonidae; genus Eledone; species Eledone cirrhosa. Next base: position 102,603,466 of record OZ024740.1, read on the forward strand.
GCAGTGGTTCCCTGAACTTCTTCCACCACGTTCTTACCTTGCTTATTGTACTTTTCGAACAACCACCTCCACTGTTAATTCGGTCATTTAGGTAGCAAAAACTGTCTACTGTTTCTACAGAGCCCTCCCAAAGTTTATTGGTACTTGTTTCCTGTGGCTGTTTGCTGCTTGCTGTCCCGGTACAGCTGCTACATGTAAAGCCTACATTCTTAGCTAAGCTTTCTCAGATCCCACTACATCTCTTGTGTACCCATTGTTTGCATTTGGGGCAGAGGATGGAGTTCCTACCTACACCTTTGCTACATACTGAGCAAGGCCATTTCCCTGAGGGGATCTGACTTCTGTTTTCTTGTCTATTTACAAGGACCTTAGTGTTTGTCAGGTTGACTTTGTAGTTCCTGCTTCCATGTTTGGAATTTCTTCACTAGAGTCAAAAAGCCTTAAAATTAACTTGTCTAAGACTAAAGTTCTAGTATGTAGGAAGGAAAATAGGGCACTGGTCCCATCTGGGAAATGGCCATGCTTAGTTTGTAGGAAAGGAGTAGGCAGAAACTCCATTTTATGTCCCAAATGCAAATTATTGGTGCATAAAAGATGTAGTGGGATCACAGGTAAGCTAACTAAGAATATAGATTTTATATGTGGCCGGTGCTCAGGTGCAATAAGTAGCAGCAAGTGCTCACAGAATACTAGCTCATTCCATTGCCCAGATTGTTCTATAGAAATAGTGGACACCTTCTGTTACCTGGGTGACAAAATCAGCAGTGGTGGAGGGTGCTCTGAAAATACAGTAGCTAGAGTCAGAACAGGATGGAAAGAGTTCAGAGAGCATATACCACTATTAGCCGCTAAAGGTTTTTCTCTAAAAATGAAAGGCAGGCTGTATGATGCCTGCATACGAACAGCAATGTTACATGGCAGTGAGACATGGGCATTGTGTGCAGAGGATCTATGCTGACTGGAGAGGAACGAAGTTTGCATGCTCCGTTGGATGTGTAATGGTAATATACGTGAACGGCAAGGCATAAATGAACTAAGTGAGAAATTAGGAATAAGAGGGATCAGATGCTGTTTACTCGAGAGAAAACTATGTTGGTATGGTCACGTGATGCGCATGAATGACGACAGCTGTATAAAAAAGTGCAGGGCGATCAAAATAGACGGTAGCTATGGAGTAGGTGGACCCAGAAAAACCTGGGACGTCTTCATAAATTCCAACCTCATATACTTACACCCCTCCAAGATAATGTCACTGGACCGAGATCTTTGGCGCTATGCAGTAATACAGAAGACCTGCCCTGCCTAAGTACAAAGCGAAACCTACAGTCAGTAGGCACCTCTTAACCAAAATACACCCCCATCCCACTACCCCTACCCCCACCGCCATCTACACCACCCCTTTCAATGTAAAGTTATGTTGGTACCACAACATCCAGTCCTAAATAAATGAGGTCGTGTAGGTGTCACAACAAAAAACACACAGTCCACGCTGTAATGTGGCCGTGTAGGTAACACGGTAAAAACCTCCCAGTCCACACTGTAAACGTGGTCGGTGTTAGGAAGGGCATCCGGCCGTAGAAAACCCACCAGACAGTCCTATACGGGCAAGACAACCAATCTTGCCTCAAGTGGGACAATTCCCATCCAAACCCATGCTAGCGTGTAAGATGGATGTTATACGATGATGATGATGATGAGTTCCACCATAGATTCAGCTATAAGTGCGAGGTCATCTGCATACAGGAGTTCCCATGGGCATCCGGTCTTAAACTCCTCCGTTATTGCCTGCAGGACTATGATGAATAGGAGAGGGCTAACAACAGAGCTCTGGTGGACACCGACCTGTACACTAAATTCCTCGCTATACTCATTGATAATCCTAACTTTGCTGACTGCTCCCCTATACATGGCTTGTACAGCTTTCACAAGCCATTCATCTACTCCTAGTTTTCTAAGAGCCCACCAGATTATAGCAAGGGGAACTCTGTCAAAGGCTTTCTCGAGATCTACGAATGCCAGGTAGAGCAGCTTACTTTTAGCTAGGCACTTTTCCTGTAATTGCCTCACAAGGAAGAGGGCATCAGTGGTGCCTTTTCCTGGTACAAACCAAAATTGCATCCCATCTAGTTTTACCTGGTCCCTAATCAACTGTGCACTTTCCATTACTTTCATGATCTGGTCCATCAGCTTTATACCTCTATAGTTTCCTCTATCTAGTGCATCATCTTTACCCTTGTAGCAGTTGACAATGATGATGATGATGATGCACCAATCCCTTGGTATAACACCCTCTAGTATTATGAATTATATCTTTACTGACCGAGATTAATGAAATAATGAAATTATTGTGTACAGTGATCAGGTGCACTACAACTCATCAAAGGTGCATGTATAGTACATAGAATAATATACAAATGTCAGGGAAGTGAATAGTGTATGAGTCATGATATACATGTGTGTGTATGGAGGGGGAATATTATGTGTATTTTTGGTGAATGTAGTTAACAGGCTTAAGTTTGGTTAAAATCTTTGCTAGAATGGTTAACCCAATGTACAAGATGTTAGTTCAGAGCTAAGGCATGTAACTCAGTGAACAAATGTTGGTTAATACGAACATTAAAATGGTGAACTCAGTGTACAGTTGTTAGCAGTTTAATAACCTGGATATAATGGTGGATCATCATCATCATCATCATCACCGTTTTACGTCTGTTCTTCCATGCTAGCTTGGGTTAGACGAGTTGTCCTGCTGTGGGCAGTGTCCACTTGGCTGACCATGCCTTGCTCATACAGGAACTGATTTTGGCTTGATTTCTACAGCTGGATGCCCTTCCTAACACCAACCTCATTTACAGTGAGTGCTGGGTGCTTTTTTCCGTGGCGCCTACACGTCCACTTTACAGTGTGGGCTGGGTGCTTTTTTGCCATGGCACCTCCACGACCACTTTGCATATTGTCTATATGCTTCAGCTTGTACCCATGGGAGGTCGGGTACTCTGTATTACTGAGTGACGCCAGAGGTCACGGTCGTGTGTCATCGCCTTTGAGAGGTGTAATTGGGTAAGGTCGGCTTTTATCACCTCATCCCATGTCTTCTTGTGTCTCCCCACTCCGCGGTTTCCATTGACTTCTAGTGCTCTGCGCCTTTTTATGCAGCTGTCATCCTTCATACGCATCACATGTCCATACCAACGCAACCACCTCTCCTGCACACAGCATTTGATTCCTCTTATGTTCAGTCTCTCTCTCAATTCATTTATGCTTTGCCATTCGCATATATTACTATTACACATCCATCGGAGCATGCAGGTTTCGTTTCTTTCTAATCTACGTAAGTCTTCCACCTTCAGCGCCCAGGTCTCACTACCATTGTAACATAGCTGTTCGTATACACGCTTCATACAGTCTGCCTTTCATTTTGAGGGAAAAGTCTTTTGCAGCTAGCAGTGGCAGTAGTTCCCTGAACTTCTTCCATTCCGTTCTTACCCTAGTTATTGTACTTTCTGAACATCCACCTCCGCTGCTAATTCGGTCACCTAGGTAGCAGAAGCTGTCTACTGTCTCTACAGAGCCCTCCCAGAGATTGATGGTACTTGTTTCCTGTGGCTGTTTGCTGCTTGCTGTCTCAGCACAGCTGCCACATGTGAAACCTACATTCTTAATTAAGCTTCCTGAGATCCCATTACATCTCTTGTGTACCCATTGTTTGCTTTTGGGGCAGAGAATGGAGTTCCTACCTACACCTTTCCTACATACTGAGCAAGGCCATTTCCCTGAGGGGATCTGGGTTCTGTTTTCTCGTCTACTTACAAGGACCTTAGTCTTTGTCAGGTTGACTTTGAGACCCTTTCTTTCTAGTCCCTGCTTCCAAGTTTGGAATTTCTTCTCTAGTTCTACCATAGATTCAGCTATAAGTGCGAGGTCATCTGCATACAGGAGTTCCCATGGGCATCCGGTCTTAAACTCCTCCGTTATTGCCTGCAGGACTATGATGAACAGGAGAGGGCTAAGAACAGAGCCCTGGTGGACCCCAACCTGTACGCTAAATTCCTCGCTATACTCATTGCTAATCCTAACTTTGCTGACTGCTCCCCTATACATGGCTTGTACAGCTTTCACAAGCCATTCATCTACTCCTAGTTTTCTAAGAGCCCACCAGATTATAGCACATGGAACTCTGTCAAAGGCTTTCTCGAGATTGACGAATGCCAGGTAGAGTGGCTTACTTTTAGCTAGGTACTTTTCCTGTAACTGCCTCACAAGGAAGAGGGCATCAGTGGTGCCTTTTCCTGGTACAAACCCAAATTGCATCTCATCTAGTTTCACCCGGTCCATAATCAACTGTGCTATAACTCTTTCTGTTACTTTCATGACCTGGTCCATCAGCTTTATACCTCTATAGTTTCCTCTATCTAGTGCATCACCTTTACCTTTGTAGCAGTTGACAATGATGCTACTGCACCAATCTTTTGGTATGACACCTTCTAGTATTACCTGGTTAACAATACGTGTAGTTATAGTGTGACCTACAGACCCAGGTGCCTTCAGCATCTCAGCAGCTATACCCGATGGACCGGTTGCCTTCCCCATCTTCATATCTTTGATTGCCTTACTTACTACGCTACTGCTGGCCCCTCTATAGGGTCTACTTGAGGTAGGGTCTCTTCTTCCCATGCATTCTCCTCATTTAGTAATCTATCATAATGGCTCTTCCATGCATCTTTCTTCTCAGCACTTGTGAGGGCAAGCTCACCTTTATCATTCCAGATACACTTCTCTCCAATGCCATCACAATTCTCTCTGACACACTGCCTCGCAATCTTGAACACTTCCTGTTTCTGGTCCTCACGTTGCAAAACATGCTTGAATTTTCTATCCTCTGCTTCCCTCCTAGCTAAGTACACTTGTCTCCTAGCTTCCCTCCTGGTCTCTATGTAATGTACCCTGCTTCCCCCATTCTTCCATTCTTTCCATGCCTGTCTCTTGGCCTTAACTGCCTCATCTACCTTATTGTTCCACCACCAAGTCACTCTCCTCCTGCTTGTGGTCTTACTCCAGTCACAGATCTCATCCGTCGCCTCTAGTAAGTTATTTTTTAGGAACTCCCAGTGCTCTTCTACATTGAATGTCTCTATCTGTTCTTCTTTACTGTCATAGGTGTCGAGTAAAATATCTTTAAATCTGTTACTGGCTGAGGGGTCTTTCAGCTTCCAGATCTTTCTTCTCCAGGTTGCCTTCTGTTTCCAGGTTTGTCTAGTTCTGACCATGAGGTCGCTGACAACTAAGCTATGTTGGGAGGTACATTCCTCACTAGGGAAGGCTTTTGTGTTTACGACTGTCCATCTGTCACGTCCTCCGATGAGGATAAAATCTATCTGACTAGAATGCTCCCCTGATCTATAAGTGATCAGGTGGTTGTCAGGTTTTTTGAAGTTTGTGTTACATATCATTGGCGTCGCAGAATTCTAGAAGTCTGAATCTTTCTTCATTTCTTGTGCCAACCCCATGGCCTCCATGGACTCTATTGAAGCCGTCACAGTGTTTACCTACGTGTCTGTTAAAATCTCCTGCAATGATTAGGAAGTCATAGTAAGAACAATTAATTACACTGGAAATTATGCCAGCATTATGAAATACCAACAGAAAAAAGATGGTACAAACACACACCAGAAAAAGTGTTAGAGAATGATAAAGCAACCATTCTCTGAGTATGCCAATACATACAGACAGAGATATGATAAAATAATAATAATGAAATTATTGTGTACAGTGCTCAGGTCCATACGACTCATCAAAGGTGCATGTATAGTACATAGAGTAATGTACAAATGTCAGGAAAGTGAACAGTGAATGAGTCATGATATACATGTGTATGGAGGGGGGATATCAGGTGTAGTGTTGGCGAATTTCAAGAAGCATGGAAGTTTTAAAGGATGCAGTATCTCGGCAGCTAACAACTGATGCAGGTAGTTTGTTCCATGCTTCAGTAAGTCTGAGCGTGAAAAAATGTTTCCGAAAGTCATGGGAGCTGTGCTGTCTTCTGACTTTGTTAGACACATGAAATTCAAAAAGGTGCTCAGGGTTGTTGTTAGCAAGATGGGTGGCAGAGCTTCAATGTATCCATGCCCAGAGAAGCAAAGCGTTCAGAGTATGGTAGATGCCTGATGTAGTGTATTCACTTGGTTGCATGTCTCTGAACAGTTTCCAGGAGGTCAATGTTCTGAGCAAGATAGGGTTCCAGACTGTTGATGCATATTCTAAGTGTGAACGTACTATAGTTATATAGAGTTGTGTAATACACGAATGTCAAAACATAAACGAACTGAGAAATTATGAATAAAAGGGATCAGATGCTGTTTACTTGAGAGGAATTTACTTTGGTATGGTCATGTGATACACATGAAAGATGACAGCTGTATAAAAAAATGCAGGGCGATCAAAATTGATGGAAGTTACGGAGTAGATAGACCCAGAAAAACCTGGGACGACATGATAAAATATGACCTTGCACACTTACACCTCTCTAAGACAAGGTCACTGGATCGAGACCTTTGGCACTATGCAGTAGTATGGAAGACCCGCCTTCCCTACGTGCAAAGTTAACCTACAGTCAGTAGGCACCTCTTAACCAAATATACACCCCTACTCCATCCTCCTGCTCCTACCAACCACCACCCTTTCTCTGTAAAGTATGTTGGAACCACAAAACATCCAGTCCAAACTAAAGAGGTTGTGTAGGTGTCACAATGAAAAGCACCCAGTCCAGGCTGTAAAGTGGTTGTGTAGGAGACACAGTAAAAAGGCTCCAGTCTACACTGTAAATGTAGTTGGTGTTAGGAAGGGCATCCAGCTGTAGAAAACCTACACGAGCGAGACACAGTCACCCGATCAATCTAGCCTCAAGTGGGACAATTCCCATCTAACCCATGCTAGCGTGGAAGATAGACGTTAAACGATGATGATGATGATGATAATGATATATCTAAGACTAAAGTTCTAGTTTGTAGGAAAGAAAATAAGGCGGCGGTCCCTTCTGGGAAATGGTCGTGCTCGGTGTGTAGGAAAGGCGTAGGTAGAAACTCCATTTTATGTCCTAAATGCAAAGTATGGGTGCATAAAAGATGTAGTGGGATCACAGGTAAGCTAACTAAGAACATAGATTTTACATGTGGGCGGTGCTCTGGCACAATAAGTAGCAGCAAGTGCCCACAGAATACTAGCTCTTTCAACTGCGCAGAGGGTTCTATAGAAATAGTGGACAGCTTCCGTTACCTGGGCGATAAAATCAGCAGTGGGGGAGGGTGCTCTGAAAGTACTGTAGCTAGAGTCAGAACTGGTTGGAAAAAGTTCAGAGAGCTTATACCACTATTAGCTGCTAAAGGGTTCTCCCTAAAAATGAAAGGCAGGTTGTACGATGCCTGCATACGAACAGCAATGTTGCATGGCAGTGAGACCTGGGCATTGTGTGCAGAGGATATACGCAGACTAGAGAGGAACAAAGCTTGCATGCTCCGCTGGATGTGTAACAGTAATATACGTGAACGGCAAAGCATAAACGAACTAAGGAAAAAATTAGAAATAAGAGGGATCAGATGTTGTTTACTCGAGAGAAGGCTACGTTGGTATGGACACGTGATGCGTATGAAAGTCGATAGCTGTATAGTGCAGGGCAATAAAGATAGACGGTAGCCACGGAATAGGCAGACCTAGAAAAACCTGGGACGAGCTGATAAACTCCGACCTCACACACTTACACCTCACCAAGACAATGTCACTGGACCGAGACCTTTGGCGGTACTCAGTAACAGAGAAGATCCGCCTTACCTAAATACATAGTAAAACCTACTACAGCCAGTAGGCATCTCTAACAAAATACACCCCGTCCCACCACCACCACCCCCACACCACCCCGTTCTATGTAAAGTTATGTTGGTGCCGCGCCATCCAGGCCGAAACAAATGAGATCGTGTAGGTGTCACGACAAAAAAACACACAGTCCACGCTGTAATGTGGCCGTGTAGGCAACACGGTAAAAACCTCCCAGACCCACACTGTAAATGTGGTTGGTGTTAGGAAGGGCATCCAACTGTAGAAAACCTGCCAGATAGTCCTATGCGAGCAAGACAATCACTCTTGCCTCAAGTGGGACTACCCCCGTCCAAACCCATGCAAGCGTGGAACACGGACGTTAAACGTTGATGATGATGATGATGATGATATATATTAGTAGAAATAGAAGCTTTCACTGTATTTTGACTAAATAAATCAATATATATACATTTATACACACACACATGTATATATATATGTATAGAACCATGTGCATCACAAGTCCATACCATCGCAGTCTTCTCTCCCGCACACTACAACTTATCCCTCTAATACACAGTTTCAATCTCAACTCATCTATGCTTGGTCATTCACGCACACTGACATTACACATCCAATATAGCATGCTTTCATTTCTCTTCAGCTGTCGCATATCCTCTGCAGTTGTCTCACTACCATGCAGCATCGCGCATCTCACATAGGCATCATATAACCGGCATATATATATGTGTGTGTGTGTATATATATATATATATATATACTAGAGGGTGTCATACCAAATGATTGGCACAGCAGCATCATTGTCAACTGCTATAAGGGTAAAGGAGATGCACTAGATAGAGGAAACTATAGAGGTATAAAGCTGATGGACCAGGTCATAAAAGTAACAGAAAGAGTTATAGCACAGTTGATTAGGGACTGGGTAAATCTAGATGAGATGCAGTTTGGGTTTATGCCAGGAAAAAGCACCACTGATGCTCTCTTTTTTGTGAGGCAGTTACAGGAAAAGTACCTAGCTCTACCTGGCATTTGTCGATCTGGAAAAAGCCTTCAGCAGAGTTCTCTGTACTATATATAATCTGGTGGGCTCTTAGAAAACTAGGAGTAGATGAATGGCTTGTGAAGGCTGTCAAGCCATGTATAGGGGAGCAGTCAGCAAAATCTGGATTAACAACTTTAGAGTTAACAATGACTACAATGAGGAATTTAGCATACAGGTCGGTGTACACCAGGGCTCTGTTCTTAGCCCTCTCCTGTTTATTATCATATTGCATGCTACAACAGAGGAGTTTAAGACTGGATATACATGGGAACTTCTGTATGCAGATGATCTCACACTTATAGTTGAATCTATGGTGGAACTAGAGAAGAAATTCCAAACATGGAAGCAGGGCCTAGAAAGAAGGGGTCTCAAAGTCACCCCAACAAAGACTGAGATCCTTGTAAGTAGATGAGAAAACAGAATGCAGATCCCCTCAGGGAAATGGCCTTGCTCAGTATGTAGGAAAGGTGTAGGTAGGAACTCCATCCTCTGCCCCAAATGGGAGGGCTCTGTAGAAACAGTAGACAGCTTCTGCTACCTAGGTGACCGAATTAGCAGTGGAGGTGGGTGTTCTAAAAGTACAGTAACCAGGGTAAGAACAGGATGGAAGAAGTTCTTGGAGCTACTAGCACTGCTAGCTGCAAAAGGCTTTTCCCTCAAAATTAAAGGCAAACTGTATGATATGTGCATATGAACGACAATGTTGCATGGTAGTGAGACCTGAGCGTTGTGTGTAGAAGACTTGCGTAGATTAGAATGAAATGAAGCTTGCATGCTCCGATGGATGTGTAATAGTAATATATGCAAACAGCAAAGCATAAACGAATTGAGAGAGAGTCTAAGCATAAGAGGAATTAAATGCTGTGTGCAGGAGAGGAGATTATGTTGGTATGGATATGTGATGCATATGAAGGATGACAGCTGCATAAAAAGGTGCAAAGCACTAAAAGGTGCTTGGAGTGGGGAGACCCAAGAAGACCTGGGATGAGGTGATAAAAGCTGACCTTGCCCAATTGCACCTCTCAAAGGTGATGACACAGGACTGAGACCTCTGGCATTACACAGTAATACAGAAGACCCGACTTCCAGCAAGTACAAGCCGAAGCTGAACCATATAGACTGTATGTCTCCACCCCTCCCACTGTTAAGTGGTTGTGTAGGTTCCATGATAAAATACATCCAGTACACTTTGTAAAGTGTTAGTACTGTTGTAAAAAATGCATCTGTAAGGTGGCTGGCATGAGGACAGGCATCCAGTTGTAGAAACCATTTAAAATAGATGCAAAATGATGCTGATAATGATATATCAAATATCTAAAGACATACAAATATATACATAGATTAGAAAATATTAGCATATTTTACCATATGAGAAAGAGAGGAGATATGGAAGAGTGTGTAAGTAATTTCTGAAATTAATATTTTTGTCAATAACTTAGTTTCTGCAATTCTAATTAAGAAGACAGTTAATTAATAGAAGCAATTATGAAAGGAAATAATTATGACAGGTAATTAAGAAGACAGGCAATTATGTTTATTAGTGTGTAACATCTAATATTGCATTGCTTAGAGAAAATTAACTATAATATTTATTAATTTGATTTATTAATTTTTTCTTTCCTTATTCCTTAATTTGAAGTAGAATTGTGAAACTGTTTGCATGATATTTTCAAGAAATTTATATTGCTGGTGTTGTCTCTCTCCTAACCACTACTAAATGTTTCTGGTAATATGTCATTATCTAATCAACCATGATATATACACCGCCCTGCTCAATGTATAGAAAAGGAGTAGGCATAAACTCCATATAGTGTACACAATGTAGATCTTGAGTAAGAAGAAATGTAGTGGGATAATGGCTATACTAACAGGAAAGGAAGATTTGTATGTCAAAGATGCACAGGAGTAATTGAGGGGAAGAGTATCAGTGATATATACCTCTTCAAGTTACAGGAAGGGTCCATAGAAGTGGTTGGTAGCTTCTGCTATCTAGGTGACTTAATTAGCAATGGAGGAAGGTACTCTGGGAGCATAATAGCTAGAATAAGGATAGGATGGAAGAAGTTTATAGAGCTACTCCCACTGTTGACAACAAAAGGTTTCTCCCTACATTCAAAATGATGACTATATGATGCCTGTGTGGAAGTGTGATGTTGCATGGTAGTGAAACATGGGCAGTGCCTGCAGAAGACATGCGTAAATTAGAGAGAAATGAAGCAGCCATGCTTTGTTGGATGTGCAATGTAAATGTGAAAGAAAGGCAGAACTTGGATGAACTGAGGGAGAAGCTGGGTTTAAGAGGAATCCAAGGTGGTGTGCAGGAGAGAAGACGGCATTGGTACAAACATGTGATGATGATCGATAGGTAAAGAGGTGCCAAGAAATGCCAGTGACAGAAAGCCGCAGTAGAGGTAGACCTCATATCGCTGAGACTCACAGAGGAGATGATGAAGAAATGCAGTGAAGGGAGAGATGCTGTGCTACGAATACCCGTCCAACCCATGCAAACATGGAAAAACAGACATAAAAATGATGATGATACACACTCACACACATATATATTTCTTGTCTACTATATAACTAAAGCCAAGCATGAGCCCTTACAAAAGTCACTTGTAGTGTAGGAGACATTACATTACTGCATCTTACAGAAGTTGGTTGAATTTTCTTGCGGTATCTATTTATATCTAAGTGAACTAGTTCAGTATTTTAGCCAGAGGCACAGTGCACTATTGGTGACAAGACATGAACCACCAACCTTTTTCTGTTAATAACATAACATCTTATCAATATAGCTCTCAAATACTGAGGTAAAATACATATCAAAAGAAACTGGAAACAACAAAGAACAAGAGAAACTTTTATTCAAACTTTTGTGAAGGATTTATAAAGTAATAATTGGAATAAGATAGATGGAGATGAGAGTGGAGAAATAATGTGTTGGTTAGAAAAAGCAATCACAAGTTTTCTGGGTGTTTCAACTGGAAATCAAAACTTAAAAACAATCTAGAAAATTTTAATATTTTCTCCAACTAGGCAAAAAGGCCTTATGGTTTTAGGCCAAGGAAAGAAGTGGGAAACTTTTCTCTAGGATAATAGTAATATAAGTTAAGTAATATGGTTTTTTCTAGGTATTGAAACCATGTCATGGTGTTGACTTGTTGGGAGCTTACAACTTGCTGTTATGTTTACCACAGAGAATTCATATACATTGGTTTGTCTTTTGCTGACACACCTTTTATTTTAGGGGAAGAAAGAAATGGATATTGTGGCATATATACCTTTCCCAGGTGTAGCATAAGTGGAAAACATTCAATGTGACAGAATTGTTGGAGAAAAACCAGTGTTTATGCTTTTCCAAGGGTATTATTGACATCAACCAGGTTACACAAACACATTCAGTTTGTGGGGAGCTTACAACAATATACAAATTAATAATAATTGTTTCTACTTTTGGCACAAGGCCAGCAATTACCCAGTGTATTACTGGTACTTTATTTTATCGACCCCCGTAAGGATGAAAGGCAAAGTTAACCTCGGCGGGATTTGAACTCAGACCGTAAAGGGACGTAACTACGCTGGAAAGCATGGTGTCCGACTCTCTACTGATACTGCCAATTCACCGTCCACCTATTCTTGGATACAAATTAATAATAATAGTATCCAACAATAGGCCACAGTTTATATTTTGAGGATGGTATAGCCAATTAAATTAATCTAGTATATTGTACTTATTTTATCAACACCAGGAAGATGAAAACATAATGACTTGAATTGAGAACAAAAAGGTCCATAGAATAATACTTCATGTCATATGAAAAAGAAAGATAACTTGATGAACCTAATTTATCCTCACTACCACTACATGATTGAATGATTAGTATTAGGAAGGACATCCAGTTATAAATGCAATTGCTCCAAACATTCCTTAAGCCTTTATCTTGCTTCTGTAGATGCAACTTGTCCAAGTAAGTTTAACTGGAAATACACCCTATATCACAATTGAACAGTTAACAGAAGCAAGAAACATTCAACCGATCATTGATTATATGGTTGTTTATATAATTTGACCATTCTGAAGATTATGGGATACTATATTGTGTGTTTCAGCAAGAGTAGAATATGTAAAATATTGAGAGGAACATAAAAAGAAGTCTCTATATTAATTGGACATCAAATTTTCCATGTTGATTTATGCAGCAAGAGCTGACATCAGACGTACATCATGTTTACCCTCAGAAAGACAGGTGACTGGTAGAAAGCTGTTGATCTTTTTCATCAGATAGTTCTAAAAAATAAATAAAAAGAATATTAACCAAAATGTTAATGATTTTCTGTCTAGTACCTATTTTATCAAACCCTGGTAGGATGAAAGGCAAAGTCAAGTCCAACAAGGTTTGCAACACAATATCACATAGTACTTTTCATCTGTCTCAGTCATTCCTTCCACCATAATTGTTTCTTTTTGAAAAGACAAAAAGGCTCTATATTTTAGTAGAAGTGCAGAATAAAGATGGGTGGCATTCATGCCTTTCTTAGTGGTATCAGTTGTGTAAATGGAACAAAATAACTGTCAATACTCACATGAGCATATGCCAAGGCATTATTCTTTTCCGAAGCTGAAGAAGCAAGACCAATCCATACAAGAACTTCTTTCTTTGTATCAATGACAAAAACATCCTGAAGGGAAAATATAAAATCATTTATTTTAATATTGATAATAAAGCTGTACAAGCCATGTATAGAGGATTAGTCAGTAAGGTTAGAATTAACAATGACTAGAATTTAGTGTGCAGGTGTATGTCCATCAAGGCTCTGGCTTAGCCCTCTCTTGTTTATTATTTCCCTACAGGCTATAACAGAAGAGTTTAAGACTGGCTGCCCATAGGAACTCCTGTATGCAGATGATCTAACCCTCATAGCTGAATCTATGGCAGAATTAGAGAAAAAATTCTAAACCTGGAAGCATGGCCTAGAATCAAAAGGTCTTAAACTTGACAAAGACTAAAGTCCTAGTATGTAGAAAGGAAAACAGAGCCCAAATTCACTCAGGGAAATGGCCGTGTTCAGTGTGCAGGCAAGAAGTAGGTAGAAATTCCATCCACTGTCCCAAATGTAAACTATAGGTACATAACAGATGTAGTGGGATCACAGACAGACTATCAAAGAACTTATATTTTTATATGCAGCCGATGCACAGATGCAGTAAGAAGGAAATACCCAGTAAGGCTCTGTAGAAATAGTTGAGAGTTTCCGTTACCTAGGTGACTAAATCAGCAGTGAAGAAGGGTGTTCAGAAAGTACTGTAGCTAGAGTAAGAATGGGATGGAGAAAGTTCTGAGAGCTACTATCGCTGCTAGCTACAAAGGTTTTTCCCTTAAAATGAAGGACAGATTGTATGATGCATGTATATGAACAACATGGTAGTGAAGCCTGGGCACAGTGTGCAGAGGACCTGTGAAGATTGGAAAGAAATGAAGCTTGCATGCTCTGATGGCACAGTTCCCTACAGCATTAAGCCCAAAGGTTATAGCATTACTGTTTAGTGTATAGGGGGAAAATATCATATTGGTAGTGACCTTAATTTTGACTGGAGTTCATTTTAAGGATAGTACTGTCTTTGTTGGGTTTCTCATAGACAGACAAACATATAGATGACAGAGCAAAAGTACAATAAAACACAGACAGCAAGACATTGTGAACAAAAGAAAACATAATGTACTCTTACATTGGAATTCAAATCCTGTTTTTTAACATCACCTTTCTTCACGAAATTAAACTTCATACTTCCAGTTGAATCAGATAACCTGATGGGATAAGATAAAATAAACATTCATATTATTGAGACATACACATGGTTGGAATACACATTGGATGAGTGTTTCATGTTAGATTTACTGTAGCAATCACGACAGATAGACATGAATGGCAATAACCTTTCTTTAACAAAAGAAAATCTAAGGTAAGAGGACTCCTTTATGTGTTTATTTATCTGGCTAGAAATAGTAGTGATATCTACTTTAAATCATACACGAGTGTTACAATCAAGGAAGAACACATTAGCTAATGTGGTAAGTTTACCTCAGTTTTTCCATGAATGGGTGTTAATATCTATCTGCCATAATTCTATGAAAGAACCTTTGTTAAGCTATACTCACTTGTAAAGTTCCTTAGGTCCTTCTTCTATTTCAAAGATGGTTTCTTCCTCTTTATCATCTGTTAGTGTTGTGTAAAATTCATGCTGCCAAGGAGAAAAAAAGGAAGGAATAGTGAGTTTTTTGGTTAGATACATCATTTTCGATTTTTTAAAATTACCTTTGGAAGGAGTAGAGAATAGGGAGAGTTGATTGAGTTTAAACCAAAATATTTAAGGGATTCATTATGATGTTTCTATTTTATTCCTCTTACATAGATTTTTGAAAGACAAAAATGTTCTGTGTGAGATTTGAACTCAGAGAAATGATTCAGTAAAATACTGCAAAACATCTAATCTGTCACGGTTCACACTATTAAAAAAACCAATCTCCTTTATAATAGTAATAGTTTCTGATTTAGGCACAAGGGCATCAATTTGGGGGGAAGGGAAAGTCAATTAAATCGACCCCAGTGCATTACTGGTACTTTATTTTAGGACGAACGGCAAATCTAATCCCAGCGGGATTTGAAATCAGAACGTAAAGGGCTGTAGTTATATGCCACAAAGCATGCTGTCCAATTATCTACTCATACTGCCAATCCACTGTCCTCGATAATAATAATAATAAGTAGGAAGATAAATAGAGTAGTGTCCTGAAATACTTACATCAGCTTCAGTAGAATCCTCTTCCAATACTGTCTTCTTAATGGCAGTACATTTACTGTTTATCATATCATTGATATACATAGCAGCCTGTCAACAGAAAACAGAATGATAATGTAGAACAGTGGTCACCAGCTTGGGTTCATACAAATTGATAGGGTACACTTAAATATTTTTGGGGTTTAGGAAAAAAGCTGTTGGGTGGGGGGTTTCCTACAGGATTTGTCTGTATAGTTTGACAGTTCTTCATGATATTTTATGGTTTTTACTTAAATATGAACAGAAGTTCATCATCATCAATGTTTAGTTTTCAAGGTTTGCACAGGTTAGATGGGTTGCCATGTTATGAGACAAGTCAGGTCAGGTGACCACATCTTGTTCATACAGATCTGTATTTTGGCTTGGTTTCTACGGCTGGATCCCCTTCCTAACACCAACCACATTACAGTGTTGACTAGGTGCTTTTTATCATGGCACAAAAATGATAATCTTATAGGGTGAACTGAGAGGTTTTTCATTGTAACACCGGCTCAACCACCTTACATGTGGAGACAACTGATATAGTGTACAGTATATTGTAGTACACCACAACACATCTGAGAGAGAGAGAGAAATCAACCCCAGTACTGGGTTGGTACTTCTTTTATTGAACTAAAAAGGATGAAAGATTACTATACTGTAGTATAGTAAAAAATTAAAGTAAATCAGTTCTCTACTGGTTTTGATGAAGACAGAGCCAATTATATCAACTGAACTACCTACACATTGGTGGCTGAATAATCCACATGTACTTTTGCAGTCCATCTGATGGGTTTCTGCTTACCTACTTTGCAAGGCAAGACCATCATAAAATACTATCATAATATAGTACAGTACAATAATAATTGTTTCTACTTTTGGCACAAGGCTAGCAATTATATCAGTGCATTACTGGTACTTTATTTTATCGACCCCGTAAGGATGAAAGGTAAAGTTAACCTTGGCGGGATTTGAACTCAGAATGGCAAGGGCCGTAACTCTATTTGTCAAAGCATGGTGTCCGACCCTCTACCGATACTGCCAATCCACAATAATAATGATTTCTAATTTAGGTAGTAGACCAGCAATTTGTGGGGAGGGGAAAGTTGATTAAATTGATCTTAGTACTTGACTGATATTTTATTTTGTTGATCTCAGAAGGATGAAAAGAAAAGTTGATCTTAGTGTACACACCTTAAATTTCTCATCCTTGTTACTACCACTGCCATTCCACTGGTAAACAGTTTTACCCATGTCAAGTATATAGACATCATCACTCTTCAGCATCTCTTTGTTTTTGGCAATCTTTAAATGAAACAAACAGTTAATATAGAAGATAGAGTAGGTTTTTGTTGTAGTAGTAGTAGTAGTAGTAAGTAGTAGTAGTAGTGGTAGTAGTAGTAGTAGTAGTAGTAGTAATAGTAGTAGTAGTAGTAGTAGTAGTAGTAGTAGTAGTAGTAGTAGTTGTTTGGTTTTATTTCAAAGTCTGAAGTGGATATGAGGTGTCTTGAATAGTATGTCAGTCCTTTTCAAATTAGTAGCTTATGAAAGATCTGTCAGTTATCTACATGGTATCTAGTTACAGCCCGGTGGACTGTACTTCATTACAGCCAAGTGGACTGTACTTCATTACAGCCATGCGGACTGTACTTCATTACAGCCAGGTGGACTGTACTTCATTACATCCAGGTGGACTGTACTTCATTACAGCCAGGTGGACTGTACTTCATAACAGCCAAGTGGACTGTACTTTATTACAGCCAGGTGGAATGTACTTCATTACAGCCATGTGGACTGTACCTTATGACAGCCAGGTGGACTGTACCTTATGACAGCCAGGTGGACTGTACCTTATGACAGACAGGTGGACTGTACTTCATTACAGCCAGGTGGACTGTACCTTATGACAGCCAGGTGGACTGTACTTCATTACAGCCAGGTGGACTGTACCTTATGACAGCCAGGTGGACTGTACTTCATTACAGCCAGGTGGACTGTACTTCATTACAGCCAGGTGGACTGTACTTCATTACAGCCAGGTGGGCTGTACCTTATGACAGCCAGGTGGACTGTACTTCATTACAGCCAGGTGGACTGTACCTTATGACAGCCAGGTAGACTGTACCTTATGACAGCCAGGTGGACTGTACCTTATGACAGACAGGTGGACTGTACTTCGTTACAGCCAGGTGGACTGTACTTTATGACAGCCAGGTGGACTGTACATTATGACAGCCAGGTATACTGTACCTTATGACAGCCAGGGGAACTGTACTTCATTACAGCCAGGTGGACTGTACCTTATGACAGCCAGGTAGACTGTACCTTATGACAGCCAGGTGGACTGTACCTTATGACAGACAGGTGGACTGTACTTCATTACAGCCAGGTAGACTGTACTTTTTGACAGCCAGGTGGACTGTACCTTATGACAGCCAGGTAGACTGTACCTTATGACAGCCAGGTGGACTATACTTCATTACAGCCAGGTGGACTGTACCTTATGACAGACAGGTGGACTGTACTTCATTACAGCCAGGTAGACTGTACTTTATGACAGCCAGATGGACTGTACCTTATGACAGCCAGGTGGGCTGTACCTTATGACAGCCAGGTGGACTATACTTCATTACAGCCAGGTGGACTGTACCTTATGACAGACAGGTGGACTGTACTTCATTACAGCCAGGTGGACTATACTTCATTACAGCCAGGTGGACTGTACTTCATTACCGCCAGGTGGACGGTACCTTATGACAGCCAGGTGGACTGTACTTCATTACAGCCAGGTGGACTGTACATCATTACAGCCAGGTGGACTGTACCTTATGACAGCCAGGTGGACTGTACTTCATTACAGCCATGTCAACTGTACCTTATGACAGCCAGGTGGACTGTACTTCATTACAGCCAGGTGGACTGTAACTTACGACAGCCAGATGGACTGTACTTCATTACAGCCAGGTGGACTGTACTTCATTACAGCCAGGTGGGCTGTACCTTATGACAGCCAGGTGGACTGTACTTCATTACAGCCAGGTGGACTGTACCTTATGACAGCCAGGTATACTGTACTTCATTACAGCCAGGTGGACTGTACTTCATTACAGCCAGGTGGACTGTACCTTATGACAGCCAAGTGGACTGTACTTCATTACAGCCAGGTGGGCTGTACCTTATGGCAGCCAGGTGGACTGTACTTCATTACAGCCAGGTAGACTGTACCTTATGACAGCCAGGTAGACTGTACCTTATGATATCCAGGTGGACTGTACCTTATGACAGCCAGGTGGACTGTACCTTATGACAGCCAGGTGGACTGTACTTTATGTCAGACATGTGGAATGTACCCTATGACAGCCAGGTGGACTGTACCTTATGACAGCCAGGTGGACTGTACTTCATTACAGCCAGGTGGACTGTACCTTATGACAGCCAGGTGGACTGTACTTCATTACAGCCAGGTGGACTGTACTTCATTACAGCCAGGTGGACTGTACTTCATTACAGCCAGGTGGGCTGTACCTTATGACAGCCAGGTGGACTGTACTTCATTACAGCCAGGTGGACTGTACCTTATGACAGCCAGGTAGACTGTACCTTATGACAGCCAGGTGGACTGTACCTTATGACAGACAGGTGGACTGTACTTCGTTACAGCCAGGTGGACTGTACTTTATGACAGCCAGGTGGACTGTACATTATGACAGCCAGGTATACTGTACCTTATGACAGCCAGGGGAACTGTACTTCATTACAGCCAGGTGGACTGTACCTTATGACAGCCAGGTAGACTGTACCTTATGACAGCCAGGTGGACTGTACCTTATGACAGACAGGTGGACTGTACTTCATTACAGCCAGGTAGACTGTACTTTTTGACAGCCAGGTGGACTGTACCTTATGACAGCCAGGTAGACTGTACCTTATGACAGCCAGGTGGACTATACTTCATTACAGCCAGGTGGACTGTACCTTATGACAGACAGGTGGACTGTACTTCATTACAGCCAGGTAGACTGTACTTTATGACAGCCAGATGGACTGTACCTTATGACAGCCAGGTGGGCTGTACCTTATGACAGCCAGGTGGACTATACTTCATTACAGCCAGGTGGACTGTACCTTATGACAGACAGGTGGACTGTACTTCATTACAGCCAGGTGGACTATACTTCATTACAGCCAGGTGGACTGTACTTCATTACCGCCAGGTGGACGGTACCTTATGACAGCCAGGTGGACTGTACTTCATTACAGCCAGGTGGACTGTACATCATTACAGCCAGGTGGACTGTACCTTATGACAGCCAGGTGGACTGTACTTCATTACAGCCATGTCAACTGTACCTTATGACAGCCAGGTGGACTGTACTTCATTACAGCCAGGTGGACTGTAACTTACGACAGCCAGATGGACTGTACTTCATTACAGCCAGGTGGACTGTACTTCATTACAGCCAGGTGGGCTGTACCTTATGACAGCCAGGTGGACTGTACTTCATTACAGCCAGGTGGACTGTACCTTATGACAGCCAGGTATACTGTACTTCATTACAGCCAGGTGGACTGTACTTCATTACAGCCAGGTGGACTGTACCTTATGACAGCCAAGTGGACTGTACTTCATTACAGCCAGGTGGGCTGTACCTTATGGCAGCCAGGTGGACTGTACTTCATTACAGCCAGGTAGACTGTACCTTATGACAGCCAGGTAGACTGTACCTTATGATATCCAGGTGGACTGTACCTTATGACAGCCAGGTGGACTGTACCTTATGACAGCCAGGTGGACTGTACTTTATGTCAGACATGTGGAATGTACCCTATGACAGCCAGGTGGACTGTACCTTATGACAGCCAGGTGGACTGTACCTTATGACAGCCAGGTGGACTGTACCTTATGACTGCCAGGTGGACTGTACCTCATTACTGCCAGGTTGACTGTACCTTATGACAGCCAGGTGGACTGTACTTCATTACAGCCAGGTGGACTGTACCTTATGACAGACAGGTGGACTGTACCTTATGACAGCCAGGTGGACTGTACCTCATTACAGCCAGGTGGACTGTACCTTATGACAGCCAGGTGGACTATACTTCATTACAGCCAGGTGGACTGTACCTTATGACAGCCAGGTGGACTGTACCTTATGACAGCCAGGTGGACTGTACCTTATGACTGCCAGGTGGACTGTACCTCATTACTGCCAGGTTGACTGTACCTTATGACAGCCAGGTGGACTGTACTTCATTACAGCCAGGTGGACTGTACCTTATGACAGCCAGGTGGACTGTACCTTATGACAGCCAAGTGGACTGTACCTCATTACAGCCAGGTGGACTGTACCTTATGACAGCCAGGTGGACTATACTTCATTACAGCCAGGTGGACTATACCTTATGACAGCCAAGTGGACTGTACCTTATGACAGCCAGGTGGACTGTACCTTATGACAGCCAGGTGGACTGTACCTTATGACAGCCAGGTGGACTGTACCTTATGACAGCCAGGTTGACTGTACTTCATGACAGCCAGATGGACTGTACCTCATTACAGCCAGGTGGACTATACATCATTACAGCCAGGTGGACTGTACCTTATGACAGCCAAGTGGACTGTACCTTATGACAGCCAGGTGAACTGGACCCTATGACAGCCAGGTGGACTGTAATTCATGACAGCTAGGTGGACTGTACCTTATGACAGCCAGGTGGACTGTACTTCATTACAACCAGGTGGACTATACCTTATGACAGCCAAGTGGACTGTACCTTATGACAGCCAGGTGAACTGGACCCTATGACAGCCAGGTGGACTGTACTTCATGACAGCTAGGTGGACTGTACCTTATGACAGCCAGGTGGACTGTACCTTATGACAGCCAGGTGGACTGTACTTTATGACAGCCAGGTGGTCTGTACCTTATGACAGCCAGGTGGACTGTATCTTATGACAGCCAGGTGGACTGTACCTTATGACAGCCAGGTGGACTGTACCTTATGACAGCCAGGTGGACTGTACCTTATGACAGCCAGGTGGACTGTACCTTATGACAGCCAGGTGGACTGTACTTCATGACAGCCAGGTGGACTGTACCTTATGACAGCAAGGTGGACTGTACCTTATGACAGCCAGGTGGACTGTACTTTATGACAGCCAGGTGGTCTGTACCTTATGACAGCCAGGTGGACTGTATCTTATGACAGCCAGGTGGACTGTACCTTATGACAGCCAGGTGGACTGTACCTTATGACAGCCAGGTGGACTGTACCTTATGACAGCCAGGTGGACTGTACCTTATGACAGCCAGGTTGACTGTACTTCATGACAGCCAGGTGGACTGTACCTTATGACAGCAAGGTGGACTGTACCTTATGACAGCCAGGTGGACTGTACCTTATGACAGCCAGGTGGTCTGTACCTTATGACAGCCAGGTGGACTGTATCTTATGACAGCCAGGTGGACTGTACCTTATGACAGCCAGGTGGACTGTACCTTATGACAGCCAGGTGGACTGTACCTTATGACAGCCAGGTGGACTGTACCTTATGACAGCCAGGTTGACTGTACTTTATGACAGCCAGGTGGTCTGTACCTTATGACAGCCAGGTGGACTGTATCTTATGACAGCCAGGTGGACTGTACTTTATGACAGCCAGGTGGTCTGTACCTTATGACAGCCAGGTGGACTGTACTTTATGACAGCCAGGTGGTCTGTACCTTATGACAGCCAGGTGGACTGTATCTTATGACAGCCAGATGGACTGTACTTTATGACAGCCAGGTGGACTGTACCTTATGGCAGCCAGGTTGACTGTACTTTATGACAGCCAGGTGGTCTGTACCTTATAACAGCCAGGTGGACTGTATCTTATGACAGCCAGGTGGTCTGTACCTTATGACAGCCAGGTGGACTGTACCTTATGACAGCCAGGTGGACTGTACTTTATGACAGCCAGGTGGTCTGTACCTTATGACAGCCAGGTGGACTGTACCTTATGACAGCCAGGTGGACTGTACCTTATGACAGCCAGGTGGACTGTACCTTATGACAGCCAGGTGGACTGTACCTTATGACAGCCAGGTGGTCTGTACCTTATGACAGCCAGGTGGACTGTACCTTATGACAGCCAGGTGGACTGTACCTTATGACAGCCAGGTGGACTGTACTTTATGACAGCCAGGTGGTCTGTACCTTATGACAGCCAGGTGGACTGTACCTTATGACAGCCAGGTGGACTGTACCTTATGACAGCCAGGTGGTCTGTACCTTATGACAGCCAGGTGGACTGTATCTTATGACAGCCAGGTGGACTGTACCTTATGACAGCCAGGTGGACTGTACCTTATGACAGCCAGGTGGACTGTACCTTATGACAGCCAGGTGGACTGTACCTTATGACAGCCAGGTTGACTGTACTTCATGACAGCCAGGTGGACTGTACCTTATGACAGCAAGGTGGACTGTACCTTATGACAGCCAGGTGGACTGTACCTTATGGCACCCAGGTGGACTGTACCTTATGACAGCCAGGTGGACTGTACCTTATGACAGCCAGGTGGACTGTACTTTATGTCAGACATGTGGAATGTACCCTATGTCAGCCATGTGGAATGTACCCTATGACAGCCAGGTGGACTGTACTTTATGACAGCCAGGTGGACTGTACTTTATGACAGCCAAGTAGACTGTACCTTATGACAGCCAGGTGGACTGTACTTTATGACAGCCAGGTGGACTGTACCTTATGACAGCCAGGTGGACTGTACTTCATTACAGCCAGGTGTACTGTACCTCATGGCAGCCAGGTGGACTGTACTTTATGACAGCCAGGTGGACTGTACCTCATGACAGCCAGGTGGACTGTACCTTATGACAGCCAGGTGAACTGTACCTTATGACAGCCACGTGGACTGTACTTCATGACAGCCAGGTGGACTGTGCCTTATGACTGCCAGGTGGACTGTATTTCATTACAGCCAGGTGGACTGTACCTTATACCAGTCAGGTGGACTATACTTCATTACAGCCAGGTGGACTGTACCTTATGACAGCCAGGTGGACTATACTTCATTACAGCCAGGTGGACTGTACCTTATGACAGCCAAGTGGACTGTACCTCATTACAGCCAGGTGGACTGTACTTTATGACAGCCAGGTGGACTGTACCTTATGACAGCCAGGTGGACTGTACCTTATGACAGCCAGGTGGACTGTACCTTATGACAGCCAGGTGGACTGTACTTCATGACAGCCAGGTGGACTGTACTTTATGACAGCCAGGTGGACTGTACCTTATGACAGCCAGGTGGACTGTACCTTATGACAGCCAGGTGGACTGTACCTTATGACAGCCAGGTGGACTGTACCTTATGACAGCCAGGTGGACTGTACTTCATGACAGCCAGGTGGACTGTACCTTATGACAGCCAGGTGGACTGTACCTTATGACAGCCAGGTGGACTGTACCTTATGACAGCCAGGTGGACTGTACCTTATGACAGCCAAGTGGACTGTACCTCATTACAGCCAGGTGGTCTGTACCTTATGACAGCCAGGTGGACTATACTTCATTACAGCCAGGTGGACTGTACCTTATGACAGCCAGGTGGACTGTACCTTATGACAGCCAGGTGGACTGTACCTTATGACTGCCAGGTGGACTGTACCTCATTACTGCCAGGTTGACTGTACCTTATGACAGCCAGGTGGACTGTACTTCATTACAGCCAGGTGGACTGTACCTTATGACAGCCAGGTGGACTGTACCTTATGACAGCCAAGTGGACTGTACCTCATTACAGCTAGGTGGACTGTACCTTATGACAGCCAGGTGGACTATACTTCATTACAGCCAGGTGGACTGTACCTTATGACAGCCAAGTGGACTGCACCTTATGACAGCCAGGTGGACTATACCTTATGACAGCCAGGTGGACTGTACCTTATGACAGCCAGGTGGAATGTACCTTATGACAGCCAGGTGGACTATACCTTATGACAGCCAGGTGGACTGTACCTTATGACAGCCAGGTGGACTGTACCTTATGACAGCCAGGTGGACTATACCTTATGACAGCCAGGTGGACTGTACCATATGACAGCCAGGTGGAATGTACCTTATGACAGCCAAGTGTACTGTACCTTAGGTCAGCCAGGTAGACTGTACCTCATTACAGCCAGGTGGACTGGACCCTATGACAGCCAGGTGGACTGTACCTTATAACAGCCAGGTGGTCTGTACCTTATGACAGCCAGGTGGACTGTATCTTATGACAGCCAGGTGGACTGTACCTTATGACAGCCAGGTGGACTGTACCTTATGACAGCCAGGTGGACTGTACTTTATGACAGCCAGGTGGACTGTACCTCATGACAGCCAGGTGGACTGTACCTTATGACAGCCAGGTGGACTGTACTTCATGACAGCCAGGTGGACTGTACCTTATGACAGCCAGGTGGACTGTACCTTATGTCAGCCAGGTGGACTATACTTCATTACAGCCAGGTGGAGTGTACCTTATGACAGCCAAGTGGACTATACTTCATTACAGCCAGGTGGACTGTACCTTATGTCAGCCAGGTAGACTGTACCTCATGACAGCCAGGTGGACTTTACCTCATTACAGCCAGGTGGACTGTACTTTATGACAGCCAGGTTGACTGTACCTTATGCCAGCCAGGTGGACTGTACCTTATGACAGCCAGGTGGACTGTACCTCATGACAGCCAGGTGGACTGTACTTTATGTCAGCCATGTTGAATGAACCCTATCATAGCCAGGTGGACTGTACCTTATGACAGCCAGGTGGACTGTACTTTATGACAGCCAGGTGGACTGTACCCTATGACAGCCATGTGGACTATACTTCATTACAGCCAGGTGGACTGTACCTTATGACAGCCAAGTGGACTGTACCTTATGACAGCCAGGTGTACTGTACCTTATGTCAGCCAGGTGGACTGTACATTATGACAGCCAGGTGGACTGTACCTTATGTCAGCCATGTGGAATGTACCCTATGACAGCCAGGTGTACTGTACCTTATGTCAGCCAGGTGGACTGTACCTCATTACAGCCAGGTGGACTGTACCTTATGTCAGCCAGGTGGACTGTACCTTATGACAGCCAGGTGTACTGTACCTTATGACAGCCAGGTGGACTGTACCCTATGACAACCAAGTAGACTGTACCTTATGACAGCCAGGTGGACTGTACCTTATGACAGCCAGGTGGACTGTACCTTATGACAGCCAGGTGGACTGTACCTTATGACAGCCAGGTAGACTGTACCCTATGACAGCCAGGTGGACTGTACCTTATGACAGCCAGGTGGACTGTACCCTATGACAACCAAGTAGACTGTACCTTATGACAGCCAGGTGGACTGTACCTTATGTCAGCCAGGTGGACTGTACCTTATGACAGCCAGGTGGAATGTACCTTATGACAGCCAGGTGGACTGTACCTTATGACAGCCAGGTAGACTGTACCCTATGACAACCAAGTAGACTGTACCTTATGACAGCCAGGTGGACTGTACCTTATGACAGCCAGGTAGACTGTACCCTATGACAGCCAGGTGGACTGTACCTTATGACAGCCAGGTGGACTGTACCCTATGACAGCCAGGTGGACTGTACCTTATGACAGCCAGGTGGACTGTACCTTATAACAGCCAGGTGGACTGTATCTTATGACAGCCAGGTGGACTGTACCTTATGACAGCCAGGTGGACTGTACCCTATGACAGCCAAGTGGACTGTACCTTATGACAGCCAGGTGGACTGTACCTCATTACAGCCAGGTGGACTGTACCTTATGCCAGCCAGGTGGACTGTACCTTATGCCAGCCAGGTGGACTGTACTTCATGACAGCCAGGTGGACTGTACCTTATGACAGCCAGGTAGACTGTACCTCATGACAGCCAGGTGGACTCTACCTTATGACAGCCAGGTGGACTGTACCTTATGACAGCCAGGTGGACTGTACTTCATTACAGCAAGGTGGACTGTACCTTATGACAGCCAGGTGGACTGTACCTTATGACAGCCAGGTGGACTGTACTTCATGACAGCCAGGTGGACTCTACCTTATGACAGCCAGGTGGACTCTACCTTATGACAGCCAGGTGGACTGTACCTTATGACAGCCAGGTGGACTGTACTTCATGACAGCTAGGTGGACTGTACCTTATGACAGCCAGGTGGACTGTACCTTATGACAGCCAGGTGGACTGTACCTTATGACAGCCAGGTGGACTGTACCTTATGACAGCCAGGTTGACTGTACTTCATGACAGCCAGGTGGACTGTACCTTATGTCAGCCAGGTGGACTCTACCTTATGACAGCCAGGTGGACTGTACCTTATGACAGCCATGTGGAATGTACCCTATGACAGCCAGGTGGACTATACTTTATGACAGCCAGGTGGACTGTACCTTATGACAGCCAGGTGGACTGTACTTCATTACAGCCAGGTAGACTGTACCTTATGACAGCCAGGTGGACTGTACCTCATTACAGCCAGATGGACTGTACTTTATGACAGCCAGGTGGACTGTACCTTATGACAGCCAGGTGGACTGTACCTTATGACAGCCAGGTGGACTATACTTCATTACAGCCAGGTGGACTGTACCTTATGACAGCCAAGTGGACTGTACCTCATTACAGCCAGGTGGACTGTACCTTATGGCAGCCAGGTGGACTGTACTTCATTACAGCCAGGTACACTGTACCTTATGACAGCCAGGTGGACTGTACCTCATTACAGCCAGGTGGACTGTACTTTATGACAGCCAGGTGGACTGTACCTTATGACAGCCAGGTGGACTGTACCCTATGACAGCCAGGTGTACTGTACCTTATGACAGCCAGGTGGACTGTACTTTATGACAGCCAGGTGGACTGTACCTTATGACAGCCAGGTGGACTGTACCTTATGACAGCCAGGTGTACTGTACCTTATGACAGCCAGGTGGACTGTACTTTATGACAGCCAGGTGGACTGTACCTTATGACAGCCAGGTGGACTGTACCTTATGACAGCCAGGTGGACTGTACCTCATGACAGCCAGGTGGACTGTACTTTATGACAGCCAGGTGGACTGTACCTTATGACAGCCACGTGGACTGTACCTTATGACAGCCAAGTGGACTGTACCTTATGACAGCCAGGTGGACTGTACCTTATGACAGCCAAGTGGACTGTACCTTATGACAGCCAGGTGGACTGTACCTTATGACAGCCAGGTGGACTGTACCTTATGTCAGCCAGGTAGACTGTACCTTATGACAGCCACGTGGACTGTACTTCATGACAGCCAGGTGGACTGTACTTTATGTCAGCCATGTTGAATGAACCCTATCATAGCCAGGTGGACTGTACCTTATGACAGCCAGGTGGACTGTACCTTATGACAGCCAGGTGGACTGTACCTTATGACAGCCAGGTGGACTGTACCTTATGACAGCCAGGTGGACTGTACCTTATGACAGCCAGGTGGACTGTACTTTATGACAGCCAGGTGGACTGTACCTTATGACAGCCAAGTGAACTGTACCTCATTACAGCCAGGTGGACTGTACCTTATGACAGCCAGGTGTACTTTACCTTATGACAGCCAGGTGGACTGTACCTTATGTCAGCCAGGTGGACTGTACCTTATGACAGCCAGGTGGACTGTACCTCATTACAGCCAGGTGTACTGTACCTTATGACAGCCAGGTGGACTGTACCTTATGACAGCCAGGTGGACTATACTTCATTACAGCCAGGTGGACTGTACCTTATGACAGCCAGGTGTACTTTACCTTATGACAGCCAGGTGGACTGTACCTTATGTCAGCCAGGTGGACTGTACCTTATGACAGCCAGGTGGACTGTACCTCATTACAGCCAGGTGGACTGTACTTTATGAGAGCCAGGTGGACTGTACCTTATGACAGCCAGGTGGACTGTACTTCATTACAGCCAGGTATACTGTACCTTATGACAGCCAGGTGGACTGTACCTCATTACAGCCAGGTGGACTGTACTTTATGACAGCCAGGTGGACTGTACCTTATGACAGCCAGGTGGACTGTACCTTATGACAGCCAGGTGGACTATACTTCATTACAGCCAGGTGGACTGTACCTTATGACAGCCAAGTGGACTGTACCACATTACAGCCAGGTGGACTGTACTTTATGACAGCCAGGTGGACTGTACGTTATGACAGCCAGGTGGACTGTACCCTATGACAGCCAGGTGTACTGTACCTTATGACAGCCAGGTGGACTGTACCTTATGACAGCCAGGTGGACTGTACCTTATGACAGCCAGGTGTACTGTACCTTATGACAGCCAGGTGGACTGTACTTTATGACAGCCAGGTGGACTGTACCTTATTGCAGCCAGGTGGACTGTACCTTATGACAGCCAGGTGGACTGTACATTATGACAGCCAGGTGGACTGTACCTTATGACAGCCAGGTGGACTGTACTTTATGACAGCCAGGTAGACTGTACCTTATGACAGCCAGGTGGACTCTACCTTATGACAGCCAGGTGGACTGTACCTTATGACAGCCAGGTGGACTGTACCTTATGACAGCCAGGTGGACTGTACCTTATGACAGCCAGGTGGACTGTACCTTATGACAGCCAGGTGGACTGTACTTCATTACAGCCAGGTGGACTGTACTTCATTACAGCCAGGTAGACTGTACCTTATGACAGCCACGTGGACTGTACTTCATGACAGCCAGGTGGACTGTACTTTATGTCAGCCATGTTGAATGAACCCTATCATAGCCAGGTGGACTGTACTTCATTACAGCCAGGTGGACTGTACGTAATGAGAGCCAGGTGGACTGTACCTTATGACAGCCAGGTGGACTGTACCTTATGCCAGCCAGGTGGACTGTACTTTAAGACAGCCAGGTGGACTGTACCTTATGACAGCCAGGTGGACTGTACCTTATGCCAGCCAGGTGGACTGTACTTTATGACAGCCAGGTGGACTGTACCTTATGTCATCCAGGTGGACTGTACCTTATGACAGCCAGGTGGACTGTACCTTATGACAGCCAGGTTGTCTGTACCTTATGACAGCCAAGTGGACTGTACCTCATTACAGCCAGGTGGACTGTACCTTATGACAGCCAGGTGGAATGTACCTTATGACAGCCAGGTGGACTGTACCTTATGACAGCCAGGTGGACTGTACCTTATGACAGCCAGGTAGACTGTACCGTATGACAGCCAGGTGGACTGTACCTTATGACAGCCAGGTGGACTGTACCTTATGACAGCCAGGTGGACTGTACCTTATGACAGCCAGGTGGACTGTACTTTATTACAGCCAGGTTGTCTGTACCTTATGACAGCCAAGTGGACTGTACCTTATGACAGCCAGGTGGACTGTACCTTATGACAGCCAGGTGGACTATACTTCATTACAGCCAGGTGGACTGTACCTTATGACAGCCAGGTGTACTTTACCTTATGACAGCCAGGTGGACTGTACCTTATGTCAGCCAGGTGGACTGTACCTCATTACAGCCAGGTGGACTGTACCTCATGACAGCCAGGTGGACTGTACCTTATGTCAGCCAGGTGGACTGTACCTTATGACAGCCACGTGGACTGTACCTTATGACAGCCAGGTGGACTGTACCTCATTACAGCCAGGTGGACTGTACCTCATGACAGCCAGGTGGACTGTACCTTATGTCAGCCAGGTGGACTGTACCTTATGCCAGCCAGGTGGACTGTACCTCATTACAGCCAGGTGGACTGTACCCTATGACAGCCCAGTGGACCGTACTTCATTACAGCCAGGTGGACTGTACCCTATGACAGCCCAGTGGACCGTACTTCATTACAGCCAGGTGGACTGTACTTCATTACAGCCAGGTGGACTGTACCTTATGACAGCCAAGTGGATTGTACCTCATTACAGCTAGGTGGACTGTACCTTATGACAGCAAGGTGGACTGTACCTTATGACAGCCAGGTGGACTGTACCTTATGACAGCCAGATGGACTGTACCTTATGTCAGCCAGGTGGACTGTACCTTATGACAACCAGGTGGACCATACTTCATTACAGCCAGGTGGACTGTATACCTTATGACAGCCAGGTGGACTGTACCTTATGTCAGATAGGTGGACTGTACCTTATGACAGCCAGGTGGACTGTACATTATGTCAGCTAGGTGGACTGTACCTTATGTCAGCCAGGTGGACCGTAACTCAACATGGTATCTGTTTATAGAGAGCTAAATTGCATTGATAAAAGTTATATATTTTAACCCTGGATATACAGTTGTATTTGCAGGGGTTAATTCCTAGAGCACCCACGAAGAGTGAAAAACCATGAACATTGGATGTGGTCCATTAAAATGCCTATAAACGTCAAAATATAATGTAAAATGTAAAAAAAAAGAGGGAGCATTTTAGACTGGCAAATACGGTATATTGTTATTAATAATTTACTGTTAAAAAAATATATATTGTCATGAAAAAATTGTGGAAGATATTTACAATTCCGTGAATATATGGTGGTTTCTACTAACAATTATTACTTAGTTCTATGGAAAATTCCATGAATAACCGGCACCGCGAATCCTGCGGGTACACTGTAATACAGAGAACTATATATATCAGTGGAACTTCTTACAGCTAGGTTGACTGAAATGTTGGCTGTTAAACATATTACAGGAACATATTACAGTAAAATATTCCACCCATTGCTACCTACTTAGAACAAGAACAAGATAGACCAAACTGTTGACAATGAACTGTACAACATTGTATCATCATCACCATTTAACGTCCACTTTTACACACTAGCATGGGTTAGACGAGTTGTCCTGTTGTGAGCAATGCCAGGTCAGGTGACAATGTCATGCTCATACAGAACCAATTTTGGCTTGGTTTCCACAGCTGGATGCCCTTTCTAGTGCCAACCTCTTTTACAGTGAGTACTGGGTGCTTTTTGTTGTGACACCTACACAACCACATTACAGTGTGGACTGGGTGCTTTTTGTTGTGACACCTACAGTGTGGGCTGGCGGCTTCACTGGATGTAACTTCAGCTTATCCTCATAGATGTATAGGAGTAGGTGGGGTGGTGCATACTATGCTTCAGGTATGGCCTGTCCCTGCACTTAGTGGTGCCATCCAGCCCCAAGCTCCCAAAAGGTGGTTTCGTATTGAGAAGAGTTCATCGCGTGGAGAGTGCCTGGCTCCAAAACTGGGGTGCCACTGTGAGAAGGGTTCGGCGCGGCCAACTGGTCTGTACCTCCTCATAGCAGTGCCATCTGATAGTGCGTCACAAAACTATGGCTACGCTGTAAGATGGGTTAGGCTGCATGTATTGGTGCCATCCAGTACTGGGCTCAAACTCGTCCCATTGCATAGTGGTGCCATCCAACACCAGGCTCCCAAACTTCCCCTCCTCATCCAGTACTGGGCCCCAAAATGGTGGCTACACTGTGAGATGTGTTAGGCTCCATGTATTGGTGCCATCCAGTGCTGGGCTCCTAAACTATGGTTCCGCTGTGAGATGGGTTGGGCTCCAAAACTGTGGTTCCGTTGTGAGACAAATTTGGTGTGGCCAGCTGGCCTGTCCCTCATGACAGAGCCAATCTGTTCCACATTGTAAATGTGGTTGGTGTTAGGAAGGGCATCCAGTTATAACATACCCAGCCAAATTTACACTCCTCGCTGGAGCAAGGTGCGACATGGCCAACCGTGGCCAGACTTGCCTCCCGGCATGAATGACTATGGTAAAATGGATGCTAAACAGAAATGATGATGATGAAATGATATACAGTGGAACCTTGGTTCACAAACTTAATTTGTTCCTGAAAGCAGTTTGTCACCTGAAATGTTTGTAAGCCAAAACTATTTTTCCCACACAAAATATTAAGAGAGAAATACAGTGAGACAGAGACTGTGTGTGAAAGATAGATATCACCATAGTGACGCTTTCCCACTGATACTCCCAGCTTGTTGCCAATCATTGTTGGTGGCTTGTATGTTCGATACTCAAGATACTATTCATTGCCTGAGATGTTTTCTGTTTGGAAAAATTGTTCATGAACCGATTTGTTTGTGATGGGATGTTCATAAACTGAGGTGTGTATATATATATATATATATGTGTACATAATGTATATTTAATAATATACTGCATGTTTATTTTTAAATATTTTGAAGACCTTTCGCTATGAATTTACGGTAGTGACCATCGCACATACCTAGCTTCAGCAAAAACAAAGGGGAATAACCGACGTGTTTCTCGCTGTTTAGTTGGTTATCAAGGTTATATACTACTCTGTTTTTGCTGTGAGCTGTAGAAGCTGGATTCTTATAGAATACCAATTATGTTTAGGTGCTGTTTAAACTCATCATAGTCACTACCATAAATTGATAGCAAAAGACCTTCAAAATGTTTTAAAATAAACATACAATATATTTCGTAGATTCATACACACATCGCTATTTCAGAGCTCCAGCACAAATATATATATATATATGTATATATATATAGTAATAAGTATATTTATATTTATATATGTTTAATACAACTATAAATATGGAGGGTAGTACTAAGTACTAACCGGTTACCGGTATGACAAAAGGCTCAATGCAAATTTTCAAGTGTTTTACAGAGCCGAGATACAAATTCTTAAAACGATCAAATTTTAGCTTAGAACATTTATTTGCTGACAATTGTTTCTTCCAGAGGG
>OZ024740.1:102641911-102676911 GCA_964016885.1 Eledone cirrhosa
ATATGATATTGATTATATTTGAACTCTGAATGTAGGTCTTTTGTCTAGCACTTAAACGATTCTACCAATCCACCACCTGAAAATAATTTCTAATATAGGTGTTTGTGGGGAACGGAACAGTTGATTTTATCAACCCAAGTACTTAACTGGTGCTTATTTTATTACTACCAAGACACCATACAAGGGTTAAGATAGGTATGTAAGAGAGTGTGTGTGTGACAGTGTAAAAGGACTATGGAGCTATAATATTTTAGAGAAATCTTACTTACGTTATATTCTTAAAGTAACTCTTGAAGAGGTCTGATTCATGTTCTTGTACCTCTCGATGTTGGATAGGCATATCATCTAAGAAAGTGTCCAACTCCACAGTTTTGTAAGCTGCTGTACCATACTCATCCTGCAGTATAGAATACACATGCACACTTGAGTGGCAGTATGAAGTTAAATGAAGGTATAGATATATAAGGGATATATATATATATATGTTCTTTATAAAGGTGCAGTAGTGAAGGTGGAAGTGGAGTTCAACAGGTCAGGATTCAATTGAATTAACTTGGTTAAAATAGAAAATTCTTTTACTATTCATAATAAATGTGTGTGAGTATTTAGGTTCATCAAAAGGTCAGGTTACTTTCAGTGTTTGTGAAAGTAGCTAAAAAAAGCTAATTCATTCAAACACATCCTTTAAAACCATACCTTAGCCCTCCCAGTAAAACAACATTTAGCATGCTCCAATTAAAGGTAAAGAGGTGACAGATGTCATCAGGCTGAAGCTGTTGTTTCTAGATATATATTGGGGAGAGAGAAAGAGATAGTGGAAAGAGAGTGGAAAGGGAAAGAGTGGAAGAGGAGAGAGAGAGAGAGAGAGAGAAAGAGTGGAAGTGGAGAGAGAGAAAGACAAAGGAGAAAAAGAAAGGGTGAGGGAGAAATGAGAGAGAGAGGAAGAGGGAGAAAAGGAGGAAGAATGACCAGGTCAATGAATCATTGCTCACCTGAGAGCTGAATTTACCAATCCAGAAGTGTACATCATAATTAAGTCGATCACCATCTTCCTCGAGATAGGTCTGCAGTGGAAGGAATAATTCAAGAGGAAACAATGCAATAACAACAATAACAACAACAACAGTAACAAGTATAAGATTCTGTTATATGGAGAGGTGATAGTTAATTTATAAAACATACATCAAAATCATCATCATCATCATTTAACATCTGTTTTCTTAGCTAGCAAGAGTTGGAGGGGGCTACAGACCTCTCAGATGGGCTCTATCAGGTGCATTTTATTGTGACACCAGTACTAGAGAAGTTCTATGATTTTGATTTCCTTTTATATCTTTATGTGGTTTATGAGTCATGTTATATTTAGACACTATCTACACACATACACATATATACATACACATACATACTTACATATGTATGTACACAAACAATTACATGTTGCATAATATCTGTTGCATAAGCCATTTACCAAACAGAACTACATAGAGAAAATCATCATTGTCATTTTCACATCAATTTTTTCCACACTAGCATGGGTTGGCTGAGACTTTCCGAAGCATTTTTCTTTTTACAAACATATGCTCATCTTGAGGTGTTTTTTAAGTACTGATCTTTGTGCCTTGAACCATGGGACTTTTGTTTATGCAAAACATAAATATTACATCTAGCAGTGTCAAATTCAAAGTGAAGACAAAGCGACAAACACACACACATATTTCATATAAATATATGAAATATATACATATATATGTGACTGTTTAGTTTGAAAAGCAAATAGTATTGGCAAAACCTCACAGAAACAGTCACTATTAACAATAATTTCAACTTTAGGCACAGGGCCAGTCATTTTTTTGGAGTGGCGGGGGGGGGGGGGGGGGGGGGGAATAAAAGTCAATTAAATTGACCCCAATACTTAACTGCTACTTTATTTTATTGATCTTGGAAGGATGAAAGGCAAAGTTGACCTTGGTGGGATTTAAACTCAGAATCTAACAAGCCATAACTAAATGCCACAAAGAAATTTGTCCAATTTACCAATTCACCACCCTACAATCATTGAGGTCAACTTTGCCTTTCAGCCTTACGGGGTCGATAAAAATAAAGTACCAGTAATGTACTGGGTAATTGCTGGCCTTGTGCCAAAAGTAGAAACAATTATTAATATACATGTGTGAATTGGCAGTATCAGTAGAGGGTTGGACGCCATGCTTTCTAGCATAGTTACGTCCCTTTACAGTCTGAGTTCAAATCCCGCCGAGGTTAACTTTGCCTTTCATCCTTACGGGGTCGATAAAATAAAGTACCAGTAATACACTGGGTAATTGCTGGCCTTGTGCCAAAAGTAGAAACAATTATTAATATATATGTGTATTTGGCTCTGCAGTATTTAACCCTTTAGGATTTAAACCGGTCGTATCCGGCCAGAATTTGCTCACCTCTTTCTGTACAAACCAGCTGTAACTGGCCACTCAGACTAATGTTAAGGTATTGTTCTCAAAACATGTTTAATGTATACATTACACAGAACCTACAGAACAAATACACATATATATGTTTATAATTTATTGCATTTATATTGAGTTTCACTTATTTATGCATTACTAGTGGGCTCATAAGGTTGAATAAGTCTACGAAACTGCAGGTAATACTTATTTACTGGCATCTGATGGAGTTAGACATATTAATGTCTTTGAAACCCTCCATGTCACAGCTAGAATAAATTATACACCATTCTACCCATCACTGAGTTCTATTTCTCCCATTTGTACACCTGGACCAGGTGGCGAACTGTATTCTTGAGCAAAACACTTCATTTCACATTGTTCAAGTCCATTCACCTGAAAATGAGTACCAGTAGTAGTTGGGGGAGAACCCTGCAATGAATTGGTGTCCTGTCCAGTGGGACATCTTGTACTTTCAAATGCTTAACACTGATGAAAAATGAAACTGAGGATAAGCACCAGCTTGAAAGCTTGGGAAAGTCAACAGGTTAAAATTAACTTTGTTTATTCATAGTCGGTGTTAAATATATTTTGATGATAACCATTATGCAACAGCTACGACTTCATCAGACAGCTGGAATTCGAACAAGAAAAAAACCCCAGAAAAACATAACGATGGAATAAAGATTACTTCTGTTATTTTGATTTTTTTATATGTTTATTGCTGAAATTTGATGTTTTCTCAAGGCACTGGTAGCATATATATATATATATATATATATATATATATATATATATATTAGAAGTGTGCTAGCAGCCAAAGTGTATGATAAAGTTATATCTGTATAAATACACAGTGTGTAACCGAGACTACACCAACATGTATAAATATATACACATATCTAATATGTAGGCATATGATACCCATCAAAACAGCTTTCTTTGTGGTTGATTGGATGATATACACATCTTCTGATGAGGTTTTAATAAGATCCAAAAATCGATTAAAGATGTTTATCATTTTTCAATTTACAGGAAAATTCGTATTTTCTGGCATATTTACACGCCTACAGATTAGATATCTGTATATATACATTGGTGCAGTCTCGAATACACACTCTGTATTTATACAGATATAACTTTTAAAATATATACATATATATATGTATATATATATATACAGTTTTTGTATATGTATATACACAGTTTTTGTATTTTAACGGCATAGGTTGAACAAGATTTTTTTTAGGCAATGTTTTACAACCGAATGTCCTTCCTGACACTAACTCTTTTTCTAAACCAGATACAATATATACATATATATATAATTAAAAATGATTATCTGAAGAGGAATAGAAGGGAACCACAGTTAAATGATGTACTCAATACATTAGTTGAGAAGGTATATATATATTTATATATATATATAAATATTTGGATGCCATAAATAAATGGGCTGAGGACAACAATATGCAGTTTATGACGGAAAATTTGAAACCCTCCATCATCAACCAGCAAACACAAGGCCATTACACTGGACCAGGATGTCTCACGATCAATATGGGACCTGGGTATTGACAAAAGTAAAGATGCATTGTTTGATGCTCACATTACCAAAATGGTGGCAATGTGCAGATGACTGGCTGGTTGAATTCAGAGGACTTTTAGAACAAGAGACCAGGAAAACGTATTGGTTCTCTGGGGGACATTTGCCCTCAGCTGGCTGGATTATTGCTCTCAGAACTAAAGCTCTACTTCTTGGAATGAAGATGAGAGAGGTATGCAGTGATACACATATGGAAGATCTTGGAAGGACTAGCACCAACCTTTGGTATTGAGAGTTGAACCAACCCTCGAACAGGATGCCACTGTGTAGTGCCAAAAGGTCCCATCTTTCACATATAGAGTAAGACCAGATAGTGCAATAACCTGGAGTTCAAAGGCCCCAGCTCTTAAATAAGCCGCAAAAAAATCTGAGAGATTTACATAGTGTGAATATAGATGTTTTCAAGAAATATCTCAACATTCTGCTAACCAAGATCCCACAGCATGAGATGAAGAACAAATAAGGGCAGCTGGCTATAGAATGTAGAGTGAAAATGGCAGTGATCCAGCATGGCCTCAGCCAGTCAACTGGAACAAGTAAAAGAGTATATATATATATATATAAAGCAGAAGGGATATTCAATTTGTTGGTAATTCAACAAATATAAATGTTTATAACTGATTCAGAGCACTCGACAAGTTTTCTGGAGTATAATATACAATGATATTAAATAAATGGAAACTATATTTATAAAACCATATTTATTCTATTATATATATTTTAAAGGCACCAAGATTTTGGTACGCTATCATCAGATAAAATACAAAGTGTGTTTTATAAATTTTGACATAACCAAGGAGAATATACCTTAACGGTTCAAGTTTTCCTTGGATAGTGAAGGGATAAGAGAAGAAAAGTCAGATATTTCAAATTATTAAGATGAGTATGTAAATGAGGTTTAGGTAAAAAGGCTGAAAAAAACGTTATTTTAGAAAATTTAAATAATTATGATAAGTTATTGTATGCGTAGGAAAGAGTAAGGAAGAAGAACTAGCATTTACGTTAATATGGGGAAAAAAGTGGAATATGATTCCAGAGTTTAAATTTATTCACCTATATTATGAGTTATAATATTGTATATATAATCAATTAGATTATATGAAGAATTATGGCTGTAAGTATTTTTATCTTATTACATTACGATAGGTTATATGAATATAAATATCTATATAGATTAATAATTGCGTATGTATTAGTATGATAGAGATAATTTACAATTATAAGTTGCTTATATATCAAATATGAGTTACAAAGGTGTTGATTTTGTATTTTACTTTAAAATAGTTGTGAGAGTAGAACAATTTGAGTAGAACAATTTGTGGATTCAAAAATTTTGTTCAACATTAAAAATGTTTTCAGAATATTGTTAATTTAGCGAAGTCATATAGATTATCAAACATATGTTTATGTTTGCACGATTGAGAAAGGAAAGATAACTCCAATTTTGTTTGTTAACCGTTAAATTTGATGAGTGATTTACTCCAAAATATATAGAGGAAATTATATATTATTTTGTGTGAGATCAATTATTTTAGTCGAAAGATGTGTGAATGTTTGAATAACAAAAAGAGAGAGGAAAAATGTAATGTGCTTTTCGTAAAGAGGATACATTTTCAGAATGTCATTTCATCTAAAAAATATATTTAGAGGGGTGTCCTTAGAAAAATAATGTCAGAATTAAAAATAATGTCAGAATTAAAATAATGTCGGAATTAAAATATTAAATATATATATTAAAAATATTATAAATATTAGAGATATTAAAAAATTTAGAAATATTAAAATTATAAAAAAATATTAAAAAATTTACATTTAAATTTTTAAAAAGGTAGGATCATTTTGAAGGTGTATAAGAATATTATAAATTAAAAATAGTTCTGAACGTGGAATTTTGGCGATGTCTGGTCTGCAAGAAGAAAATAATTCTGTTCTGAGATTAATAGAATTTTGACAGTTAATTATATAAAAAATTTCTTCAATACACAATTTACAGAATCTTGATAAAGCCATATTTCGGTATGCAGGTGCTTTCAAAATCGTTCTCCAAGATATTGAATAGTCTATATTGTTGTCTTTTAAATTCCAAATTAGATGTGAAAGTGAAGTAGAAGAATTTTAATCAGATCTCTTAAATGTATGATTATGGTTATTCCAGCCCTTTTACCTAAACCTCATTTGCATACTCATCTTAATAATTTGAAATATCTGACTTTGCTTCTCTTATCCCTTCACTATCCAAGGAAAACTTGGACCGTTAAGGTATATTCTCCTTGGTTATGTCAAAATTTATAAAACACACTTCGTATTTTATCTGATGATAGCATACCAAAATCTTGGTACCCTTGAAATATATATAATAGAATAAATATGGTTTTATAAATATAGTTTCCATTTATTTAATATCATTGTATATATATATATATATATATATATATATATATATATATATATATATATAAATATATATATATATTTCATATGAAAATGACTGATAATTTCAAACAAATGGAACAGTTTCAGTCATATAGTAGTCATTTCTAAATACACTTACATAACACTATAACTGAAATGATCAGTTCACAAAACCAGAAATTCATATCAATATATACTCACATTCAAGACGATGTAGGAGTCACCCTCATAGAAGGAACCATATTTTTCTTTAGGCCATTCTACAACTTTGAATTTCTGCAGAAATAAACAAATACAGGAAAATTTGGTAAAACATACATTTGTTGTGCATATATACATATATGTATATGTATACATATACATATGTAGAGAGAGATATATGTATATATGTATCTCTCTTTAAAGGAAGATATAAAATCGACTGCGATGTCTAGTGGTTTTGGCTTGTACATAGCAAACCTTCCCAAGAGTATACCCTTGAAAAGGCTTGCTACATACATGCCAAAACCCCCAGACATCATGGCCAGGTTCATACTCTCCTTTATACCCATTCTGCTCCTTCTCATTCACAGAGAACTATCCTGATATGTAGTCTCTCCGGTCTCACCACCTCAGACTTTCAATCTATCTCTCTCTATATATATATATATTAAATTAAAAGTTGAATGACATATATATATATATAAAATAAACATATCAAACAAATGAACTGTGATGTCATTAATGCCAAGCTGTATTGGCTTTTGCCTTTCCCTTGGACAACATCGGTGGTGTAGAGAGGAGACCTGTATGCATGCGCGACTGCAGGCCTTCCACTAACAAACTTGCCTGGACTTGTGTCTTGGGGGGGAAACTTTCTAGGTGCAATCTTAAGAGAATTAGGCCCCTTCAAAATCATATGTCTATCTGGTCTGTCTAAGTAAGTAAATATTTAAGTATAATAAATTATCTTCCTGTGTGAAGTTTTAGTATTAAATTTTACAGGCTGCCTCCTCAATAGCAAAGCTGTAAAGAAAGGATATCGCCATCATATTTTTTTTTAAAGAAAAGGGGGCTTTGCTCTCTTCCTCATTTTTTGTGTAACCATTCACTTTTTAAATTGCAGAGTTTTTGTAGTCTTAGATATAGAGATCATCTGTAGTTTACGACATATGTAGCTATATTTTATAGTGTTACATATAGAGAGCATCTGTAGTTTACGACATATGTAGCTATATTTTATAGTGTTACATATAGAGATCATCTGTAGTTTATGACATATGGAGCTTTATTTTATAGTGTTATATATGGAGATCATCTGTAGCTTATGACATATGGAGCTTTATTTTATAGTGTTATATATGGAGATCATCTGTAGCTTATGACATATGTAGCTCTGTTCTTTTCCCAATAATCCGAGTAGAGCCATACTCTGATTCAGGTTTCACTCAATAATTATGGGTATAAAATTCTGAAAGTAGACTTTGGGAAGGTACTAGATTTGCAGCCCCCCATCAATGGTAAATAGCTGCTAACTTCCACAAAAGAGCAAAATGTTGGTTTGCAGTCCAAACAACAATATCAATTCAGTTGAGTTTCAATTTGTTACTGTTTAATATTCTTAGGTTATACCAAGGAATTGTTTTATATATATCTAATTTTTTAATAAATATAAACACTTGAAAGTAGCTTTATATTGTGGAGCCAAACAACAACAACATTGAATTAGTTGTTTCAGTTTGTTACTGTTTATATCCTTAGGTTCTACCAGGCCAACAATTTTGAGGGGGGAGGGAAGGAAAAGTTGATTATATTGACCCACTACTTGGGATCTGAACTCAGAACAGGAAGAGCTGGAACAAATATCTACTTTTAATAATAATAATAATAATAATAATAATAATAATAATTGTTTCTACTTTAGGCGCAAGGCCAGCAATTACCCAGTGCATTACTGGTACTTTATTTTATCGACCCCGTAAGGCACAAGGCCAGTAATTTGGGGGAGGGTGCTTTATTTTATCGACCTCGTAAGGATGAAAGGCAAAGTTAACCTCGGCGGGATTTGAACTCAGACCGTAAAGGACCGTAACTATGCTGGAAAGTATGGCGTCCGACTCTACCGATACTGCCAATCCACCACCCTTAATAATAATAATAATAATAATTGTTTCTACGTCAGGCACAAGGCCAGCAATTACCCAGTGTATTACTGGTACTTTATTTTATCGACCCCGTAAGGATGAAAGGCACACAAGGGCTAACATGAAGAAAAACATTACAGACGGCACAGAACAGTACAGGACAATACAAAGTGGGTTTTGGCCATGTAAAAAAAGGTTATAACAAGAAGATAGAAATATAAAAAAAAATTCAAACAACAAAAAATTCACCAATAGTAGGGGAACTTCCGAGGGTCACACGTGACGAAAACCACACAAGAGACCACGGTCACCCTGACCACCAGGGCATGCGCCCTCTCTCAGTTTTCTCACTCCACAGTCTACAGGCGTATACTCAGAGCGGGCCCATTCACTCGGATCAGACTCACCACTTTCACCCACCTGTCAATAAACTTACTAGAAGATAACACTTGCCTCTCCACCCTGATTTTCCTCTTCAAGTGAAACTTGAAAAAGTTAATCAAGGATTGGCTGGAGAGGAAAGTGTCCATCTTCAACCCTTTCAACCTTGTCCACCACACAATCTCTTTCGCCATCGCCACCAGGCAGATGAAAACTGCCTGCCGTTCCTCCTCTTTGAAGGAGGATAGTGGGGCTATCTGCACAATGGAGTCAGTGGATAACCGGATCCATCCTACACATGACATAGCTCCACAAGTCAGCAATCCTCGGGCACTGAACAAGTGCATGCAGGATGGTTTAATCGCCCTGCGTGCATCTCGGACAGGCTCGGCTGACAGCACCTCCGTGCCTGTAGAGCTTATCTCGAACCGGTAACGCTCCGCGGTAGCACTGCCAGGCCAGGGATTTCTGGAAGTTGTCCATGGGCCCCGGGCTGAAAGCTCTCTTGAAGAGAGTGAACAGCTGATCATCTTCGACGCCCAGGGTCTCCCCGAGAACATCGTCGCTCTTCCCCTCCAGCTGGTAGAGGGTGGTGAGCACTTGGAGGCATTCCAGCTTCCAAGCGCTATCCCTCGGTATTTTCCTGATCCAGGACTGCAGCTCCGTCAAGGAGACAAGCTGGGGAGAAGTGCGTCTGGCAAATGGCGACCACACCCGTTCACTGTCAAGGAAGCACCAGAGATGTCACAGCCTCAGTGCATGTTTGCACATCATAAGCCACAGCATGCCCAGTCCTCCACGCAACAGGTGCTGACAGCAAATGGATCGTCTGACCATGGGAGCACATCCCTTCCACAAAAGGTGGAAGAGAAAGCACTCTATTTTGGTCAGAATTGGGCGGGGGCAAGGTAGCAGATGATGGACGCGATGTACGCATTCGCCATCTCTGCTCGACCTTTCAGAAATAGCCTCCTCTCGGCTCATTTCTGGGAGAGAGGCCACCCTGCATGTCACCTCGCTCCAGTTTTTCTCCATCTGGAGGTCCGGACCAAACCAGACCCCGAGCAATTTAACCAGTCCTTCCATCCAGCGCCCCACAACGCTGTCAGAAAGCATGGACTTGCCTCTCCAGGTGCCGAGTTGCAAGCCCACCGACTTTTCCTGGTTTATTTTTGCTCCTGTCACCACTTCGTATTCCTTGAGAGCGGTGCCGAGCATCTGGACATGTTTGGTATTTGACACCACTACGGCAACATCATCGG
Organism: Eledone cirrhosa; assembly: GCA_964016885.1. Lineage (NCBI taxonomy): Eukaryota > Metazoa > Mollusca > Cephalopoda > Octopoda > Eledonidae > Eledone > Eledone cirrhosa. The sequence goes on from OZ024740.1 coordinate 102,652,140, forward strand.
TGTAAGCTGACATGGATCTCCCGCATCCAGTTCGTATGGGACATCTCTCATCACCTCCAATTTGTGCAGTAACGGCTCGAGGGCCAATACGTACAAGAGGGACGAGAGGGGACAACCCTGGCGGCCCGAACGGATGATGCTGAAAGGCTGCGACAGGTGACCATTCACCCTCGCAATCGAGCAGCGATTCAGCCCCTAAAAATGGGCCTGAAGCTGGCCACCTCGAGAACCGTAGCTAGGTACCGATGGTCAACCCTATCAAAAGCTTTAGATTGATCCAAGTTGCCTCACCTGTGCCAGGTTCCTTAACCATCCTCTCTATGATGTATTGCATGAGATGAAGGTTGTCATGGATGGACCTGTCCAGAATGGTGCATGTCTGCGCCTCTCCTACCAGATCACCGACGACAAGTGACAATCTCTTTGCTAACAACTTGGCCAAAATCTTGAGCTCTGCGTTTAGTAGAGTTATGGGGCTGAAGTTGTCTATAAAGTCCCTCTTGTTCGGGTCTTTTCTCAGCAGCGCCACCGCTCCCCAGCTCACAAAAATAGGAATGCTTCTGTTCTGCTGCCAGTTGCAGTAGACATCTGCCAAGAGGTTGCCGAACAAGTCTGGCATGGACACATAAAGCTCGTAGGGCCAACCATCGAAACCTGGCAATTTACCCTTCATGCAGTCATACATCGTATTTTATCGGCTGTTATTGGTTTTCCGCAGCACTGTGTTGCAGTTGTCGAGAGCCGCGGCAGTCTGTCGAGGTATGCACCAAAGTCCATACTCCGATCTGGCCCGCCACTGCTCCCGAACAGTTGAGCAAAGTGCTGTTGAAAAGCCGCACACATCTGCTCGGGTTCAAGCAACATGCACCCGTTTTGATCAGGCAAAGACCGAATTGTGGATTTGTTGCCCCGCCATGCCTCCACCACCCGGGCCCATTGAACGGCTTTCGTCCCCTCGTGTCTCAAAGCACATGCTCTAGCTCTGACAACGCAGCCTTCATGCTTTACGTTGAAGAATTGGTCGAGTGCCAATCTCGCCGCAAGCACGTCGGTTGCGATGCCTGTCCTAAACGCCTCTTCTAGCTTTCTAACTAGCTCTCCTACTCTATTTTCTTCTATCATTACTCCTTTGCTAAACCTTATCGATTCTACTCTAATAGCCCTTTTCATGGTAAACCACCACCTGTTGTTGACGCTGATGCAGTCCTGGTCGGTTTGGATGAGCATCTCCATTCCAATACCGACCAGTCCTCTCTCCCCAACTTCTGTACCTGCAGAATGGTTTTTCTATCCTCCATGCCCGCAAGAACAGACACGACCAGTCAAGGCACAGGTACGTAGGGTGGACCTGGATTACTCTGACCTTTGCAAATTTTTTCCCACAGTAAAACGGGACTAACGTTATGTCATCACTCCATTTTTGCTTCCTTGGTGGTAGCAAAAAGGACGTTCACAGTAGCATATTTCTTGCCACGGGTGATGTGGGTTTTCTGTGCCCACACAGTTCCCAAGGCCTTCTGGATTTGGGCCTCTGAGGCTCTCTCCACACAACGCGATTTTGTGGCAATTGTGCGGTATGACACTGTGCGTCACTCTTGTTCCTCCAGGAAGCTGGTTGGTGGTTTCAAGGACACTGAAAATTCAGTTCTGGTTACCATGTGTCTTGCAACCGCCAACTCCTCCTCTGTGATCAGGACTGTTTCTACGCTGTGAACTACCTTTGCAAAAGAGATGGTCCCTTTTTCAATGGCATCATTGTTGCCGCCGCTACTGCTGCTACTGGTCTTGTTGTTGGTGTTGTTGTTGTTGCTGCTGCTACAAATGGTGTTGTTGGTGTTGCTGCTGCTGTTGCTGCTACTACTCTAAGGAGGGACAGGCCAGTTGGCCACACCGAACCCGTCTCACAATGTTACCATAGTTTGGAGGTTTAATACCCCAAGGGTTATTTTTATTTAGCCATTTTATTTTTAGACATTAGAGCCTGTGAAGTCAAAACATCAAGAACAATCAACTGTACTCTTTTTTTTATTTTCCTGTTATTGTTAATACTACTGCTGCTGTTGCTGCTACCTCCTTTCTTGTCAAATGCATCAGCAGCAGCCGCTTCTTGACCACCTCTTGATGAAGAAGAGAATGAAATGACCTTTGCCTGACTTTCACTATTTGACGATGAAGAAGACGAAAAGGAAAGCGAGACTCCACGCTGACAGCTTGGTGAAGAAAGAAATTGTTGTGAGGGAAGACAAGGTAGAGAACGATAGCTTGGTGAAGGAGTAATTTTTGTGTGGAGACATAGAGAAACAGATTTTTTGAATGACGCCATATCTCTCTTTTTTTTTGTGGGCGTATTTGCTAAATCCAAAGTTCAAATTGGAATTTAGTCCAGAAGGGCTAAATACCGATTAATTTCGACCACCTCAAAAGAAGCAGGGTGTGTTTAAATACAAAACAATATAAATTTTTACAATAAGTTCGCAATCTTCAAAAATCACAAACTTACGGGAGCAAAATTTTCCTGTGACCTGTATACTTCCACAATAATAATAAGAATTGTTTCTACTTTTGGCACAAGGCCAGCAATTATCCCAGTGGGATTTGAACTCAGAATGGCAAGGGTCGTAACTCTGTGTGTCAAAGCATGGTGCCCGACCCTCTACCGATACTGCCAACCCACCGCCGTATAATAATAATAATAATAATAATAATAATAATAATAATAATAATAATAATAATTGTTTCTACGTTAGGCACAAGGCCAGCAATTACCCAGTGTATTACTGGTACTTTATTTTATCGACCCCGTAAGGATGAAAGACAAAGTTAACCTCGACGGGATTTGAACTCAGAATGGCAAGGGCCGTAACTCTATGCGTCAATGCATGGCGTCCGACCCTCTACCGATACTGCCAATCCACCGCCAATAATAATAATAATAATGATTTCATTTATTGGCCACAAGGGCCGACATGTAAGGGACAATACAAAGACAGGGACAGTGGGGGTTTACAATAAGGTCAAGTAAAAGTGGACAATGGCAAGACTAATTTAACAATGAAGATATCATCATCATCATCATCATCAACGTTTAACGTCCGTGTTCCACGCTTGCATGGGTTTGGACGGGGGTTTTCCCACTTGAGGCAAGAGTGATTGTCTTGCTCGCATAGGACAGTCTGGCAGGTTTTCTACAGTTGGATGCCCTTCCTAACACCAACCACATTTACAGTGTGGGGCTGGGAGGTTTTTACCGTGTTGCCTACACGGCCACATTACAGCGTGGACTGTGTTTTTTTTTGTCGTGACACCTACACGATCTCATTTGTTTCGGCCTGGATGGTGTGGCACCAACATAACTTTACATAGAAGGGGGCGGTGTGGATGGGGTGGGGGTGGTGGGACGGGGGTGTATTTTGTTAGAGATGCCTACTGACTGTAGTAGGTTTTACTTTGTACTTAGGTAAGGCGGGTCTTCTCTATTACTGAGTACCGCCAAAGGTCTCGGTCCAGTGACATTGTCTTGGTGAGGTGTAAGTGTGTGAGGTCGGAGTTTATCAGCTCGTCCCAGGTTTTTCTGGGTCTGCCTATTCCATGGCTACCGTCTATCTTTATTGCCCTGCACTTTGTTATACAGCTATCGTCCTTCATGCGCATCACGTGACCATACCAACGTAGCCTTCTCTCTAGTAAACAACATCTGATCCCTCTTATTTCTAATTTTTTTCCTTAGTTCGTTTATGCTTTGTCGTTCACGTATATTACTATTACACATCCAGCGGAGCATGCAAGCTTCGTTTCTCTCTAGTCTGCGTATATCCTCTGCACACAATGCCCAGGTCTCACTGCCATGCAACATTGCTGTTCGTATGCAGGCATCGTACAACCTGCCTTTCATTTTTAGGGAGAACCCTTTAGCGGCTAATAGTGGTATAAGCTCTCTGAACTTTTTCCACCCAGTTCTGACTCTAGCTACTGTACTTTCAGAGCACCCTCCCCCACTGCTGATTTTGTCACCCAGGTAATGGAAAGTGTCCACTATTTCTATATAACCATCTGGGCAGTTGAAAGAGCTAGTATTTTGTGGGCACTTGCTGCTACTTATTTCCCCAGAACACCGGCCACATGTAAAATCTATGTTCTTAGTTAGCTTACCTGTGATCCCACTACATCTTTTATGCACCCAAACTTTGCATTTGGGACACAAAATGGAATTTCTACCTACGCCTTTCCTACACTCTGCGCATGGCCACTTCCCGGAGGGGACCGCCGCCTTATTTTCTTTCTTACAAACTAGAACTTTAGTCTTAGCCAGGTTAATTTTAAGGCATTTTGATTCTAGGCCGTGCTTCCATGTTTGGAATTTCTTCTCTAGCTTGGCCATTGATTCAGCTATGAGCGTTAGATCATCTGCGTATAGGAGTTCCCATGGGCAGCCGGTCTTGAACTCCACTGTTATAGCCTGGAGGGCAATAATAAATAGTAGGGGGCTAAGAACAGAGCCCTGATGAACACCAACTTTTACACTAAACTCTTCACTATATTCGTTGTTAATTCTAACCTTCACTATATTCGTTGTTAATACAAATATAAAATAAACTATGTATAAATATAACAAAATAAATAAATTCCCCTATCAGGGGTGGACGACCCAGGGGTGACTCGGGTACCCCACCAATCCTGAACCACCCTGCGCCTCTAGGGCACCCAGGGAGAGCACCCCTCTCCTCAAATTAGCTAGCCTATAGGCGCATGGTCAGAGTAGGCCCATTCACACAGGCCATTCTCACCACATTCATCCACCTTTTAGCAAATGCACTGGGGGGCAGCACTTCTCTCTCCACCCTCACCTTCCTTTCCAGGTGAAACTTGAAGAAGTTGATGAGGGATTGGCCAAAGAGAAAAGTGTCTGTCTTCAGTCCGTTTAACCTGGTCCACCATATAACCTCTTTCGCAACTGCCACCAGACAGAGGAAAATTTCCTGCTCTTCCTGACCTAAGGAAGGTGGCGGGTCGATCTTCACTATGGACTCAGCCAATAGCCGGATTCGTTCCACACGCGACAGTAGCTGTTCGACATAACTCCACAAGTCAGTAATACACGGACATTGGACAAGTGCGTGCAGAACGGTTTTGTCGCTCTGTGCGCTTCTTGGGCAGGTCCGTCTGACAGCACTTCCGTGCCTGTAGAGTTTATCCTGAACCGGCAGTGACCCCCGGTAGCACTGCCAAGCGAGGGATTTCTGGAAATTGTCCATCATCCCCGGCTTGAAATCCTCCGGACAGACTAGTTATTTCGACTTCGTCAAGGCCCAAAGCCTCTCTGAGTGTGTCATCGCACTTGCCCACCACTAATCCTCTATAGAACTCGAGAGTGGAAGTTCCCATGATTGCATTGCCCACTTGGTAGAGGGCAGTGAGTGCCTGGCAACATTCCAGTTGCCAGTCACCCAGTCTCGGCCTCTTCTTGACCTAGGACTGCAGCTCAGTCAAAGAAACGAGCTGCAGAAGGGCCCATCTGATAAACGGCAACCACACCTGTTCACCGTTGAGGCAGAATATCTGGAGATGTTGCAGCCTCAGTGCATGTCTGCACATCATTAGCCACGGCATGCCCAGCCCTCCGCATAGAGGATGCTGGCAGCAGATGGACCGCCTCACCAACGAAACTTGTCCTCTCCACAAGAATTTGAAGAGGAGCCGTTCCAACTTGATGAGGCGCGGACGGGGGCAAGGCATGATGGTCAGGTGGTAGTAGCTGACGGACGCGATGTACGCATTCGCCACCTTCGTGCGACCTTTCAGCGATAGCTTCCTCGCAGCCCATTTTTGGGTGAGACTGGCTACCCTGTTCGTTACCTCGTCCCGATTCTTATCCACCTGGAGGTCTGGCCCGAACCAAACCCCGAGCAACTTTACTGGTCTGTCCGTCCAGCGCTCGACGACGCTGTTGGACGGCATAGACTTGCCTCTCCAGGTGCCGAGTTGCAAGCCCACCGACTTTTCCGGGTTAAGTTTTGCTCCCGTCAACCTTTCATATTCCTCCAATAAGTTGCTGACCACCTCGATTTCTGAGGTGTCCGATCTGTGATGTCATCCGCATAAGCCGACACAGCCCTTCCATGTCCCAGTTCGAGCGGGATGCTCTGCAACAGCTCCAGCTTCCGCAGTAAAGGCTCGAGAGTCAATACGTACAGAAGGGAAGAGAGAGGACACCCTTGACGGACCGATCAGGAGAGTCGAAATTTACACCTTACCCTCTCTATCATGTATCGTATGAGGTGGAGATTGTCGTGTATGGACCTGGCTGGGATTGCACAAGTTTGCGCCTCCCCAACCAAATCCTTGACGACAAGCGCCAATCTCTTTGCTAACACGTTGGCCAAAATCTTAAATTCTGTGTTGAGCAGGGTTATGGGCCTGAAGTTGTCTAATGTATCCCTCTTGTTCTCATATTTCCTTATCAGCATCACCACTCCCCTGCTCACAGACTAGGAATAGTCCCATTCTTCCGCCAGTAGCAGTAGAGCGCTTCGAGGAGATCAGAGAACAAGTCTGGCATATTTACGTAAAGCTCATAGGGCAGGCCATCCAAGCCGGGTGACTTGCACCTCATGCAGCCGACAAGAGCATCCTGAATTTTGGCTGAAGTAATCGGCCTTTTGCAGCGCCCAGCATCGACCGTCGAGATATGCGGCAAGCCATCAAGGTAGGTACTGAAATCCGCTCTGACCCGCCAGTCTCCCCGAACAACCGAGCAAAGTAAAGTGCTGGTGAAAGGCCTCACCCATCCGCTTGGAATCGTGTCCGTTTCGGTCCGCCAAAGACCAAATTGTGGTTTTATTACCATGGTGCGCCTTCGCCACACGGGCCTATCAAACCGCTTTGGTTCCCTCGTTTCTCAGCGCATGCGCCTTAGATCTGACAATGAAACCTTCGTGTTTCGCATTCTCGCCACTAGCACATCAGTTGCAATGCCACTACAAATAGCCTCATCTAACTTATCTACCAGCTCCCCCTCCTTTCTATTTTTCTCTAACACTAGTTCTTTGCTGAACTCTATTGAAGTTACTCTAATCTCTCTTTTGAGAGCCCCCACCATCTGTTGTTGATGATCCCCCCTGTTAACTTTTGCTTAACTAAATTGTTGACTCGGTCCCTGTAAGCCTTACGTGCCGAAGATTACATGTTCAGCTTCCAGTAACCCGGTCCCAACCTACACCTTTATCTAGGTCGACCATACAGATCACAAATTTGTGATCTGAATAGGTGACCGTTTTAAAAAGTGGGCAGCCTACACTATTTCTATCTATTTTCCTAATGATGATCCTGTCTATATACGATCTAGATGACCCTATGCGGTTGGTCCACGTCCACACTGGCGCATTCAGGAAATCTAGTCGATACCTGTCAGACAGTTGGAACTGGCTGATTAGGTGCTTGAGGCTTTTGCACCCCTTCACTCCTATCAGCTACTCCCACACAATCCCAGCATGCATCTAAGATGCCGTTCCGGTCCCCCGCTAACAGTAAAGGGTGAGATGTACCCAGAAAGGTTTCCAGGCACCTAAAGAAGTCCGGTCGTTCGGCCCCAGTAGGGGCGTAGACAGCCAGCAGTCTAAAGGCACCACCTTCGCTACTGCTCACATCGAGGACCACCAACTTACCATCCGAGTCCCAGAAGATCAACCTTACCTCGAGATCCAGGCCTTTCCTAAACAGCACTGCCACTCCATCTCCCATTCCCAGCCTGCTAACAGATGTGAAGATCTGATAGTCGTCAAAAATGGGGGCTAGTGCATGCGTGTCAGAAATCCTGGTCTCCATTTCCAGAGACCTGAGGTCATTGAGCAGGCGACCCTGCTTCCAGGGTCACCCCAGGCTGTGAACATTTAAACTTCCTACTCTTAATATGGCCATGTTGGCAAGCTAAAAGAGAGAGGGAAGGTTTACTTACCTCCCGGGGTGTTGTAAAGGTCAGGTGGTTCGACCTCCATGGTTGGTGGGGTTTCTTTTGGGAACCCCTTGAAAAGTCTCGATGTGGGTTTCACATTCGTGGTTCCCACATCTTGAGGAAAGCTCTCCCGAATTTCTTTGAAGGAATCGAGCGACATTCGGACCAGAAGCAAATCTTCTGGCGCGCAAAATGTGCTCATTTCAAAGATCTCCCTCTCTGTTTGAATGTCCTCGCTTCGTGCTAAGAGGGCCATCAGTTTATCATTGGCCCTTCTGACAAGCACGAAGTTTTTAACATGTTGTTGGTGTGGTTTTTTTTTGTTTTCGTTTTGGTGACTGTGGTGGTGATTGTTTTGGTGGTGTTGTTTCGGGTATGTCTGTGTTTGTTGTAGGTGTGGTGTCTGCAATTTCAGGTATTTGTGTGTTTATTTGTACTTGTGTTTGTTTAGGTTGTTTGAGTTTTGGGGATTGTGGGGGTGGTGTTGATATTGATACGTTGCTTCTCCACAGACGAAGCATTGTGGCCTTCTTCCCTCAGTGATTAATTGGATTGTTGTTCCGTCCTGCAAGTGGGCAAAATCCGGGATGTTGTTGATGTCCTTTGGTTTCATTTGGAGAAGAATCTCCAAATCCATTCCGGACCAGTCTTCTCTCTCTGTCCTTTTGATATCTAGGAGGGTAGTGTCTGCCCCCTCCTCGATTACGCATCCCAGGAGCCACCATATGTTCCTGGTGGGATCCTGGGAATGTGGACCTTTACTGCCCTTTTGCCCATGTGGGACGGATGCATGATAATGCGTTCCATTCTGCAGAGGTCACCGAATGCTTAATAGCAAGGGCCTCAGTTTTGAACAGTACCGAGATGGTCCCGAACCGCTGCTTGGCCCTTGCTTAATACTCGATGTCACTTCCGATACACCTCAAAACAGCCTTGACCTCTGCTTGACTGGCGACTACTACTTTGCGTGTCTGCACTGAAATGCATCGAAAGTACACCGTCCTCCTTTGCATGGCAGCTATTTCCCCGTCCGGCATGGTCAGGTTTGCCCAGGACTTCTCTCGTTTAATTAACCTCCATGCTTGGGCCAACTACATTGAAAAAGCGCTTTGTTTTCGCTGCTGCCACTGCAAAGGTGGTGCCTCCATTGCTCTTGTTAATAATAATGATAATAATTTCTTTATTCACCACAAGAAAAACATTATAACAGCACAAGAAGACATAGAGTGTGTACATTACACGTTTTTAGACTACAAAAAAAAAAAAAAAAAAAAATGGTGATATGATGATGACCATCACCCAGTAATATTTTCATGAAGTTAACTGTTATCTATAAGAGCTATATAAAGAAAACAATAACTAGTCTATGTTGTTTATTTCAACAATGAGTGTGGGATGAAAACAGGATGTAGAAGCAGTGGAGGATAGGAGAAGGAAATAATTTAAAATGTTATCACAAGTAGTTTAATCCCACGTCATTCCTGATCCAGCAGACCAACAACCAAAAGGTATTTCTTTTATGATCATCTCCTATTTTGGGGACTACATTATCCAACATGGCCTTCTTTTTAAGAATGTAGGGTATTATAAAACTTTGGGTGCTATTTCCAGCAAGTGTTAAGTTATAAATTGGTTGCTAGTGAGTTTATGCATACAGAATAGAACTACACACACACATACAGCTACATAAAGTAGAAGTAGTAGAGAGTATCCATTACTATTGACTGTTATTGAGGATTTGGTAATGTGGTCGTGTATGGCAAAAGCACCCAGGTCCCACTGTAACGTGGTCGTGTAGGTGTCATGATAAAAAAAAACCAGTTCACACTGTAAATTAGTCATGTAGGCATCACAACAAAAAAGCACCCAGTACTCACTGTAAATGAGGTTGGTGCTAGGAAGCATTCAGCTGTAGAAATCAAGCCAAAATTGGTTGTGTATGAACATGACATAGTCAGATGACCATGTCATGCTCATACAGAAACACAAACCCTCCATCTCAATTTTACTTTTGAAAAATCATAAGAACTATGAAACCGGTCAAGTAAATAAATATACTTAAAGTCTCCAGTTGTATTTTCAATTTCTTTTCCTTATATATATATATAAGGAAAAGAAAATGCAACTGGAGACTTTTAAGTATATTTTTCCATGCTTGCCAGGGTTAGACGGGTCGTTCATGCTGGGAAGCATGTCTGGTCGAGTATTTTACAGCTAGATGCCCTGCCTAACATCAACCACATTTACAGTGTGGGACTGGATGGCTCTGTTATGAGGCCAGGTGGCTGTGCCTCACAACGGAACCACAGTTTTAGAGCTTGACTTGTCTCACAGTGGAACCTTAGTTTTGCACCCTTGTACTGGATGGCACCAATACCCATCTCACAGTGTAGCCATAGTTTTGCACCCTTGTACTGGATGGCACCAATACCCATCTCACAGTGTAGCCATAGTTTTGAGACACAGTACTGGATGGCACCTATATAAGAAGGGACAGGCCAGTTGGTGGCACCAAACCCATCTCACAACGTTACCATAGTTTGGGGGTTTAATACCCCCAGAGTTATTTTTACTTAGCCATTTTATTTTTAGACAATAGAGCCTGTGAACTCAAAACATCGAGAACAATCAACTGTACTCATTTTTTTTTTTTCCTGTAATTCCTGAGGGAGTCGCAGGGGCACCGTTGTGGCATATGGTGTTTCTTGTGCATTTTAAAACTTGATGGTCTCCATCTTCTCTCCAGGAAGAATTGATCTCAGTACTAGACTGGTCCTTTTTTTATTGACCTTGAAAGGATGAAAGGCAAAAGCAAAGTTGACCTCAGCAGGATTTGAACTCCGATCATAAAGGGCCATAACTCTATGTTGCAAAGCATGGCATCCAACCTTCAACCAATACTGCCAATCCACTGCCCTAGTTTATAAATAATGTCCTGAAACCTTGATTTCACAAACACCCAAAAAGTTAACAAAAGAAGCTGGTTAAAAATTCTGTATGGAACTGGATTGGCTATCCAGAATATTTTGTATCCACCTCTCCTTCATTCACCAAAACCTGGTGACATGACTACCATCATAGCAGAATCAGAGAGAGATCACATGAAGATTAGAGAGTCATTCCAGGTAGAGCTGCTACTTCTCTGAATTGAGGGGTCCCCATTCTCATACTATGGATATGTGGAAAGAATCGCTGGACAGATTTTACAGGCAAAATCAATGAGCAGGAGACCCAGGGGTAGACCCTAAACAAGATGGTTGGATAACATCAATGAGGTTGGTTGGTCTCACTTGAGGATCCAGCCAGATCAATTGGAGACAGTTGCTCCTGACATGGGAAGGTGTGTTTGAGGACTGTGCCCCAACAACTCTCTCAGGAATAAGTGGGCAAATGAGGAGGAGAAGGAGAAGGGGGAAAAGACAAATTACAGAAAACAGATGGTCAGTGAGAGATAGAGGATCAAGATGGTCTCAGCTTCCACACTGTGTCATATATAATTAATGAATTAATGAGTGTATGCCAGGTTTAACTACTTACCTGCTATAGAACTATTGGATCAAGGTCTAACTTAAGGTAAACAACAACGTGGAAGAAGGACCCTTATCTTCTCTCTTACATACATACACAATATGTAGACAGAGCTTAGATAGACATGTATAAATATGCAGAAGGATGGACAAACAGACAGACAGATAGTGTGAGAGATTCAAATAAAGAGAGAAAGAGTGATAAGTACTAGATAGACATATTCACCTACCTCAATTCTCCAGACCAACAGACCAACTTCTTTTCCAGCAATCTGCCAAGCTTTCTCCTGAGATGCTGATTCCTCTGCAGAAATTAGAAAATAAAACAATAACATCAAAGTGACTTAGTTTCTTTTATCATCATTATCATTATCACCATTTAACATCTATTTTCCACTCTTGCATCAGTTATACAGGTTGTCAGATTATGGGACAAGTCAGGTCAGGTGGCCACGTCTTGCTCATATTGACCTCTATTTTGGCTTCATTTCTATGGCTGGATGTCCTTCCTAATGCCAACCACATTATAGTGCAGACTGGGTGCTTTTTATCATGGCACCAAAATGACCATCTAACAGGGGTGGACTGGGTGGTTTTTAATCATATCACCAACATGACCACTTTACAGGGTAGTCTGGACACTTTTTGTTGTATCACCAGCACAACCATCTTACAGAGTAGACTGGGTGCTTTTTTGCCGTGCCACCAGCATCACGACTTTATAGGGTGGGCTGGGAGCCTCTTGTCATATTACCAATATGACCACCTTACAGGGTGGATTGGGTGCTTTTGTTGTTGTGGCTTCAGATCACCATACAGAGTGGACTAAGTGCTTTGTTTTGTTGTGGCAACAACATTGTGGAAGAACTGATGTAGAGTGTGCCCAGCTTTCCAAGTATGAGTTGAACAGGACAAGAGAGGTGCATCAGGAGTATGGAAGGTGAGGAGGAGAACGAGTGTGCCAGTTGGATACGGAGTGGGATATTTAGTTGATGAGGGCTGAGTATGACGACTGTGGAAGGGTAGGGAGAAGATTGTTGCAGACTAGTGTCCTCTACATATTTGTTTCATTTCATCCTGTGCACATGAGAAGGTGGGTCTTCTGCGGTACAGCAGATATCTTGATCCTGTATCATCTCCTGTATCATACACATCACATGTCCATAACACTGCAATCTCCTCTCCTACACACTGCATCTGATCCCTCTTATGTCCAGTTTCTCTCAGTTCATTAATGCTTTCCCATTCATGCACACTATTATTACTCATCCATTGATGCATGTAGGCTTCATTTTTTTTAAAAATCTTCTTGGGTCCTCTGCACACACTTGCTAGCCTGCCTGATCCCACTACATCTCTTGTGTACCCATAGTTTGCATTTGGGACATAGGATGGTATTTCTACCCACTCCATTCCTGCACTCTCAAAGCTGCCCCTTGTGTTTTTTTTTTTTTTGCATAACTTTTGAAACAAAGCAAATTTTTCTCTGAAATTTAAAGATTTTTCCTAGAATTTACTCTTTAAATGCTCACATAACTGATTTTGAAAAAAAATTACCTCGTTGCCATGGAAACAACAGGTGTAAGACAGAGGGTATAAAATGATGATATTTCTTTCATTTTTCTTGTTACAAAATTTGATTATATAACCAAAACAATATTGCCAAACAACATTACCAATCTAATGTAGGTGTTCCGAGTTTCTATGGCAACCATGTGGTTACCATGGGAAAAATATTTTATCCATGTTGCAAAATTTTTGACATTGTTGTTTCATTTAGTAGCAAACATGGCAAAGAGAAGGTATATGACAGTACCTATATGCAGTACATATATCCCTGTAAAGTTTCATGGCCATAGCCTTAGTGTTCCTAGAAACATTTTGAACACTATAATAATATTACATTTTAACACCTTTTGGTAAAACTGATGACACCAGCAACATTTTTGCAATGCAGAAATGTTTGCCTTTTAATGGTCTATACTTATGCTAAGTTTCAATGTCATAGCATTAGTGATTCAAGAATAAAACAATGTGTATGGGTAGGGTTATGAGAGTGCCCCCTCAAGGTTTCTGGTGCCCCTAAAATGCTATGCTTCCAGGTCAAAAGTTTCTTCTCTAATTCTGCTAAAGATTTGGCATATAGGGAAGTTCTGGTGGGCAGCTTGTCTTAAACTCTTCCATTATAACCTGCAGGCTGTGGATTGGCAGTATCGGTAGAGGGTCAGACACCATGCTTTGGTGCATAGAGTTATGGCTCTTGCCATTCTGAGTTCAAATCCCACTGAGGTTAACTTTGCCTTTCATTCTTACGGGGTCGATAAAATAAAGTACCAGTAATGCACTGGGATAATTGCTGGCCTTGTGCCAAAAGTAGAAACAATTATAACCTGCAGGACAATAATAAACAGTAGAATGCTAAGAATAGATCCTTGGAGGACCCCAACTTGCACATTAAATTCTTCATTATAATCATTGTTAATTCTAATCTTGCTGACTCCGCCACTGTACATGGTTTGTACCACCCTGGAAGGCGTGCTTGAGGATTCTGCCCACACGATCATCCCATGAATAGAAGAAGACACCCACACATAAATACAGGCACACACAGACACACACATATATACATGCAGAATCATAGACACAGGCATCAAACAAAGAGAAAATTACAGATAGACAGAAATAATAAACCAAAGAAAAAAGCTTTGAAAAGACAAGAACAGGAGACTGTGTCATTAGGAACACTTACTTTTAACACTTTTCTCTGTGTCGGAGCCAAATAATGCAAGATTACTGTCTTTCCAGTCATATTCTTTTGCCTTAATACACCCTGAAGGAAAAAAATTAGAACAAATTTGCGTTAGAAAAATAAAATACTTTTATAAGAAAATAAACACAATAATATGTTATATAATTTCCTCCACAACTATTTAAAGTGTTTCTATAATTATTTCAAAATTTATTTTAGACAAAGAGGAGTCGTTAAGAAAGACGGCAAACCAATCACACCATAATCATTTCTGTTCACTATAATAATGTCTTCAGGTTTTAAACAACACATACAATTTTATTCTTTGATCAATCACAATTTCAAATCAGCAATAAAGTGTTAGAAACTTGATTCTTTATTATTTTTCTTTTTTTACCTTAATTTATTCATATGTCCTGATATTTAGAGATTAATATCTCTTCTTCTGAGGGAAATAAAGGAGCTATTCCAGTGTCCGGTGCTGACCAGCCTGGTATAACAAGCCACATTTGACACTGAAATAGTTCCTTTAATTTCCCCAGGAGAACAACAACAACGACAACAACAACAACCATAAAAATCTTTTGCCACAATAAGCAAAGGAAGTTTTACAAATATTGATATTTTCAATGCGAAAGAAATGATCAACAAAGGAAAAAATATATTACCTTCGAGGAAAAAAGGGGATTTAAAATCACCTCTCCGCCACAAATCAAAGCCGACACAATGCGAAGGACTGATTTTTCGCACGCTTTTGAACACACAAAAAAAACGGCTTTCCTTACTCAAGGCGAAATTGAAATCGTCTTGAAAGAGGCAATGCCACACATACACTTCATTCAAAGGGCTAAACTATACGGAAGCATTTCGGTGCTCTTCAAATTTTAGGTCCTTGCAAAAAAATACTCAGCGTCCCCGGTCACCTCTGCCACACACACCTTTTTCCCTACATACATGGGAAAAAGAACACAAAAAATAAACATTTCAAACATACCACCCAACATTAACATCTAGTGGATTCTGGCAGAGTTCTTGGAGAAGGATGAAGACACAATACTGTCGATTCAAAATCCACAAGAAACACCTGGAATGACACAAGCTTGGAAATTTTAGTCCAAATAAAACCGGAGAGAATTTCCAAGATACCAGAAAGAGTGCCAATAGACAATACAAACTATATACATATTTCGCCAGAAGAAAGAGGGCCACATTTTTTTAAATACTCAAGCACATCGCATTTAAAGGCCTCCTGCCCCCTCTTACGAACCCCCCCCCCCCCAAGTACTTTTACCAACACCAACACCAAAACAACAACACACAAAACAAGCAAACACACAAAAATAAACAACTACTCAACCACAAACAGCAGAAAAAACACAAACAACAGAAAAAACACAAACAATTCCCCTGAAAGACACTGTCCCACCCCATCCCACACGCCCCTGATGACGATTCATCGTCAGACGAGGCTACTTCTCTATCCCCAAGTGAAGATGAAGGAGAGCCTCGGAAATCAAAAAAACAAAAAAAGAGACACCACAAAGCCACAAAAACACCAATCACCAACACAAGCACCACCACAATCACTCCTCCCCCTACCAGCAAAACAACAATACGCATACATCAACACCAACAACAAGAATTTGATGGAGGTCATCTCCAAAAAGCCCAAGGTGGAGACCGAGGGTAAAACTTTTGTTAAAGCAGAATCGTCTCCACACCTCAAACTGATAAGGGTTTCCATGGAAAACTATAGTGAACTAAAAAACTAATTTTTGCAGGATGTAGTCAACCCCTGTCAAAAACCAATTAACTGCGTCCTGTTAAAATGTTTCCCCACCCCACCCAACACCCCCACCAGCACCCAAATGGAGATTGAACAACTCGATCTCCAGGAAACGAAAAGGTAAGTGCATCTTTTCGTCCTTTTCGCCAACATGGCTGATTTACGAGTTGGAAGTGTGACTGTGCATGGCCTAGGGATGCCATGGAAACAGGGCGAACTTTTAAACGACCTTAGGTCACACGGTATGGATGTGATAGCCATCACCAAGTTCAGGATCCACAACAGGCAGCAACTAACCCCCATCTTCAATGACTTTGAGATCGATGCATCTCTCTGTCAGCCAGGAGGTGGAGGGGGAGTGGATGTCATGTTTCGGAAAAACCTGGACCTTGAAGTACAGCAAGTACACTTGGACCTGGAGGGTAGACTGGTAGTCCTAGACGTGAACAGTGTTGGAGGTGGAGCCTTCAGACTGGTGGCCGTTTATGCCCCGACTGGGAAATCACGGCCAGACTTCTTTAAG
Organism: Eledone cirrhosa; assembly: GCA_964016885.1. Taxonomy (NCBI): domain Eukaryota; kingdom Metazoa; phylum Mollusca; class Cephalopoda; order Octopoda; family Eledonidae; genus Eledone; species Eledone cirrhosa. Next base: position 102,668,673 of record OZ024740.1, read on the forward strand.
CGTCTAGAGTCTTTTCTGGGAACGTCTCACTCCTTGCTTTTAGTGGGGGACTGGAATGGTATCCTAGACACACGATGGGACTATGTAGGATCATGTCCCAGTTGAGGTGGGTGCAACAGCCTCAAACATTCAATCGGCCAATTCCAACTAGGCGATAGGTATTGACTAGATTTCCCGACTGCACCACAGTAGACGTGGACAAACTGCAGCGGGACATCTAGATCGTATTTAGACAGGTTCTTTATTAGAGAGAGAGAGACAAGATGTTAAGCTGTCCACAAATGCACATGGTTGCCTATTCAGACCACAAACTAGTCATCTGCATAGTCAACCGTGATAAAATACATAGACAAGGGCCCAGATACTGGAAGCTGAACATGTCACTACCGACACGTAAAGTCTACAGTGAACAGATAAGTAGATTAGTTAAGCAACAGTTGACGGGAGCCATCGTCAACAATAGATGGTGGTACTCTCTCAAGCGAGCAATTAGAGTAGAGTCGATAGACTTTAGCAGAGAATTAGCCTTAGAGAAAAACAAAACAGAAACGGAACTAGTAGCTAAGGTAGAGGAGGTGCTTAGGAGTGGCAACGCAGCTAGACTATTAGCAACAAGAATGGCACTGGACCAGTTCTTCGATGTGAAACACGAAGGCTGCGTGGTCAGAAGTAAATCACATGCTCTAGGAAACGAGGAAGAAAAAGCTGTTAGCTGGGCCCGAGTGACAGACGCGAAAAGTGGCAACAAGTCTACGATTCGGTCTTTGAAAGACCAAAACGGACGCATGCTACTTGACTCCAAGCAGATGTGTGCGGCCTTTCAGCAGCACTTTGCGCAACTGTTCGAGCAGAGTGGCGGTGCGCCGAGCGGGGCCATGGACTTCGGTTCATACCTCGACGGCCCGCCGTGTCTCTCGAGCATGGACGCCGAGTTCTGCAAAAGACCGATCACAGTCACTGAGATACGGGACGCTCTGGGCCGCTGCAGGAAATGCAAATCACTCGGTCTAGATGGTCTATCCTATGAGTTTTACATAGGCATGCCGGACTTGTTCTCTGGCGTCCTCGAAGCTGTCTACTGCAACTGGCAGCAGACAGGAGAATTCCAAGTTCTGCAGGCAAGGGCGTAGTAACGCTGATCAGGAAAGACGAGAACAAGGGGGACGAACTAAGCAATTTTATGCCCATAAATCTGCTCAACACAGAGTTAAAGATTTTGGCCAAGGTGTTGGCAACGAGGTTGGCGCTTGTCGTCGAGAACGTGGTAGGGAAAGCGCAAAAATGTGCAATCTCGACCAGGTCCATACGCGACAACCTCCACCTCATGCGATACATCATAGAGAGGATGGGGTGTAAACCCGGTTTCGGTGGGGCTCTGATCAATTTAGATCAGACTAAGGCCGTCCATAGGGTCGACCATCGATATTTGGAAGCGGTTCTCAAGGTGGCCGGTTTCAGACCCGTCTTCAGAGGCTGGATCAAAGCAATGCACACCAACATCTGCTCGACGGTCAAAGTGAACGGCTACCTATCGGAGCCGTTTGCAAACACGCGTTCCATCCGACAGGGATGCCCTCTCTCCTCCATTCTGTACGTGCTGACTCCAGAGCCACTACTGTGGAAGTTGGAATTGCTGCAGGGCATCCCATTGGAACCGGGACTGCGGATAGCGGCGTCGGCTTATGCCGACAACGTGACAGTAATGGTGTCGGAAACATCGGAAATCGGGGCGATTGGCAACTTACTGCAGGAATACAAAAGGCTCACAGGGGAAAAACTGAACCCGTCTGTCGGTTTGCAACTCAGAACGTGGAGAGGCAAACCGATGCTGTCCGACAGCGTCGTCAGACGCTGGACGGACAGACCGGTGAAATTGCTCAGGGTCTGGTTCGGTCTGGACCTCCAGGTGGAGAAAAACTGGAACAAGGTCATGGCCAAGGTATTAGCGCTCATCCAGAAGTGGGCAGAGTGCAAACTATCCTTGAAAGGTCAAGCCGAGGTGGCGAACACTTTCATAGCGTCCGTCATCTACTATTACTTGACCGTCGTGCCTTGTTCCCGTGAACACCTCAACAAGGTGGAAGAAGCAGGCTTCACTGGTGAGGAGATCCGTCTGCCGTCAGCACCCTTCCAATGGAGGGCTGGGAATGCCGTGGCTGATGATGCGCAAACATGCGCTGAGGCTATGGCATCTCCAGGTATTCGTCACTGACCAACCGGTGTGGGCACCGTTTGTGAGAGAGGCCTTCTCGCAACTTGTCTCGCTGAAGGAGCTGCAGTCCTGGGTCAAGCGCAGACTGAAAAAGATGGCCGCCTAGCACATTGAATGCGCTCAGGCGCTCACAGTCCTCTGTCAAGCGGGCACAGCAATCAGTGGAGACTCCACTTCGACATTCTATAGAGGGTTAGTACATCACAAGGGCGACGACATGCTTGGAGAGACTCTGGGCGTCGAAGACGACAAGCTCACCAGTCTGTTTGGTAGGACTTTCTGCCCGGGACCTCCTATGGACAATTCCAGACGTCCCTGGTCTGGCAGTGCTACCGAGGAGCTCTACCAGTTCAAGATAAGATCTACAGGCACGGACGCCCTGGCAGGGATCCTTCCAAGAGGACATGTCCAAGATGCGAGCAGGACATTGAAACTGTCTTGCACGCAATTGTACACTGCCCGGGCGTAAACGACCTGTGGAACTATGCAGGACAACTGCTGCCATATATGGAACAAATCCAGTTGACTGCCGAGTCCATAGTAAGGATCAAACCGCCACCTTCTTTCAAAAACGAAAGAGAGGCGGTTTTCCTCTGTAGAGTGGCTATGGTAAAAGAGGTTATATGGTGGACGAGATTGAGAGGACTGAGGACAGATGCCTTTCTCTCCAGACAACAATTGATTCTCTTCTTTAGGTACCACTTTAGAAGGAGAGTCAGAGTGGAGAGAGAGACACTACACCCCAGTAAATTTACTGAAAGGTGGGTGAAAGTGGCAAAAATGGCCCGAGTGATTGGGCCTTCTCTGTATATAAACCTGTAGGTTAAAGAAGAGAGCAAAAGGAAGGAAGGAGCACTTGCACAGCATGCTCCTGGAGTTGAGGGTTGTTCTATCGACGGGTATTAAACAACCCATTTGTGGTGCCTCCCCCCTATTGGGGATCTCGATTGTTAAATTTGTTTGTTTCAATATTTTTACACGACTATGTAAAATCCACGGCATGTGTCCTTGTTTTGTCCCCTTTTCTTGTGCGCCCTTCTGACAAATAAAGAAATATGTCTAATTATCTATATACCTAAATGTTGGTACTAGTTAATACACTACACAAGGTACTTTAGACCACACATTTTCAATTCAATTTGTTTATTCCGACCACTTTATATAAACAAAACAAAAAATAATGGTAGAAACAACAGCAAAATTTCAGGAATATCTTTTTTAAGCAAGGAAAAATAGGAAAATATTTTGAAAAAGTATTGCAAGTATGAATGAATTTTGCAAAAAGGTTTTTGTTAAACATAAACAACTTTGACAGAGCCAATTAGCAATGTATAACAACCCTAGAGGCAAGAGAAAATCAAACAGAACACACCAAGATGAACATTATTATAAAATTGGATTTATGCAAGTATACACAGCTGCTCAACCCTTTCAATTGCACCTTATTGTCTTAAAAGACAGCTGGGTGCAATTTGAAGGAGATTTGGCTGTTCTGTCTAGCAGGTCTAGCCACACTCTAGAAGCTCCCTTATTGATTCAAAATGAATGGTGTATATTCCAGCTCTTTACATTCTGAGTTCAAATCCTGCCGAGGTCCACTTTACCTTTCATTTTTCAGGATTGATAAAATAAAGAATTGGGGGTTGATATAATCAACATTCCCCTCAACTGGCCTTGTGCCTAAATTAAAAATCATTTATGGTGGTGGTGGTCGTCGTATATATTGCATGGTATTGATAGTGATGCTGCATTGTTTCTGATGCAGAAAACCTCAAGTCAAAATGTTTCTATTGTGTCCATCTTGTCTTTTATTCAAACACATCTACTTCTAATGAGTCCTACTTTTTTAAGAGTGTAGGGTGTGATTTGTGAGAGATTTGGCTGCTTTATCTAACAGGATGAGTAACTGCAAAGTGGCTCCAATGTAGACCTGTAGTGTATGGTAATTGATCTTTTTAATGGTTTAGCTATAACCCATGACCTTCATAGGGTCTCTGAGACTAATATAATTGATAGAGCCAATGTTTTGGCTGCTATTTCTGACATGATGAACAACCATGTGTAGGGTCTCGCTTTGAAACGTAGTCATAGGGAGATAGTAACTTTGCTGATTGCTATGATTGCTATGAATTATTTAGTTTGATGGTATATTGATTTCTGTTAGGTTTACTACAATTTACGAATAAAACTAATAAACGTTTCTAAAACATCTATTAATGTAGGTCACATATCTTTAAAGTAAGCCATTATCATTTAAAGAGAGGAAAATTATCAATGACTCTTGCAATGACTCTCAATTGTTGATCCTATGCTCAAGTAATACCCATACTGAAAGTATTGTTCATATATCTGGAACAGTGGAACAACTACTACTCACACAAAAATCATAGACCTCATTTTTTTTTACATCCATCAATTGCTTGTTGAACATACTATATAACCATTGTCCAGGGTGGGATTAAAGCAACTACAGGGGCTGGGCTAGAAAATATCTAGCTACTCTCCCACAGAATCTACTTGCAAGAAATAGAATGAAAATCAAAAGTACATGAATATCAACTGACACAGAACAATCCTGAGACTTCAGCATCCATCCATGTCAACCTCTAAAACAGAAGTAACACCAAAAGAAAAAGAAATGGTTTTTAAAACAATTATGATATTCTAAATTTTAACAAAAAAATGTATTTCATAGCTATGAGGATGTGTCAACGTGGAGTATGAGGTTCTGGGCTACAGTCCACATACTTCATATATAAATCCAGTATCATAACTGGCTTATAGACATGCTGTTTCCTATTTCTGACTCTTCTATAACTACTTTGACCTCTGCTTCTCTGAGCCAGCTTGCTGAATAATTCCCTCCATTCAGACTTACCTTAACCTACATATCTTTCCTTCTCCCATCATTCCATCATCAATACTAATAATAATCATTATTGGTTGCCAGCTCATGGTATCTTATACAGAAATAATCAATATGTATGTGACAGTTGTTATTAATTGATAATCAAACAGTATTTATATGCTCCATTATAAAGATTTATGGTGTTTAAATGAAATGTGATATTTTTCCATACCAAAATTATGACTTTTTTCAGATACATTTTTATCTTGTGACTTTGTTAATGCTTATGACATGAGCTTCACACTCTCCTGACTCTTCTGACTAATTAACAAAGTAAAAAATAATATGCTTAACATGGCCTACTATCTCAGTGTTTTGGTATATTTATTTTTTACTTTGTTAATTAGTCAGAAGAGTCAGGAGGGTGTGAAGTTCATGTGATAATGAAATAAATAGAACTCAGTGGGATTTGAATTCAGAATATAAAGGGATGCAACTCTATTCTGAAAAATGTTGTCCGACACTCTACCGATACTAATAATATGCATCAATACTGACTAATGCTATTTAACCACATGTGTGTTTGATCACAGGAAGAAATACTGAAAAGACTTATGACCAAAGGCATTGCTTTTTTAAGTCAGTAGGGTGTGCTTTGTAGATATTTGTCTGCTATTTCTAACAGGTCGAGTGACCATATAGAAGCCCCTTCATTGACTTGCAGAAGAGTTGTTGTTGTTTAGGTGGATTGTAGAATCAATAGAGTTTCCAATAAAATAAATTGACATATTTAATTATATCTTTGTTTTCAGTTCAAATCTACCAAGCAAACTTAATAAAGCACCAGTGACTGATTAAATCGATTATAATACCCACAAACCCCTGAAATATGTTATCTGGAGAAAAATCAATATTGAGTATAAAAAAGTCATTGTTGAGTATTATTACTACTATTTTCATCTCTATTTTCATTATACAAAGAAACATTACAATCTACCTTGCCTTACATCACACTTGTTCAAATTTGCCAACAAATTTGCTATCCTGCTTCTTTGGGAGGGTGAATACCATCAACCACGTAGTCTATAATTAATTACCCTTTGGTGACTATTTTTCTTTTGTTTTACAATTTATATAATGTTTAGGATTTACAAAAGAAACAAATCAATAAAAAGAATCAGAAAGAAAAGAAAAGACATACACACTACAGCAAGAAATACTGGCATTACACTGTAAAACCTTTTAACACAAGCCAGGACACTCATGGCATTACTGCAAGTGTTAGAAGAGTAAAGCACTCTGATAAGCATCACTGATACTTCAGTAAGACATGCTGTCAATGATGATAAAAACTTCATTGTCAGCAGTCCGCCACCTCCAAAGATCTTCAATACCAGACTGGAAAATGTAATTTTTAGTTGTCTATTCCATTTGGCTATGGATGCAGTGACCCCTAGCTTATGCAACATCTAGGATAAGAGAAGGAGCTAAAAACTTGCAGACAGTGGTGTCCCATATGAAGCATCCACTTCTAAGATGAGAACAATGGCAAAGACCATCAAGCCTCCTCCCATTTACACTGGGCAATCTGGCTGGCTTCAGAATAGAGGGAATATTGATTCAATTTTATGATTGGGTATGGTGAGCAAAGCAACCTACATTTAGTCGATATGACAATCAATAGAGACTCTCCAACTCCAGAATTAAGGGGCTTGCCAAATCAACATTTAAATTCCCTGCAGACATTGACCCATATAGGTTGCTGCTAATCTTGTTTAAATTTTTGTGCACATCTGTCAATTAACATTATTTTTGCTAGTTGGCTTTCAAGATCATATCCACTCCAATCTGCATTATCTCCATTTGTGTTTCTCAAACTCAGATAAAAACTACAGTGGCACAGCGAGGGAGCTCATTGTCCCATGACAAGTACCTCCTTCTTCTTGATGGTAAGTAAATCATCTCACTTTATATAGGGGAGTATATCCAAAGTAGAAAAAAAAATCAAGATCCACACTAGTTCTTTGATCTACACATTTTTTTTTGTATTTTGCTCAGTCTGAGTTCAAATCCCGTCGAGGTTAACTTTGCCTTTCATCCTTACGGGGTCGATAAAATAAAGTACCAGTAATGCACTGGGTAATTGCTGGCCTTGTGCCAAAAAGTAGAAACAATTATTAACTTGCACATTGAGGGTTAGAGAGGGCCCTTGAGTTTAGTAAGACATCCTCTCTAGTGCTGGTGGCACAATTAAAAGCACCCAGTCCATGCTGTAAAGTGGTGCTGGTGTTAGGAAGGGCATCCAACAAGTGTATCAATGCCAAAACGATTATCAGCACAGCAACAAGATAGGAACAACAAAATATGAAGATGTCGCATCTCAGAGTTGCAACACTTAATGTTGGCACTCTCAGAGGTAGATTTGCTGAAATAGCGGAGATGCTGGAGAGAAGGCATGTGGATGTGTGCTGCGTGCAAGAGGTGAGATGGAGAGGTGCCTCTGCGAGACTAGTCGTAGGCAAACATCTTAGCTATAAGATTTTCTGGGTAGGTAAGGATGATGGGTTAGGAGGAGTAGGCATTTTCCTGGCTGAGAGATGGATCAATAAGACAATAGAGGTAGTTCCAGTTAGTGATCGAATAATTAAGCTTAGATTAGTTGTAGGCAGGAGACTACTGACAATCATCTCTGCCTATGCTCCACAAGCAGGCCTAAGCAAAAAGAAAGACTGCTTTTGCGAGCAACTTTTACAAACAACCGCAATGACAGAGGATGGAGACATCATTATGCTAGCAGGGGACTTCAATGGTCATGTTGGGCAGCTCCAGGATGGTTACACTGGGGTACATGGTGGGCACAGTTACGGCTCAAGAAATGAAGAAGGAGTGAGACTTCTTGAATTTTGTGATGCAAGTACACTGACTATTTGCAACACCAACTTCCAGAAACCTGCCAACCACCTAATAACCTACAAATCTGGCGAGCACATAAGCCAGATTGACTTGTTACTAGTTAGGCAGAGGGACAGGCAGATAGTGTCTAATACTAAGGCATACCCTGGGGAAGAATGTACCCCACAGCATAGGTTAGTCGTTAGTGATATCTCAGTAAGCAAGAGATGGAATGAGACATACAGGAAGGTGTGGAGAAGAAAGGCCTGGAAGCTAAAAGACCTTTC
>OZ024740.1:102681911-102684411 GCA_964016885.1 Eledone cirrhosa
CCTCAGTGAAATAACAACCCAACCAGGAACTGGGCATATCAGAGTATTGACAATATTATACACCTCAACAACATCTGTACTTGTCTATACCACACTAATTCGGACTGCCTGAAGAGGTCACAGCCAAAGATGGCTGTCACTGAAATATATATAGCAGTAATAAACGAAGATAAATTTTAAACATTTGACTTTTTATTTAACTTTATTTTACAATATATATATATATATATATATATATATATATATATATATATATATATATATATAATATATATATATATACAATATATATATATATATATATATAATATATATATATATACAATATATATATATATATATATATATATAATATATATATATATACAATATATATATATATATATAATATATATATATATACAATATATATATATATATATATATATATATACAATATATATATATATATATATATATAATATATATATATATATACAATATATATATATATATATATAATATATATATATATACAATATATATATATATATATATATATATATATATATATATATATATATATATATATATATATATAATATATATATATATATATATAATATATATATATATACAATATATATATATATATATATAATATATATATATATACAATATATATATATATATATATAATATATATATATACAATATATATATATATATATATATATATATATATATATATATATATATAATATATATATATATACAATATATATATATATATATATAATATATATATATATACAATATATATATAATATATATATATATACAATATATATATATATATATATAATATATATATATATACAATATATATATATATATATATATATATATAATATATATATATATACAATATATATATATATATATATAATATATATATATATACAATATATATATATATATATATATATATAATATATATATATATACAATATATATATATATATAATATATATATATATACAATATATATATATATATATATATATATAATATATATATATACAATATATATATATATATATATATATATATATATATATAATATATATATATATACAATATATATATATATATATAATATATATATATATACAATATATATATATATATATATATATATAATATATATATATATACAATATATATATATATACAATATATATATATATATAATATATATATATATACAATATATATATATATATATATATATATATATATATAATATATATATATATACAATATATATATATATATATATATATATATATATATATATACAATATATATATATACATACAATATATATTATATATTGTTTCCTTGAGCAAGACACTTTATTTCACATTGCTCCAGTTTACTTAGCTGTAGAAATGAGATGATAGAGACTGGCGTCCATATCATTCCACTGCAAACTGGTCGTGGAGGTGCCACGGCAAAAAAGCACCCAGCACTCACTGTAAATGAGGTTGGTGTTAGGAAGGGCATCCAGCTGTAGAAATCAAGCCAGAATCAGTTCCCGTCCCAACCTTGCAAGCAGGGAAAATGCGTACATAAAATGAAATGATGATGAAATGATGATATATACAATATATATGTATATATATATATACAATATATATATATATATATACACAATATATATATTTTTTAACATGTCTATTGAGCACTCTTATTCGATATGTGATTTTCCACATTTTCCTGAATATTTTTCGCGGATATAGAGGTTATCTCCCTTGCTGAATTCCATGTGCGTTTTCAGCTAGGGTTGTGCCTTTTTATTCGTTCGGACAAAAGCTCGTTGATAAAGTAATTCCTGTCCGCTGCTCCCTAGAAGTCCTATATATTTTTATGTGGGCTGATAGTGGGCGATTTAAGGATTTACAGAAACCCAAGAAGCTAGATTTACCATCTTTCTAGCGGGTCCGGGTAAGCTTTTTACATTCATATGATTTATTGATTTATTGATATTTTATCTGAGTGACCCGAATCTTCCAGATCGTAATTTTTCGGTCGTATGGTTGATTTTAGACATAATCTATGTGTGTTGGTATTTTAACGATAGTTATAGCTCTGATTTATCTGAATTATTGAGCCCTCTGCCACTCATATCGAATTTTGTTTATCGTGAACTCGTGCGCTGATTTTTCGATACTCGATTATTCTACTATATATATATATATATACAATAATTAGAAATAAGAGGGATCAGATGTTGTTTACTAGAGAGAAGGCTACGTTGGTATGGTCACGTGATGCGCATGAAGGACGATAGCTGTATAACAAAGTGCAGGGCAATAAAGATAGACGGTAGCCACGGAATAGGCAGACCCAGAAAAACCTGGGACGAGCTGATAAACTCCGACCTCACACACTTACACCTCACCAAGACAATGTCACTGGACCGAGACCTTTGGCGGTACTCAGTAATAGAGAAGAC
>OZ024740.1:102691911-102696911 GCA_964016885.1 Eledone cirrhosa
GGGACGGGGGTGTATTTTGTTAGAGATGCCTACTGGCTGTAGTAGGTTTTACTTTGTATTTAGGTAAGGCGGGTCTTCTCTATTACTGAGTACCGCCAAAGGTCTCGGTCCAGTGACATTGTCTTGGAGAGGTGTAAGTGTGTGAGGTCGGAATTTATCAGCTCGTCCCAGGTTTTTCTGGGTCTGCCTACTCCGTGGCTACCGTCTATCTTTATTGCCCTGCACTTTGTTATACAGCTGTCGTCTTTCATGCGCATCACGTGACCGTACCAACGTAGCCTTCTCTCGAGTAAACAACATCTGATCCCTCTTATTTCTAATTTTTTCCTTAGTTCGTTTATGCTTTGCCGTTCACGTATATTACTATTGCACATCCAGCGGAGCATGCAAGCTTCGTTCCTCTCTAGTCTGCGTATATCCTCTGCACACAATGCCCAGGTCTCACTGCCATGCAACATTGCTGTTCGTATGCAGGCATCGTACAACCTGCCTTTCCTTTTTAGGGAGAACCCTTTAGCGGCTAATAGTGGTATAAGCTCTCTGAACTTTTTCCATCCAGTTCTGACTCTAGCTACTATACTTTCAGAGCACCCTCCCCCACTGCTGATTTTGTCACCCAGGTAACGGAAGCTGTCCACTATTTCTATAGAACCCTCTGCGCAGTTGAAAGAGCTAGTATTTTGTGGGCACTTTCTGCTACTTATTGCACCAGAGCACCGGCCACATGTAAAATCGATGTTCTTAGTTAGCTTACCTGTGATCCCACTACATCTTTTATGCACCCATACTTTGCATTTGGGACATAAAATGGAGTTTCTACCTACGCCTTTCCTACACACTAAGCATGGCCATTTCCCGGAAGGGACCGCCGCCTTATTTTCTTTCTTACAAACTAGAACCTTAGTCTTAGCCAGGTTAATTTTAAGGCCTTTTGATTCTAGGCCGTGCTTCCATGTTTGGAATTTCTTCTCTAGCTCGGCCATTGATTCAGCTATGAGTGTTAGGTCATCTGCGTATAGGAGTTCCCATGGGCAGCCGGTCTTGAACTCCTCTGTTATAGCCTGAAGGGCAATAATAAATATTAGGGGGCTAAGAATAGAGCCCTGATGGACACCAACTTTTACGCTAAACTCTTCACTATATTCGTTGTTAATTCTAACCTTGCTGACTGTTTCTTTATACATGGCTTGTATAGTTCTCACAAGCCATTCGTCAACACCTAGTTTTCTAAGAGCCCACCAGATAATGGAACGGGGGACTCTGTCGAAGGCTTTCTCCAAGTCGACAAAAGCTAAGTATAGGGGTTTACTTTTAGCTAGGTACTTCTCCTGTAGTTGTCGTACAATGAAAAGAGCGTCTGTGGTACTTTTGCCTGACACAAACCCTGCATTTCATCTAGATCAATTCTCTCTCTGATTAGTTGCGCTATTACTTTTTCCGTGACCTTCATGACCTGGTCGATTAATTTAATGCCTCTATAGTTACTCCTATCTAGGGCATCTCCTTTACCCTTATAACAGTTAACGATGATGCTGCTACGCCAGTCCTTCGGAACAACCCCATTCAGTACGACTTGGTTAACTATCCGGGTGACCATGGTGTGTCCCACCGTTCCAGATGCCTTCAGCATCTCAGCAACTATTTCCGAAGGCCCAGCCGCCTTACCCGTCTTCATATCTTGGATTGCCTTACTTATTATACTACCCTTGACTAACACTGCTGGTCCCTCTATTGGGTCGATGTGGGGGAGACTGTCTTTCTCCCATTTATTCTCCTCATTTAGTAGCCTTTCGTAGTGACACTTCCAAGCTACCTTCTTATCAGCGTCAGTGATGGCAAGTACGCCGTCATCATTAAGTACACACTTCTCCCCGACAATATCACGGTTTTCCTTGACACATTGCCTAGCAATCCTGAACACCTCACGTTATAGAACATGCTTGAACTTTCTTTCCTCTGCTTCCCTTCTTGCGAAGTACACTTGACTCCTAGCTTCCCTCCTGGCCACTTGATAGTCTTCTCTGCTATCAAGTGGCCAGGAGGGAATATATATATATATATATATATATATATATATATATATATATATACAATATATATATATATATATATATATATACAATATATATATACAATATATATATACATATATATATACATATATATATACATATATACATATATATATACATATATATATACATATATACATATATATATACATATATATATACATATATATATACATATATACATATATATATACATATATATATACATATATACATATATATATACATATATACACATATATATATATATATATACAATATATATATACATATATATATACATATATATATACATATATATATATATATATATACAATATATATATACATATATATATACATATATACATATATATATACATATATATACATATATATATATATATACAATATATATATATACATATATATATACATATATATATACATATATATATATATATATATATATATACAATATATATATATATATATATATATATACAATATATATATATATATATATATATATACAATATATATATATATATATCATCATTCCATTTTACGTCCACTTTTCCCTGCTTGCAAGGGTGGGACGGGAACTGATGCTGGCTTGATTTCTACAGCTGGATGCCCTTCCTAACACCAACCTCATTTACAGTGAGTGCTGTGTGCTTTTTTGCCGTGGCACCTCCACGACCACTTCAGTCCCTATCATCTCATTTCTACAGCTGAGTAAACTGGAGCAATGTGAAATAAAGTGTCTTGCTCAAGGAAACAACACATCACCCAGTCACCCAATGCTCTAACCACTAAGCCATGTGCCTCCATGTATATATATATACAATATATATATATATATATATATATATATATATACAATATATATATATATATATATATATACAATATATATATATATATATATATATATATATATATATATATATATATATATATATATATATATACAATAATGGAGGAGTTTAAGACCGGATGCCCATGGGAACTCCTGTATGCTGATGACCTCGCACTCATAGCTGAATCTATGGTAGAACTAGAGAATAAATTCCAAACCTGGAAGCAGGGACTAGAGAGAAAGGGCCTCAAAGTCAACATGACAAAGACTAAGGTCCTTGTAAGTAGACGAGAAAACAGAACCCAGATCCCCTCAGGGAAATGGCCTTGCTCAGTATGTAGGAAAGGTGTAGGTAGGAACTCCATTCTCTGCCCCAAATGCAAACAATGGGTACACAAGAGATGTAGCGGGATCTCAGGAAGCTTAATTAAGAATGTAGGATTCACATGCAGCAGCTGTGCTGAAACAGCAAGCAAACAGCCACAGGAAACAAGTACCACCAATCTCTGGAAGGGCCCTGTAGAAACAGTAGACAGCTTCTGCTACCTAGGTGACCGAATTAGCAACGGAGGTGGGTGCTCAGAAAGTACAATAACTAGGGTAAGAACGGGATGGAAGAAGTTTAGGGAACTACTACCACTGCTAGCTGCAAAAGGCTTCTCCCTCAGAATGAAAGGCAGACTGTATGATGCGTGTATCCGAACAGCGATGTTGCATGGTAGTGAGACCTGGGCGCTGAAGGTGGAAGACTTACGTAGATTAGAGAGAAACGAAGCCTGCATGCTCCGATGGATGTGTAACAGTAATATACGTGAACGACAAAGCATAAAGGAATTGAGAGAGAGACTGAGCATAAGAGGAATCAAATGCTGCGTGCAGGAGAGGCGGTTATGCTGGTATGGACATGTGATGCGTATGAAGGATGACAGCTGCATAAAAAGGTGCAGAGCACTAGAAGTTGATGGAAACTGCGGAGTGGGGAGACCCAAGATGACTTGGGATGAGGTGATAAAAGCCGACCTTACCCAACTACACCTCTCAAAGACAATGACACACGACCGTGACTTCTGGCGTCACGCAGTAATACAGAGTACCCGACCTCCCATGGGTACATGCTGAAGCATATAAACAATATGCCCCCACTCCCCCCACCGCAAGGTGGTCGTGGAGGTGCCACGGCAAAAAAGCACCCAGCCCACACTGTAAAGTGGACGTGTAGGCACCACGAAAAAGCACCCAGCACTCACTGTAAATGAGGTTGGTGTTAGGAAGGGCATCCAGCTGTAGAAATCAAGCCAGATCAGTTCCTGTATGAGCAAGGCATGGTCAGCCGACCAGACACTGCCCACAACAGGACAACCCGTCTAACCCATGCTAGCGTGGAAGAACGGACGTAAAACGGTGATGATGATGATGATATACAATATATATATATATATACTATATATATATATACTATATATATATATATATATATATACTATATATATATATATATATATACTATATATATATACTATATATATATATACTATATATATATATATATATATATACTATATATATACTATATATATACTATATATATACTATATATATATATATATATACTATATATATACTATATATATACTATATATATATATATATATATATATACTATATATATATATATATATATATATATACTATATATATATATATATATACTATATATATACTATATATATATATATATATATATATATACTATATATATATATATATATATACTATATATATACTATATATATACTATATATATATATATATATATATATATACTATATATATATATATATATATATATACTATATATATATATATATATATACTATATATATATATATATATATATATATACTATATATATATATATATATATATATATATACTATATATATATATATATATATATATATACTATATATATATATATATATATATATATACTATATATATATATATATATATATATATATACTATATATATATATATATATATACTATATATATATATATATATATATATACTATATATATATATA
>OZ024740.1:102701911-102761911 GCA_964016885.1 Eledone cirrhosa
CTGTAAATGTGGTTGGTGTTAGGAAGGGCATCCAACTGTAGAAAACTGCCAGACAGTCCTTATGCGAGCAAGACAATCACTCTTGCCTCAAGTGGAAAAACTCCCGTCCAAACCCATGCAAGCGTGGAACACGGACGTTAAACGTTGATGATGATGATTAGATGATGATATATATATATATACATTATATATATATATGTATATATACAATATATATATATATAGTACTATATATAACGAAGGAAATGTGGTAAGGAACCAGGTGGACCATAACGCACCAAAGTACTCAATACTTGAGGTAGTAGAAGAGTGGGTAATAGGAACCAGTAAGACCCCGCCAGCTGAGCTCAAGCCGTTTCGACGGCTAATTCTGGACCTCAATATCAGTCTCAGAATTAGCCGTCGAAACGGCTTGAGCTCAGCTGTTGGGGTCTTAGTGGTTCATATATATATATATATATATATATATATATACAATATATGTATATATATATATAATATATACAATATATGTATATATAATAGTATATATATATATATATATATATATATTATATATATATACAATATATATATAACAATATATATATATACAATATTAATATATACAATATAATGTAGGAGGTGAGTTTTATTGTAGTACAATAAAGCAATGCAGATATCGGATAAGAAGCACTCTACAATTTGTAGGACTGGAGTATACATAATATATAAGATCAAAAGATGGTTAAAAGAGTTCCATGTATTTTATTATGCGCATTTCAAAAACAAATATCATCATGCAATAACATTTGTGTTTTCTCATCAGATAAAATAGGAAGACATGATATGAAGGTTAAAAAACACTTGTGAATAGTGCAGTTTTAAATCAACATATGTTGATTTAAAACTGCACTATTCACAAGTGTTTTTTTAACCTTCATATCATGTCTTCCTATTTTATCTGATAAAAACACAAATGTTATTGCATGATGATATTTGTTTTTGAAATGCGCATAATAAAATACATGGAACTTTTTTAACCATCTTTTGATCTTATATATTAATACAATATATATATATATATATACAATATATATATATATATATATACAATATATATATATATACAATATATATATATATATATATATATACAATATATATATATATATATACAATATATATATATATATATATACAATATATATATATATACCAATATATATATATATATATATACAATAAAATATATAATATACTAGCGGAGCTACCCGGCTTCGCTCAGTGTTAAAAAGCTTATTTAGAAAAGAATAATATTAACATTTTAATCGTTATTTAAAAACTTCTGTAATTTAGTTTCTATTTTTTAGATTTTAACATTTATCTTTAAATGACTGAATGACTGACGAATTTAAAGAAAATTCGTTATAAGAACATTTAATTTGTTTTACTGAAGTGCTTTTGGATACACAATGTTTTTTTGTTTTTCCTTCTGGTGCGTACACGAATAAATCAGAAGGTTTACCGACGCGTGAGCAAGCCACATACAGCTGTCCATGTGAGAAGCATGGATTTTCTAAATTTAGTCCACACACTTGTAGACGATTGTCCCTTGTGCTTTGTTGATAGTCATTGCAAAGGGCGAGTCGCACCGGAAACTGCAAACGTTTGAAATCGAAATGGCGTATCTGTTGGAATGATTGGGATGCGTGGCAATAGTACATCTTCTACTTTAAATTTTCCATTTAAAATTGTAGCCTCGATGATATTGTTCATCGTCTTTTTCACTGAAAGTCTGGTACCGTTGCAAAGTTGTGGTGGATTGATGTTTCGGAGAAGGATGATAGGCACGCCAATTTTTCAATGTTAAAATGTGCGGTGGCATGCCTGGCAAATCAAGTG
Source organism: Eledone cirrhosa (assembly GCA_964016885.1). Lineage (NCBI taxonomy): Eukaryota > Metazoa > Mollusca > Cephalopoda > Octopoda > Eledonidae > Eledone > Eledone cirrhosa. Next base: position 102,703,796 of record OZ024740.1, read on the forward strand.
AATTCAAGAATTCAATTGGATAATTGATAATTTCGTCTTGATTCATTACAGTATCGATGGACTTATACGTTGTCGCTTCGCCTGGTATTTCGTTTTGAATGCTGAAATTAATGGCATTGACATCGGTGTTTTTGGCTGCTAATATAGCACGTACACCGAGCCACTGATGATTTTTTGCGCAATATTTGGGAACACTTTGTGAATCAGTTCGTCTCTGGTTGCCGTGATTCTACAGAAGTTTGTTGGCAATGTGATACATTTTGTGGAATCATCGATTACCATTTTCCCATTCCCAATATCCAGCAATTGTTTTGTGAAACGTTCAGCGGATGCGTCATTTTGTAGTTGTACACGCATATTGTTTTTTAAAGTTAATTTCTGTACGTGTCGCCATAAAACTGATGATTTGAGACATGCATTAAGCTCATCAGCGGGTGTTGATCGCGGTATAACTGGTAGAGTTTGTCGAAAATCACCAGACAATAAAATGAGTGTGCCACCGAAGAGCTGTTCATTTCCTTTCAAATCTTTTAGCGTATTATTAAGCGCTTCCAATGATTTTTTGTGCGCCATAGTACATTCGTCCCATATAATGATTTTACATGATTGGAGTACTTTACCTATACCAGAATTTTTGGTAATATTGCATGTTGATGTCTCAGCGATTTGCATATTCAATGGCAATTTCAGGGCTGAATGTGCTGTTCGGCCACCATCTAAAAGAGTTGCCGCAATTCCAGATGATGCGATTGCCAGTGCAATATTATTTTCTGATCGTATAGTTGCCAAAATAATTGAAATGAGAAAAGTTTTGCCTGTACCACCGGGCGCATCTATAAAATACAATCCGCCGCTTTGACTTATAATTGCCTGCATAATTTGGTCATATACTATGCGTTGTTCTGGTAGCAATTTGGGAAGATTCGTTTGAACAAATGTACCCAATTCGGCGACATCAAAGTTTGTTTCTCGTTGCAAATCACGATCGAAAATGTCGTTTACAGATCGATTCGGCGCAGGCATTCCCAATTGTACCAATGTTTTTTTAGCGATTTTTAAACATATGACCTCAATGGAAACCAATGCTTCATTATACACATTTTGTGTGAATTGAATATTCATATTTTGATTTGTTGCACGCAAACGATGTAGGATGTCTTCACTCATGTAGTCTTTATATTTTTCCCAAAGATCTTTTGGATTTGATGGGAAGCACGTTGTCAATATTATTGAGAATAATGTGCGTATTTGCTTTGGTCGAGCAGTATTCGATGCATCAGCGAGTGAAGTGTCCCAATGTCCATCATTTTCAAGAAGATTTAATTCTTGGCAAGCTTCACGATAAGTGGCACATACTTGACCGTTTACTGTTCTCAATTCTTGGAATGATGTCGGTCCACGTATGTGTCCAGGTCAGGAAAATAAGGACAGACGAAATGAAGATATCAAATTACAGCACTTAGTTAAGGGCTAGCTGAAAAAGAATTCCCTGTAATGGGAGTGGAAGGGAAGTAATGTGAAACAGACACTATACTAATTCTATTGAAATTATATTAAATTAAAGAGAGAATTTACTAATTCTATTGAAATTATATTAAATTAAAGAGAGAATACTAATTCTATTGAAATTATCTTTAATTAAAAAAATTTCACACTCGCTCTTTCACTCACTCTTTGTCTATACGTTGATTTCTCTTTCTCCGTTTATAGCACTCTCTCTTTGTCTATACGTTGCTCTTTCACTCTCTCTTTGTCTATACGTTGATTTCTCTTTCTCCGTTTATAACTTTAGAGACATTCTAATATAGGGAGTGGTTCAAAGCAGCCAGACTACTCGCTCTTTCACTCGTTGCTCTTTCACTCTCTCTTTGTCTATACGTTGATTTCTCTTTCTCCGCTTATAACTTTAGAGACAGTCTAATATAGGGAGTGGTTCAAAGCAGCCAGACTACTCGCTCTTTCACTCTGTTTGAATATACGTTGATTTCTCTTTCTCCGTTTATATCTTTGGACAAACAAACAAACATACATTCATTTTTATATATATAGATATATATATATATATATATACTATATTAATAAATGGAAACTATATTTATAAAACCATATTTATTTCATTATATATATTTCAAGGATACCAAGTTACATTATGGTATGTCTTCATCAGACAAAATACAATATATAACAGTTTTTATAAATAGACATTGACGTACCCCTTTTAAAAATTGACCGTTGTTTTTGGAGGCCATCAGGATAGTGATTTGTTTACTTTAGTAAGTCATAGTGTTAAGAGTAAGTAAAAAGATGGAGAGAGAGAGAGAAACGTGGAGAAAAGAAAGGGAAAGATAGATAAAGAAAAAGAAGAAAACAAAAAGAAAAGAGAACAGAGGAAAAATAACGGGGAGATATCAAACCATCAGACAGAGAAAAAAAATCCAGAGAGAGACATATAGAGATAGAGAAAGGGGGGAGAGAACGAAAGCCTTAAGTTATGTCATATTAAGTTGAGTTAACAATTGGGATGAAAAGCATAAATAAAATTAGAAATATTAATATTCATGAATGGAATATAGATATATAATATGAGATATTACACATTGTTTAATTATGATTAGATATTTAGTTTAAAATTGAGATCAATATATTAAAAATTGGAATTTAAACATTATAAAATATATATATTGCTAGAGAGATTATCTATCGCATATTACATACACATAGGCAAAGGTACATAAATATATATATATATACACATTCACTCAGAAAATACACATTATATCTACTCCCGCACATAATATATATATACAAAGCATAAGTGATTTTTTGCCATACATTCCCTGTGTTATTAATTAAAAATTAAAAGTTTTTAGTATATATATATAAATATATAGGATTAACTTTCATGCATTTATGGCTGTTAAGTTATGCATATCTGCAATCAAAAACTGCATGTGTAAGCCTGTACATTCACATCCATAATTCTTAGCTATACATGAATAGATATGTGTGTGCATCTTCAATTGGTATTGGTATACACGCGTCACTCATGCATATATACAGACAGACATATAATCATAAAAAAGCATATAACACATGTATATATATGTCAACACACACATATAGATACATTAGCCGTATATAGATATAATCAACATATAACATAGTACAATTGAGTATATAAAATACAAAAGGATTATATTTTGGAAATATAATTATATCAATATAACTTAAAAAGCAAACGAATTCTACAAATATCAAAATACTAAAATATTATAGAATATTTTAAGTTAAAATAATATGTTTAATATATTTAGTATAGAAATTAATCTTACGTATATTTTAATCAAGATATTGAAAGGACAAACTTTTGAAAATTATGAGAAGCTATCAGAATAAAAAATAAATCTAATAAAAATTATGAGAAGCTATCAGAATAAAAACAAATCTAATAAAAATAAAAATAAAATGAATCTAATAAAAAAACGAATCTAATAAAAAAATAAATAAAATGAATCTAATAAAAAAAATAAATCTAATAAAAAATAAAATATTATATCAATATAACTTAAAAAACAAGGATTCTACAGATATCAAAATATTAAAAATAAAAATAAAAATAAAAATAAAAATAAAAATAAAAATAAAAAAATAAAGAAATTTTAAAAAATTAAAAAAATTTTTTTTTAATTTTTCTTTATCTATCTCTCCCTTTCTTTTCTCCACGTTTCTCTCTCTCTCTCCATCTTTTTACTTACTCTTAACACTGACTTACTAAAGTAAACAAATCACTATCCTGATGGCCTCCAAAAACAACGGTCAATTTTTAAAAGGGGTACGTCAATGTCTATTTATAAAACTGTTATATATTATATTTTGTCTGATGAAGGCATACCATAATGTAACTTGGTATCCTTGAAATATATATAATGAAATAAATATGGTTTTATAAATATAGTTTCCATTTATTAATATCGTATATCTACTCCAAATATTTGTCGAGTGCTTTATATCAGTTATAAAAATATTTGCTTGTTGTATCCCAACAATTTAAATAAAACTTTTGCATATATATATATATATATATATACAATATATATATATATATATACAATATATATATATATATATACAATATATATATATATATATACAATATATATATAAACAATATATATATATACAATATATATATATATATATAATACAATATATATATATACAATATATATATAACAATATATATATATATATATATATACAATATATATATATATATACAATATATATATATATATACAATATATAAATATATATATACAATATATATATATATATATATACAATATATATATATATATATATACAATATATATATAATATATATATACAATATATATATATATATATATATATATATATATATATATATAATATATATATATATATACAATATATATATAATTATATATATATATATATATACAATATATATATATATATATATATATATATATTATATAATACAATATATATATATATATATATATATATATATATATATATATTATATATTACAATATATATATATATATATATATATATATACAATATATATATATATATATATATATATATATATATATATATATATATATATACAATATATATATATATATATATGTGAGAGAAACCACAGACCCTCCATCTCAACTCACCTTTTGAAAAGCAGAAGAACTGCGAAACCGGTAAAGGAACCAAATAAATATATATGTATTTTTTTTTAAATAAGACTCCAGTTGCATTTTCGATTTCATCTCTGTTTCTTTATACTTTCACTCCTGTAGGACACCTCGGTTATTTTTCATTTTGTAAAAAAACCTCACTTTCTAATATATATATATATATATATATATATATATATATATATATATATATATATATATACAATATATCATCATCATCATCATCATCAACGTTTAACGTCCGTGTTCCACGCTTGCATGGGTTTGGACGGGGGTAGTCCCACTTGAGGCAAGAGTGATTGTCTTGCTCGCATAGGACTGTCTGGCAGGTTTTCTACAGTTGGATGCCCTTCCTAACACCAACCACATTTACAGTGTGGGTCTGGGAGGTTTTTACCGTGTTGCCTACACGGCCACATTACAGCGTGGACTGTGTGTTTTTTTGTCGTGACACCTACACGATCTCATTTGTTTGGGCCTGGATGGCGCGGCACCAACATAACTTTACATAGAACGGGGTGGCGTGGATGAAGTGGGGGTGGTGGTGGTGGGACGGGGTGTATTTTGTTAGAGATGCCTACTGGCTGGAGTAGGTTTTACTATATATATTTAGGTAAGGCGGGTCTTCTCTGTTACTGAGTACCGCCAAAGGTCTCGGTCCAGTGACATTATCTTGGAGAGGTGTAAGTGTGTGATGTCGGAGTTTATCAGCTCGTCCCAGGTTTTTCTAGGTCTGCCTATTCCGTGACTACCGTCTATCTTTATTGCCCTGCACTTTGTTATACAGCTATCGACTTTCATGCGCATCACGTGTCCATACCAATGTAGCCTTCTCTCGAGTAAACAACATCTGATCCCTCTTATTTCTAATTTTTTCCTTAGTTCGTTTCTGCTTTGCCGTTCACGTATATTACTGTTACACATCCAGCGGAGCATGCAAGCTTCGTTCCTCTCTAGTCTGCGTATATCCTCTGCACACAATGCCCAGGTCTCACTGCCATGCAACATTGCTGTTCGTATGCAGGCATCGTACAACCTGCCTTTCATTTTTAGGGAGAACCCTTTAGCAGCTAATAGTGGTATAAGCTCTCTGAACTTTTTCCAACCAGTTCTGACTCTAGCTACAGTACTTTCAGAGCACCCTCCCCCACTGCTGATTTTATCGCCCAGGTAACGGAAGCTGTCCACTATTTCTATAGAACCCTCTGCGCAATTGAAAGAGCTAGTATTTTGTGGGCACTTGCTGCTACTTATTGCACCAGAACACCGGCCACATGTAAAATCTATGTTCTTAGTTAGCTTACCTGTGATCCCACTACATCTTTTATGCACCCATACTTTTCATTTAGGACATAAAATGGAGTTTCTACCTACGCCTTTCCTACACACCGAGCACGACCATTTCCCAGAAGGGACCGCCGCCTTGTTTTCTTTCCTACAAACTAGAACTTTGGTCTTAGCCAGGTTAATTTTAAGTCCTTTTGACTCTAGGCCGTGCTTCCATGTTTGGAATTTCTTCTCTAGCTCGGCCATTGATTCCGCTATGAGTGTCAGGTCGTCTGCGTATAGGAGTTCCCATGGGCAGCCTGTCTTGAACTCCTCTGTTATAGCCTGAAGGGCAATAATAAATAGTAGGGGGCTGAGAACAGAGCCCTGATGGACGCCAACTTTTACGCTAAACTCTTCACTATATTCGTTGTTAATTCTAACCTTGCTGACTGTTTCTTTATACATGGCTTGTATAGCCCTCACAAGCCATTCGTCAACGCCTAGTTTTCTAAGAGCCCACCAGATAATGGAGCGGGGGACTCTGTCGAAGGCTTTCTCCAAGTCGACAAAAGCTAAGTAGAGGGGTTTACCTTTAGCTAGGTACTTCTCCTGTAGTTGTTGTACTATGAAAAGAGCGTCTGTGGTACTTTTGCCTGACACAAACCCGAACTGCATTTCATCTAGGTCAATTCTCTCTCTGATTAGTTGCGCTATTACTTTTTCCGTGACCTTCATGACCTGGTCGATTAATTTAATGCCTCTATAGTTACTCCTATCTAGGGCATCTCCTTTACCCTTATAACAGTTAACGATGATGCTGCTATGCCAGTCCTTCGGAACAACCCCATTCTGTACGACTTGGTTAACTATGCGGGTGACCATGGTGTGTCCCACCGTGCCAGATGCCTTCAGCATCTCAGCAACTATTTCCGAAGGCCCAGCCGCCTTACCCGTCTTCATATCCTTGATTGCCTTACTTATTATACTCCCCTCGACTAACACTGCTGGTCCCTCTATTGGGTCGATATGGGGGAGACTGTCTTTCTCCCATTTATTCTCCTCATTTAGTAGCCTTTCATAGTGACACTTCCAAGCTACCTTCTTATCAGTGTCGGTGATGGCAAGTATATATGTATATATGTATATATATATATATATATATGAATATATATATGTATATATATATGAATATATATATGTATATATATATATATGAATATATATATGTATATATATATATATGAATATATATATGTATATATATATATGAATATATATATGTATATCATTATCATCATCATCATCATCAGGTTTAGCGTCCGTGTTCCACGCTTGCATGGGTTTGGACGGGGGTTTTCCCACTTGAGGCAAGAGTGGTTGTCTTGCTCGCATAGGACTGTCTGGCGGGTTTTCTACAGTTGGATGCCCTTCCTAACACCAACCACATTTACAGTGTGGGGCTGGGAGGTTTTTACCGTGTTGCCTACACGGCCACATTACAGCGTGGACTGTCTGGCGGGTTTTCTACAGCTGGATGCCCTTCCTAACACCAACCACATTTACAGTGTGGGGCTGGGAGGTTTTTACCGTGTTGCCTACACGGCCACATTTACAGCGTGGACTGTGTGTTTTTTGTCGTGACACCTACATGATCTCATTTGTTTCGGCCTGGATGTTGTGGGACCAACATAACTTTACATTGAAAGGGGCGGTGTGGAGGGACGGGGGTGTGTTTTGATAGAGGTGCCTACTGACTGTAGTAGGTTTTTACTTTGTATTTAGGTAAGGCGGGTCTTCTCTATTACTGAGTACCGCCAAAGGTCTCGGTCCAGTGACATTGTCTTGGAGAGGTGTTAGCGTGTGAGGTCGGAATTTATCAGCTCGTCCCATGTTTTTCTGGGTCTGCCTACTCCGTGGCTACCGTCTATCTTTATTGCCCTGCACTTTGTTATACAGCTGTCGTCTTTCATGCGCATCACGTGACCGTACCAACGTAGCCTTCTCTCGAGTAAACAACATCTGATCCCTCTTATTTCTAATTTTTTCCTTAGTTCGTTTATGCTTTGCCGTTCACGTATATTACTATTGCACATCCAGCGGAGCATGCAAGCTTCGTTCCTCTCTAGTCTGCGTATATCCTCTGCACACAATGCCCAGGTCTCACTGCCATGCAGCATTGCTGTTCGTATGCAGGCATCGTATAACCTGCCTTTCATTTTTAGGGAGAACCCTTTAGCGGCTAATAGTGGTATAAGCTCTCTGAACTTTTTCCATCCAGTTCTGACTCTAGCTACTATACTTTCAGAGCACCCTCCCCCACTGCTGATTTTGTCACCCAGATAACGGAAGCTGTCCACTATTTCTATAGAACCCTCTGCGCAGTTGAAGGAGCTAGTATTTTGTGGGCACTTGCTGCTACTTATTGCACCAGAGCACCGGCCACATGTAAAATCTATGTTCTTAGTTAGCTTACCTGTGATCCCACTACATCTTTTATGCACCCATACTTTGCATTTGGGACATAAAATGGAGTTTCTACCTACGCCTTTCCTACACACTGAGCATGGCCATTTCCCCGATGGGACCGCCGCCTTATTTTCTTTCCTACAAACTAGAACTTTAGTCTTAGCCAGGTTAATTTTAAGGCCTTTTGATTCTAGGCCGTGCTTCCACGTTTGGAATTTCTTCTCTAGTTCGGTCATTGATTCAGCTATGAGCGTTAGATCATCTGCGTATAGGAGTTCCCATGGGCAGCCGGTCTTGAACTCCTCTGTTATAGCCTGAAGGGCAATAATAAATAGTAGGGGGCTAAGTACAGAGCCCTGATGGACACCAACTTTTACGCTAAACTCTTCACTATATTCGTTGTTAATTCTAACCTTACTGACTGTTTCTTTATACATGGCTTGTATAGCTCTCACAAGCCATTCGTCAACACCTAGTTTTCTAAGAGACCACCAGATAATGGAACGGGGGACTCTGTCGAAGGCTTTCTCCAAGTCGACAAAAGCTAAGTATAGGGGTTTACTTTTAGCTAGGTACTTCTCCTGTAGTTGTCGTACAATGAAAAGAGCGTCTGTGGTACTTTTGCCTGACACAAACCCGAACTGCATTTCATCTAGATCAATTCTCTCTCTGATTAGTTGCGCTATTACTTTTTCCGTGACCTTCATGACCTGGTCGATTAATTTAATGCCTCTATAGTTACTCCTATCTAGGGCATCTCCTTTTCCCTTATAGCAGTTAACGATGATGCTGCTACGCCATTCCTTCGGAACAACCCCATTCTGTACGACTTGGTTAACTATCCGGGTGACCATGGTGTGTCCCACCGAACCAGATGCCTTCAGCATCTCAGCAACTATTTCCGAAGGCCCAGCCGCCTTACCCGTCTTCATATCTTTGATTACCTTACTTATTATACTACCTTCAACTGCTGGTCCCTCTATTGGATCGATCTGGGGGAGACTGTCTTTCTCCCATTTGTTCTCCTCATTTAGAAGCCTTTCGTAGTGACACTTCCAAGCTACCTTCTTATCAGCGTCGGTGATGGCAAGTATGCCATCATCGTTAAGTACACACTTCTCCCCGACAATATCACGGTTTTCCTTGACACATTGCCTGGCAATCCTGAACACCTCACGTTTTTGGTCCTCACGTTGTAGAACATGCTTGAACTTTCTTTCCTCTGCTTCCCTTCTTGCGAAGTACACTTGTCTCCTAGCTTCCCTCCTGGCCACTTGATAGTCTTCTCTACTTCCCCCATCCCGCCATACTTTCCAAGCCTGCTTTTTGGCCTTAATTGACTCCTCCACCTTACTGTTCCACCACCATGTTACTCTCCTCCTACCTACAGGCCTGCTCCAGCCACAGACTTCGTCTGCCGCCGTCAGCAGGTTTGCTCTCAGAAATTCCCACTGTTCCTCTATATTATACGACTCTAATTGCTCTTCCTTACTGTCGAAAGCGTCAAGTAATTTGCTTTGAAATTTATTTCTGGCTATGGGGTCCTTTAGCTTCCATATTTTTCTCCTGAGGATAGTCCTCTTTCGCTGTCTAGTACGTCTCGTCCTGACTATGAGGTCGCTAATTATCAGTCTATGTTATATATATACAATATATATATATATATATATATATATATATATATATATATATATATATATATATATATATATATATATATATATATACAATATATATATATATATATATATATACAATATATATATATATATATATACAATATATATATATATATACAATATATATATATATATATATATATATATATAAAGTTATATTTAAAATTGTTGGGTTACAACTAGTAAATATTTATAACTGATATAAAAGCACTCGACAAATATTTGGAGTATATTTACAATATTAAATAAATGGAAAACTATATTTATAAAACCATATTTATTTCATTATATATATTTCGGGGATATCATATTAACAATATGCTATGCCTTCATCAGACAATTTGTCTGATGAAGGCATAGCATATTGTTAATATGATATCCCCGAAATATATATAATGAAATAAATATGGTTTTATAAATATAGTTTTCCATTTATTTAATATTGTATATATATATATATATATTCATTAGTTAAGAAAAACAAGACCACAAATTTCACAAGGAAGACATTATTAAAAGATTGTCAACATATTTAGTTTGATGTACGGAATGTAGAGAATAATAATAATAATATTAATAATAATAATAATAATTTATTATTATTATTAATATTATTATTATTATTATTCTCTACATTCCTTACATCAAACTAAATATGTTGACAATCTTTTAATAATGTCTTCCTTGTGAAATTTGTGGTCTTGTTTTGCTTAACTAATGAATATTTCCAGCTCTGCACACCTAACCTCTGCATGAACCCAGCCACCTAGCTGCTTTCTACTGCATATTGCACATTGAGCACATGCCTTTACGCTTTGGCTTCTAACTAACTCACCATTCTTTCCTCTCATATCTCCTCTACTATCTCAATCTCTCTCTTTAAGATTGGTTACTCTTGAACTGTGTATATATATATATATATACAATATATACAATATATATACAATATATATATATATACAATATATATATATATATACAATATATATATATATCTATACAATATATCTATATATCTATAATATATACAATATATATCTATATATATATACAATATATATCTATATATATATACAATATATATATCTATATATATATATATATATATATATATATATATATATACAATATATATATATAGACGTAAATAGAGTGAACGACAGAATAATTAAAATACGACTTGTCCTCAATAGAACTACGGTGACAGTAATATCTGCGTACGCACCCCAATCCGGACTGCCCGGCACTATAAAAGACAGATTCCATGAGACACTGATGCTAACTACCTCCCAAATATCCGACAGTGACTATATAATTATTGCAGGCGACCTAAATGGTCACGTTGGACAACATTGTGACGGCTACGACGAAATCCATGGAGGCTATGGGTTTGGTACTAGAAATGAGGAAGGCTCCAGAATCCTGGAATTCTGTGATGCAAATAACCTAACTATCTGTAACACTAACTTCAAAAAACGTGACAATCACCTGATCACCTATAGATCCGGGGAACACACAAGCCAGGTAGATTATATCCTTACCAGAAGACGTGACAGAGTGTCTGTTGTAAACACTAAATCCCTCCCCCATGAAGAATGCACCTCCCAACATAGACTGATAATTAGCGACCTCATAGTCAGGACGAGACGTACTCGACAGCAGAAGAGGACTATCCTCAGGAGAAAAATATGGAAGCTAAAGGACCCCACAGCCAGAAATAAATTTCAAAGCATATTACTTGATGCTTTCGACAGTAAGGAAGAACCTTTAGAGTCGGACAATATAGAGGGACAGTGGGAATTTCTGAAAGCAAACCTGCTGGTGGCGACAGACGAAGTCTGTGGCTGGAGCAGGCCTGTAGGCAGGAGGAGAGTAACATGGTGGTGGAACAGTAAGGTGGAGGGGTCAATTAAGGCCAAAAAGCAGGCTTGGAAAGTATGGCGGGATGGGGGAAGTAGAGAAGACTATCAAGTGGCCAGGAGGGAAGCTAGGAGACAAGTGTACTTAGCAAGAAGGGAAGCTGAGGAAAGAAAGTTCAAGCATGTTCTACAACGCGAGGACCAAAAACGTGAGGTGTTCAGGATTGCTAGGCAATGCGTCAAGGAAAACCGTGATATTGTCGGGGAGAAGTGTGTACTTAACGATGATGGCATACTTGCCATCACCGACGCTGATAAGAAGGTAGCTTGGAAGTGTCACTATGAAAGGCTACTAAATGAGGAGAATAAATGGGAGAAAGACAGTCTCCCCCATATCGACCCAATAGAGGGACCAGCAGTGTTAGTCGAGGGGAGTATAATAAGTAAGGCAATCAAGGATATGAAGACGGGTAAGACGGCTGGGCCTTCGGAAATAGTTGCTGAGATGCTGAAGGCATCTGGCACGGTGGGACACACCATGGTCACCCGTATAGTTAACCAAGTCATACAGAATGGGGTTGTTCCGAAGGACTGGCATAGCAGCATCATCGTTAACTGTTATAAGGGTAAAGGAGACGCCCTAGATAGGAGTAACTATAGAGGCATTAAATTAATCGACCAGGTCATGAAGGTCACGGATAAAGTAATAGCACAACTAATCAGAGAGCAAATTGACCTAGATGAAATGCAGTTCGGGTTTGTGTCAGGCAAAAGTACCACAGACGCTCTTTTCATTGTACGACAACTACAGGAGAAGTACCTAGCTAAAGGTAAACCCCTCTACTTAGCTTTTGTCGACTTGGAGAAAGCCTTCGACAGAGTCCCCCGCTCCATTATCTGGTGGGCTCTTAGAAAACTAGGCATTGACGAATGGCTTGTGAGAGCTATACAAGCCATGTATAAAGAAACAGTCAGCAAGGTTAGAATTAACAACGAATATAGTGAAGAGTTTAGCGTAAAAGTTGGCATCCATCAGCGCTCTGTTCTCAGCCCCCTACTATTTATTATTGCCCTTCAGGCTATAACAGAGGAGTTCAAGACCGGCTGCCCATGGGAACTCCTATACGCAGACGACCTGACACTCATAGCGGAATCAATGGCCGAGCTAGAGAAGAAATTCCAAACATGGAAGCACGGCCTAGAATCAAAAGGACTTAAAATTAACCTGGCTAAGACTAAAGTTCTAGTTTGTAGGCAAGAAAATAAGGCGGCGGTCCCTTCTGGGAAATGGTCGTGCTTGGTGTGTAGGAAAGGCGTAGGTAGAAACTCCATTTTATGTCCTAAATGCAAAGTATGGGTGCATAAAAGATGTAGTGGGATCACGGGTAAGCTAACTAAGAACATAGATTTTACATGTGGCCAGTGCTCTGGGGCAATAAGTAGCAGCAAGTGCCCACAAAATACTAGCTCTTTCAATTGCGCAGAGGGTTCTATAGAAATAGTGGACAGCTTCCGTTACCTGGGTGATAAAATCAGCAGTGGGGGAGGGTGCTCTGAAAGTACAGTAGCTAGAGTCAGAACTGGTTGGAAAAAGTTCAGAGAGCTTATACCACTATTAGCTGCTAAAGGGTTCTCCCTAAAAATGAAATGCAGGTTGTACGATGCCTGCATACGAACAGCAATGTTGCATGGCAGTGAGACCTGGGCATTGTGTGCAGAGGATATACGCAGACTAGAGAGGAACGAAGCTTGCATGCTCCGCTGGATGTGTAACAGTAATATACGTGAACGGCAAAGCATAAACGAACTAAGGAAAAAATTAGAAATAAGAGGGATCAGATGTTGTTTACTCGAGAGAAGGCTACGTTGGTATGGACACGTGATGCGCATGAAAGTCGATAGCTGTATAACAAAGTGCAGGGCAATAAAGATAGACGGTAGCCACGGAATAGGCAGACCTAGAAAAACCTGGGACGAGCTGATAAACTCCGACCTCACACACTTATACCTCTCCAAGACAATGTCGCTGGACCGAGACCTTTGGCGGTACTCAGTAACAGAGAAGACCCGCCTTACCTAAATACATAGTAAAACCTACTACAGCCAGTAGGCATCTCTAACAAAATACACCCCGTCCCACCACTACCACCCCCACCCCATCCACACCACTCCGTTCTATATAAAGTTATGTTGGTGCCACACCATCCAGGCCGAAACAAATGAGATCGTGTAGGTGTCACGACAAAAAAACACACAGTCCACGCTGTAATGTGGCCGTGTAGGCCACACGGTAAAAACCTCCCAGACCCACACTGTAAATGTGGTTGGTGTTAGGAAGGGCATCCAACCGTAGAAAACCTGCCAGACAGTCCTATGCGAGCAAGACAATCACTCTTGCCTCAAGTGGGACTACCCCCGTCCAAACCCATGCAAGCGTGGAACACGGACGTTAAACGTTGATGATGATGATGATGATATATATATATATATATATACAATATATATATATACAATATATATATATATATACCTTCCAAGCAAGATGATGTTTGCAAGATGGTATTTGCTGATGTGATGTTGCGATAGCTGATCAATCCTACCTGAGATATAGTCGGCTTCAGCATTAAGATAAGCGTCGTCTAGTGATTTTTTGGCCATGATAAGCTTTATCTTTTTCCCTTGAGATGGTGATTGATGGTGAGATTGGGATATTGACCTAAGATGGGCCCTTGCCTCAACTACCCTCTCTGAGGCACTAGGTTTCATTTGGCTTCGGCTTTTCTTTTTAGGTAGGGTGGCAAGTGCAACTTCCTCTGTTGATTGCTTAAGACAGCCATACACATCTTCAATATTATCGTCATTGATGTCAGAAGTTGAGAGAGATTGAAATCTGTTATAGACTTGAAGCGTGAAGCTATTGGATAGTTGTTTGTTGGAAGAAACGGCTTTCCAGTCTATTCTTTTCATGGGATGAGGTTCGGCCCTCTTGGATATCCTGAGGCTAAGTTTGATTGTTGCCGAGATGACTCGATGATCTGAGCCAACAGAGCTAAAGGAGGAATAAGATCTAGAATCTTTGATTGAGTTTCTCCATTTCTTGCGAAATATCAAATAGTCAATCTGAGCTCGTTTTTGGTTTGGGTATTCGAAGGTCCAAAGCTGGCCTCTGGTCTTCATGAAGCTGTTGTTTGAGCTGAATAGACTGAATTCTTCCATGAAGTCCTTGAGATATTCCCTGTTTCGGTTAGTAACCCTATTGTATGTGAACTTTACTTCATCCGGGCCAAGTTGAGCGTTGAGGTCTCCAGCGATGATAAGAAAGTTTTGTAAGGGTACTTGCTCAGCAACTGTGCGAAGGGTCGTGTAGAATTCTCTTACCTCATCCTCAGGAGAGGCGTTATGAGGACTGTATACACATATCGCAGTGGTTCTAGGATTGCCCTCTAGTGTAAGCACCAAGATTCTGGGAGAGATTGTTTCAATCCCCAGAAGATTATTGCTGGCTTTAGATGAGAGAAGGCAGCCGACTCCTCCGACGGAGGCATTGACAGGGTTCTTGGTGGCTGAAGAGGTGACAAGTTGGTAGGATCCTAGGGTGTGATACTTGAGATCATCCTTTGGGTGGAAAAAGCGGTGTTCTTGGACCGCAAGGATGTCAATGTTCTGAAGTTTGGCATTCTCTGCCAGCTCCTGGAGTCTACCTGTTGGAAGAAGGGTTCTGGTGTTCAAGGAGCTAACTATCATTTGCGTTTTACAGCTAACTAAGCGAGATTTGCTTGTTATTTGGTTAGGACCTGTTTCTTCTCCATCAGATGAACCCCGTCCCTTGAGATTTGAGGATTCATCATCATTCGATGCCTTTGTAGGTGCATTATGATCAGAAACAGGACCCGGGAAAGCAGGGGCTGAATCTATATCAACAGGTATACCATACAGTGTGGTTCCCTGAGGAACAGGAACCCTGGTGCAGTTAGTTGCGAAATCCATCATCTTTTCAAATAGCTAATAATGTGTGTGGGCGCCACTACTACACACATGTGAAAGAATTTGACAGCCAAGTCTTGAAGAAGGTGCTTTCTCCTCCATGTGGTGGGTTACCCGGCGCCAGATACCAACCTGGCATTTATACCCTCGCCCTAATTGTTCGTGTTGCAAGCACTAGAGTAGTCGCTAACCAAAGCTACGGACCCACTCTATCCGTCTGGAGATACGTTGTACTAGCTTACCAGCATACTAGTAGCAGGAAGTTGACTTTTCCGGTACTGCAGCGCCTTTCGGCGGGCCGTGCTGGTTTTGGATGGCCATTGACTCCAAGAGCTCTTAAGAGCTCCCAGGAGTTCCTTTGCCCTTTGACAGGTTTTATTTTTAGTCCTGCAGGATGTCCAAAGTCACCCTCCTCACCAAGAAACCTTGGTGGGGTTGCCAGTTTAGTCGCCAACGACCCGACCATGAGACAGGTTGTACTGGGATACACTGGCTCAAAATCTGACGTTAGAATCAAAGGAGGCTCTGCCAAAAAACGTCTTGAAAATTGGTCTGCTCATTTTAAAAACCTTCTAGGGAAAAAGGCCAGACTCCCTGATAACTATCAACTGCCATCCGTTCAGGTTTCAGAGCCTTTAGGAATCAACACCTCTCCTTTCACCATGCATGAGCTCAAAGAAGCCATCAAACAGCTCAAAGTCTCAAAAGCCTTTGGGCCGGATAATATACCTACCCTGATTTGGAAGGATGAGCATTTCCACATCCTTTTGCTCAACTTATGTAACCATACTTTCGAGACCAATAAACCACCTAGCGTCTGGCATTCAGCTCAAATTATCCCCATGCCCAAAAAAAGGAGATCTTTCTTTAGCCACCAACTATAGAGGAATTTCTCTCATGGCAATTGCTGCAAAAATATACAACAAGCTTCTTCTTAACCGCTTAATCCCATTTCTTGAGCCAATCCTTCGTAACAACCAGAATGGATTTAGGAGAGGTAGATCAACACTTAGCCAGATTCTCTGCCTTCGCTGACTTATAGAGGAGTCCCAAAACCGCAATCTAGACCTTGCACTCATCTTTGTTGATTTTTCAAAAGCCTTCGACTCAGTTGACAGGTCGGGGATGTTTGAAATTCTACAACTCTATGGGATTCCTGATAAAATCATCGCGGCCATACGTGTAATGTATACAGATACCAAATCAACTGCCCTGACCCCAGATGGGGAAACACCACCTTTCTCAATCCTCGCTGGAATTTTACAGGGCGATACCCTTGCTCCGTATCTATTTATCATTGTTGTGGATTATGTTTTGCGCATGTCTGTGGATAGGATTCAGGATAGGGGATACCAACTACAGCCTAGGAGAAGCTCACGCTACCCAGCAAAATACTTGACCGACACCGACTTTGCTGACGACATCGCATTGATCAGTCGGTCACTGGAAAATGCTGAGAGTTTTTTGAAGTCATTAGAGCAAGCGTCTAACTGTGTTGGACTGTACCTCAATGAATCCAAGACTGAGTATGTGAACAGATGCGCAAACAGCCCAAACTACCCCATCAGAACCCTTAATGGTACCACCCTTAAGCAGGTGGAAGATTACAAGTATCTTGGCTCATATATCTCCTCCTCCAAAAAAGATTTTCTAACCAGGAAGGGTATGGCATGGTCAGCGTGCAATGACATGCACGCCATATGGACATCTCAACTTACCAACAAGCTAAAACTGGAAATATTCCAAGCAACCATTAAGCCCATATTACTTTATGGATCCGAAACTTGGACACTAACATCACAACTTGAGAGGAGATTGGATGGCACATATACCGGCCTCTTAATGAGAGTGCAAAACCTATTCTGGAAACGACATCCCACCTTGTCTAAAATCTATGGCAAATCCCTTGAGCCTCTGCCCTTCTAAAATCCCGGAGAGCTCAATTTGCTGGCCACTGTCACCGTGCCAGCAATGAAATCATATCCGCTCTCTTGCTCTGGAACCCTGACTCCAGCCTGACTAGGAGTAGGAAGCTGTCATTCCCTGACGTTATCTCTAGGGATACGGGAATCAGTAGACAGGACATGGGGGCAGCGATGGGGGACAGGGAATTCTGGGGCATGAGAGTGAGATCCATCATCTCGACAGTAGTCGACAAGTGATGATGATGATATATATACAATATATATATACAATATATATATACAATATATATATATATATATATATATATTCAATATATATATATATATATATATACAATATATATATATATGTCCAAAATTCGAAGATTTTATTTAAATCCTCTCGTAAAATGCCCCATTTGTTTTTCTTAAAAAATAACAATCTCGTTTGTTTAATTATGGCCGAAAATTCTAGGATTTATAAAATGGCCTCCCTTGTCCCTCCCAATCTTTACCCCCACACCCCACTATATCGTATATGCGCCTGCTGGTTCCCTCTTTGAATCACTCCCTTCTCTCACCAAATATAAATAAACCTGTTACGAGGTACGAATCTCAGAATTTGTCAACTCTTATTAATGGTCAGACCTGCTCACTCTCCTGCGAAATGTAATGTAAAATGCCATTTTTTTCTTGTCTCTCCATCCTCTCGGTCCATTCATTCATATATCCGTATCATCGCCCAGAATCCAATCTTTGCTCTTTCTCAATGCTATTCTATAATTCTGTCTGGTTGTTCTAAATAATCTTCTTGTATTTTAAAATCCCATTATTCGCTTATTACTGTTATATGCTTGTCCAATTATGCCCAAAATTCGAGGATTTTATTTAAACCCTCTCGCTAACTACCCAAGACCCCTCCCACTCGCCACAATTATTATTTGGACCAATCATAAGTCAGTGGCCTATGCTATCACTTCTTCTGGTTGCTTTTCGATATGATGGATGGACTAAGGAATTCTGGAGAGTCTGAAAAATCTGGACACTCAGTGACAATGCCAAAGATAAAGACAAATTCACGTTATGCTGCCAGACGAAAAGGCAAGGACTCCTCTTCTTTGTTTCGGCCGCGGATGGCCAACATAACCCCATCCCCCTCACCCCTCCCCACGCCCCACCGTTCCCACCCACCAAACACAATCCAAAACTTCAGTATTGGTACCATGAATGTAGGCACCTTAAAAGGTCGCTCTAATGAGGTTGTAGAAATGCTTAAACGTAAGGAGGTTGATGTTTGCTGTATCCAAGAGACCAGGTGGAGGGCTGGGTCTGCTAGATTCATTGTGGGTAAAAAACGATGCTGTAAGCTTTTCTGGGAGGGAAATGACAATGGGCTGGGTCGGGTAGGAATCATGTTAGCAGAAAAATGGGTAGATAAGATAATAAACGTAAATAGAGTGAACGACAGAATAATTAAAATAAAACTTGTCCTAAATAGAACTACTGTGACAGTAATATCTGCGTATGCACCCCAATCCAGACTGCCTGGCGCTATAAAAGACAGATTCTATGAGACATTGATGCTCACTACCTCCCAAATAACTGACAGTGACTACAGAATTATTGCTGGCGACCTAAATGGTCACATTGGACAACATTGTGACGGCTATGACGGAATCCATGGAGGCTATGGGTTTGGTACTAGAAATGAGGAAGGCTCCAGAATCCTGGAATTCTGTGACGTAAATAACTTAACTATCTGTAACACTAACTTCAAAAAATGAGACAATCACTTGATCACCTATAGATCAGTGGAACACGCCAATCAGATTATATCCTTACCAGAAGTCCTGATAGAGTGTCTGTTGTAAACACTAAATACCTCCCCCATGAAGAATGCACCTCCCAACATAGACTCATAGTCAGTGACCTCATAGTCAGGACAAGACGTACTCGACAACAGAGGAGGACTATCCTCAGGAGAAAAATATGGAAGCTAAAGGACCCCACAGCCAGTAATAAATTTAAAAGCATATTACTTGATGCTTTTGACAGTAAGAAAGAGCAATTAGAGTCGTACAATATAGAGGAACAGTGGGAATTCCTGAAAGCTAACCTGCTGAAGGCGGCAGATGAAGTCTGTGGTTGGAGCAGGCCTATAGGCAGGAGGAGAGTAACGTGGTGGTGGAACAGTAAGGTGGAGGAGTCAATTAAGGCCAAAAAGCAAGCTTGGAAAGTATGGCGGGATGGGGGAAGTAGAGAAGACTATCAAGTGGCCAGGAGGGAAGCTAGGAGACAAGTGTACTTCGCAAGAAGGGAAACAGAGGAAAGAAAGTTCAAGCATGTTCTACAACGCGAGGACCAAAAATGTGAGGTGTTCAGGATTGCTAGGCAATGTGTCAAGGAAAACCATGATATTGTCGGGGAGAAGTGTGTCCTTAATGATGATGGTGTACTTGCCATCACTGACGCTGATAAGAAGGTAGCTTGGAAGTGTCACTATGAAAGGCTACTAAATGAGGAGAATAAATGGGAGAAAGACAGTCTCCCCCATATCGACCCAATAGAGGGACCAGCAGTGCTAGTTGAAGGTAGTATAATAAGTAAGGCAATCAAAGATATGAAGACGAGTAAGGCGGCTGGGCCTTCGGAAATAGTTGCTGAAATGCTGAAAGCATCTGGAACGGTGGGACACACTATGGTCACCCGGATAGTAAACCAAGTCATACAGAATGGGGTCGTTCCGAAGGACTGGCGTAGCAGCAGCATCATTAACTGCTACAAGGGTAAAGGAGATGCCCTAGATAGGAGTAACTATAGCGGTATTAAATTAATCGGCCAGGTCATGAAGGTCACAGAAAAAGTAATAGCGCAACTAATCAGAGAGCGAATTGATCTAGACGGAATGCAGTTCGGGTTTGTGTCAGGTAAAAGTACCACAGATGCTCTTTTCATTGTACGACAACTACAGGAGAAGTACCTAGTTAAAAGTAAACCCCTCTACTTAGCTTTTGTTGACTTGGAGAAAGCCTTTGACAGAGTCCCTTGCTCCATTATCTGGTGGGCTCTTAGAAAACTAGGTGTTGATGAATGGCTTGTGAGAGCTATACAAGCCATGTATAAAGAAACAGCAAGGTTAGAATTAACAACGAATATAGTGAAGAGTTTAGCGTAAAAGTTGGTGTTCATCAGGGCTCCGTTCTTAGCCCCCTACTATTTATTATTGCCCTTCAGGCTATAACAGAGAAGTTCAAGACCGGCTGCCTATGGGAACTCCTATACGCAGATGATCTAACGCTCATAGCTGAATCAATGGCTGAACTAGAGAAGAAATTCAAAACATGGAAGCATGGCCTAGAATCAAAAGGCCTTAAAATTAACCTGTCTAACACTAAAGTTCTAGTTTGTAGGAAGGAAAATAGGGCACCGGTCCCATATGGGAAATGGCCATGTTCAGTGTGTAGGAAAAGAGTAGGCAGAAACTCCATTTTATGTCCCAAATGCAAACTATGGGTGCATAAAAATGTAGTGGGATCACAGGTAAGCTAACTAAGAATATAGATTTTATATGTGGCCGGTGCTCTGGTGCAATAAGTAGCAGCAAGTGCCCACAGAATTATTATTATTATTATTATGGAGGCACATGGCTTAGTGGTTAGAGCATTGACCTTGCAATCGAAAGGTTGTGAGTTCAATTCTCAGACCGGGTGATGTGTTGTTTCCTTGAGCAAGACACTTTATTTCATATTGCTCCAGTTTACTCAGCTGTAGAAATGATATGATATGGACTGGGGTCCATATCATTCCACTGCAAAGTGGTCGTGGAGGTGCCACGGCAAAAAAGCACCCAGCACTCACTGTAAACGAGGTTGGTGTTAGGAAGGGCATCTAGCTGTAGAAATCAAGCCAGAATCAGTTCCCGTCCCACCCTTGCAAGCAGGGAAAAAGCGGACGTAAAATGAAATGATGATGATAATATATATATATATATATATATATATATATATATATATATATATATATATATCAAAGGCTACAGGCCATGACTGGCTATTATTATTATTGCTGCTGTATTCTATCGGCTACTTTGCCATTTTGCCATGCTGTATTCTATCGGTTAGTTTGTTAGCCTTGATGGCGAGCTTCTCTCTATGATGGCTACCCTCTCTCTATCTCTCTCTCTCTATTTATCTCTAAGACACCTATTACCTCCCGTTCCCTCTTCACCCATTCCTCCTCACCCATCTTGAAGTTATTGAAGAGATAAGACACACTCTACTCTGAAAGGCTAAAATGAATCACTAGAGTTGATTTAGCTACGTTCCAGCCATCCATCCATCCATCCAAATCTTGTCAGGTATTTCAGCTACCACAACACATCTAATTTGTTATCCTCATTTTCCCTACCATGCTGACTCTCTATCTGTCTATTTTTCCATCAAAGGCTACAGGCCATGACTGGCTATATTATTATTGAAGCTGCATTCACTTCTATAGGTTATTTTGATGACATGACTGGCTGCCTCCCACCCCTCACACCACCATAGCCTATTCGACCAATCAAACCTCAGCATGTCATTTCTTCTACTACTACTACTACTACCTAACTCTCTCCTCCCCCGTCCCAGCCCAACACACTTTGCCATTATTACCACCACCAGTGTTCTTCTAGCCCTGAATTTTCCTACCGTTACGTATGGATGAGCTGTGAATAAATTGGAGCAACTCAGAATTAATAGAAGAAATGAATATGAATCCGCGAGCTACCAAGCACCCATGTGAAGCCCCAATCCAGAGAGAGGAAGCACACACACACCCCTTCAAAAATCGACCCTTCCCTACGAGTGTCGACAAATGCCCAAAACTCCGAGTTGGTACCATCAATGAAAGCACAATGAAAGGAAGAGCAGGAGAAATCATAGAAATGCTAGAGTGAAAGGAAATTGATGTATGCTGTGTGCAAGAGACAAGATGGAGAGGAGGGTCTGCTAGAGTCCTTGTAGGAAAAAGTCAGTGCTACAAATTTTTCTGGGTGGGAAATGACGATGAGATGGGTGGTGTAGGTATACTACTAGCTGACAAGTGGGTAGATAAAGTAATCTTAGTGTACAGGGTAAATGCAAGAATCATTAAACTCAGACTAGTCCTGAATAAAACAATTACCACAATAATATCAGCTTACGCACCCCAATCGGGGTTGTCAGACGAACTTAGGGATAGATTTTACGAGTCCCTAATGCACACTACTGCTCTAATAAACGACAATGACTTCCTAATCATCGCAGGAGATTTTAATGGACACGTAGGTAAACACTGTGACGGCTTCAATAGAGTCCATGGAGGCCATGGGGTTGGCACAAGAAATGAAGAAGGATTCAGACTTCTAGAATTCTGCGACGCAATGACATTTCGATATGTAACACAAACTTCAAAAAACCCGACAACCACTTGATCACCTATAGATCAGGGGAGCACTCTAGTCAGATAGATTTTATCCTCATCAGAGGATGTGACAGATGGACAGCTGCATAAAATGGTGCAGAGCACTAAAAGTGGAGGGAAGACCTGGGATGAGGTGATAAAAGCTGACCTTGCCCAATTGCACCTGTCAAAGGTGATGACACAGGACCGAGACCTCTGGCATTACGCAGTAATACAAAAGACTCACGGGTACAAGCCGAAGCTGAAGCATATAGACAGTATGCCCTCAACCCACTCCCACTGTAAAGCACCCAGCCCACACTGTAAAGTGATCATGTAGGTGCCATTTTAAAAAAGCACCCTGGAAGGGCATCCAGCTGCAGAAATCAAGCCAAAATTGGTTTTGTATGAACAAGATATGGTCACTTGACCTGGCATTGCCCACAACAGGACAACCCATCTAACCCATGCTAACGTAGAAGAATGGTCGTAAAACGGTGATGACGATGATGATGATATACATACATACATACACAGTATTGTATATAGTATATTTATGAATGTGTAGTGTGTGTTAGTGAATGTATAATTTTTTATGTAGTATACTTCTGGTAAAGCTGTGTACACTAGATGTACTATATTACTGTGGTCTTTGTGTATAATGTGCACCTCACTACTACCAGGTTCATGGAACAGGAAGTTTTATGTTGGTGTGTATGTAGTAGTAGTGACATGGCTGCAAAATATCTTTAAGATTTATTTAAAGAACACATTATAAGATGTCACTAAAATGAATGGATGGATTGTGTACTTTGTTGATAGATCCGCAATACAATTATTTAGCCTGGTTCGTTAAACATACACACATACACACCCATCTATATATATATATATATATATATATGTATTGAAGTTTCCGTTGAAAACAGAAAAAGTCATAGGAGTGAAGAGTGCTCTATGTAAGTACCAGAGCAAAATTTAATGTATAAAAAACAATACAATATAATTACCTCATTACCAGAGGTTTCCCGAATAAGGCGAATACGAAAGAAACGTCTTCATTCGTTCGTCAGATGAGGCAATATAAAACATAGCTAAATATTTGGAAAGTCTCCTCAAGAAATGCAAAAAAAATTATATAAATATAGATAAAGGTAATACAATAGACATATGAAATATATAAAAATTAGATAAACATTTCCCTAGAACACATAGATATTATAAGATCTTTAATAGAAACTGTGTCAAAATTAGCTACTCCTGCGGTCCCTCTATTAAATCCTATATCATCAACAAAAAATCACCTAGAGAACATCAAAATTGCTCCTGTAGAATCAAAAGTGAATGCCCATTGCAAGGTAAATGCAACACCAAAGCCATTGTATATGCGGCTAAAGTGACAACCATCAGCAACAACCCACCAGCCACCAGTGAACGAGATGTGGGTATGACGCAAGACAAATTCAAAACGCGTTATTACTCACATGTCGCATCCTTTCGACATCCAGAAAAAAGATTTACAACAGCTCTGGCTAGCAGAATATGGGATTTGAAAGACCAAGGTATCCAATATAAATTGGATTGGTCAATTTTGAACCAATCTAAAGAATATGCAAGAGGAACAAGAAAATGCACGCTCTGCATAAATGAAAAATATTGGATTTTGCAAAACCTTAAATTACCAAAGACCTGCCTAAACACAAAGACAGAAATTTTCACCAGTTCCCCACACATGAAATCACACCTGCTTTCCAGCTCATATAAAATTAACACACTTTCAGATACTTATCCTCCATAAGCTCTTATTATTCTCTTTAAGACTACCCTTTCTGATTTACTTTCATTTTTAACCTTATTATTAATTTCATTTTTATTTTTACTTCACATCCACCACTACCCCCCACCCCCTTATTCTCCGATTCACTTACCTAATATTTTCACTTTCCACTTTTTACTTCCCTATTTTCTTCACTACCCGATTACACAGGTCACTTGCGTTTTCCACTCCAGATATTTTCTGTTATTTCGCAGCCAATTTTATATTTTTATATTTGTACTCACTTATTCACAAGGCTGTTTTTACACCCTGTATCTATGTGCCTGAGCGTCTTTATGTGTGTATACTTTCTGTATATGTACACGAACGCCTCCGTATGTGCGCGCGCGTGCGTGTATATATATATATATATATATATATATGTGTATGTGTGTTTTTATATCTGTGTTTTTACATCTATGTTTTTTTACATTCCCATTTTTATGTGTGTGCATGTAAGCGGGTCAACGTGCGTGAGTGTATGTATGTGTGTGTGTGTGTGTGTGTGTGTACGTACTGAATGTATGGATGTGTAAGTGTGCGTATGTATATATGTATGTATATATTTATGTGTGTGTGTGTGTGAATACAGTCGCGTACGTACGCGTGATTAGATGTACATGGGGCGAGGTGTATGTACGTATATATGTGCATCCTGTGTGCGTATGTGTACTTGCATACGCTTTTGTCTGCACGTATTGCGTGTATATATATATATTTTTATAGATATACGTTTCTTATAGATATATGTGTGTATGTACGCGTCTACCTTGTTTGTTTTCTTTTCTTTACTTTGCAATTTTTTCTTTCTAAATTATTGTTCCATTTTTATAAATATATCGAGAATGATACTTTCTTTCTACTATTACACTCCCTTACCTCTTTTTCTTCCACATATAAGTGTACGCGCATGTGTGTGT
Source organism: Eledone cirrhosa (assembly GCA_964016885.1). Lineage (NCBI taxonomy): Eukaryota > Metazoa > Mollusca > Cephalopoda > Octopoda > Eledonidae > Eledone > Eledone cirrhosa. The sequence goes on from OZ024740.1 coordinate 102,729,856, forward strand.
TTATACGCGTGCCTTCATATTCTTATAATGTATCTAATACCCTGTTTTTCTGTATACCTGTCAACCAGACACTCATATCATGTCTGTGTCTGTAGTTACAGATACACAGATATACTTGCCCTCATACATATATTTACGCACACATTTTCACTATACACACACATTTGTACATACATACATATGTACATCTGTGAGTGTATATACATACATATACACACACCTAACTATATTTCTTAACATTTTTTTATATATTTCATATGTCTATTGTATTACCTTTATCTATATTATTTTTTTTGCATTTCTTGAGGAGACTTTCCAAATATTTAGCTATGTTTTATATTGCCTCGTCCGACGAACGAATGAAGACGTTTCTTTCGTATTCGCCTTATTCGGGAAACCTCTGGTAATGAGGTAATTATATTGTATTGTTTTTTATACATTATATATATATATATATATAGAGAGAGAGAGAGAGAGAGAGAGAGAGAGAGAGAGAGAGAGAGAGAGAGAGAGAGAGAGAGAGAGAGAGAGAGAGAGAGAGAGATATGTATATATAAATTAATGTGTGTTTTATGTATTACCAAATATAAAGCCTTGCAAGCAGGGAAAAGCGGACGTAAAATGATGATGATGATGAAAGAGAGTTAAATATTCACTAATGATCACTCAAGATATCTAGGAGTATATAATTTATTTTTAGAAGATAAAGGTTGACAGTAACACTGAAGCTTTGCCTGTGGTCAGCTACAATTTTTTTTAGGGTTGATGTTTATAAATTTGCATCATGGTGGACACCAATGGGCTTCTTGCAGATGGGACTTTTATATTCATTGACTGAGCAGTGTTATATTTTCTAAATCGGGGCTAGAATGTTTGATAGAAATAAGGGGGAGGAGGAGGAGTATAAAAAGGAGAAGTAGTAATAGAAGTGTTCAGTTTTGACCCTATAAAAAAAATCCTGATTTAGTTATATGGACAGCAGTCAACAATATATTTCTCTCCATTTTTTATTCGGTCAGCTCAGAGTATGTTGTTAAACTGACATTAATTCTAAGAGTATTTGTTTTAGTTCAACTTAAGTCTCTGCTAAACTTTAATTGGTGTAGCATGTCTTTTGGTACTTAAGTAGTTGGCTTAGATGGGCACAATGATATAACATAGTAGGAGGCAGAGTATAACCAATTAACCATTTCCTGACTGAATTTCTTATGTAATATACTTTATTTCAATTAACGGATGAAGAATTATGAGAGATTTAGTAAAATTATTCCTTATTTCATTATTAACATATCGCTTTATGTAAAATTATGTTGGAAGATTTTAATTTAAAATAGGTCGTTTTGTTTCATAGAAGCAGAGCTGGTTTGGGAGGAGTTGATAGCAAAAAATTTAAATGAATCTTAGTACTCAATGTTGTAACAAACAGGAAGAGAGAGAGGAAAAAATTCATTAATGAAAAAAGGCTAGGTAGTATATATCAGCTTTGCCTCGCAAACAAGATGATGAAAGTGTTGCTGCAGAGAATAGCCATTCCACCACATAGGGCTGTTTCATCAGGTGGGATGCACTCCTGATTTTGTGAAGGAAAATGGCAGTCTAGGTATCAAGGACACTGGAAGTTTGATGTTTTGTGGCATTTGTTTTTGCATGTCATTCTTCTGGAGTCAATAAAATAAAGTACCAGTTAGGTACTGGAGTCAATTAATTGACTTTGCTCTCCTCTCAAACTGTTAACCATATTAAAAGCAATAATTATTAAATCAAAGATTGTATTTTAAATATACATCAGTCTTAAATTTATGTACCAAAGCTCATCAAATGGATCCCTAAGGGAGCTCAGACTTGTTTTGCCCGTGCACTTTCCAAACCCTTGAATAATGTCTGCCTATACAACACCTCAGATTGGCAGCGAAAGTATGTCTGTCCTCAGTTTCAGACTGCCTGTCTGCTGAATTTTTCCCTATTCAGCTAGAGGTGGGTACCAAGGTAGGTTGTGAGGCTACTGTTCATGTCACTAGAGCTTTCACCAACTTACCTCATGAGACTCCTAAGGTTATCCTCCTACTAGATCTCAGGAAGGCATTCAATTCCATCAGTCAGAATGTCATCCTCCATTCAGTAAGAGAGAGAGCCTCACAGCTCTACCACTTTGCTTGGAAAACTGATCTGGTGCCCTCATACTTCTCTTTTTGGTGACTATTTCATCCTATCTGCCTCAGGAGTTCAACAGTGTGACCCCCCTTGGACCTGTTCTATTTTTACTGGCTATCAATGATGTCACCAAGATGGGAGCTGACATGAATTTGAATGTTGGATATCTTGATGATTCTTGTTTTTTATTGGGGGGGGGGGGTTCCAGATAAGGTATTTGCAAATGCGAGGACAATGATTGAGGAATTTGGCTCCCACACCAACAGTTACAAATGTGAGCTTTGGCTCTTTAACCACTTAGCTTCCCAACAGCAGACTGTAGACCTGTTTACAGATTCCTTCCCCTCTATCCCAGTTCTTCCCCCATTAGTGTGATGCTCTCTTGGAGTCTCAATTATGACCGAGCTTTCAAGTACATCTCTTGATCAAACTTGGCTAACTTTAAACAACTACTAAATATATCTTGAGTTAATTGAGTCCCACCAAGGGTTTTTATATTTAGGAATTACTTGTCGCTTCCTAAGTTATTGTATTTTCTCAGAGTTAGTACCTCTCATAGATTCTCATTGTTTCTCCAATGCTTTGATGACCTAATCTTCAGTAAACTCAAATGCAACCTGGCTGCTTTGCCAAAATGGTTTGGTGTGTGGGGGGGGGGGGGGGGGTCTAGGTCTGCATAAATGCTCGTTTCTGTCTCTTCCCTGTTTTTATTCCTCCATCCAAGCTTGCTCTTCTTTGGTGGGTAACATCTTCTTTCCAACAAGTTCCAACAGGGAGATGGTTGAAGCTCTACTACAATGGAGAGAGCTAGATTTGTCAGATGAAGATAGACTAAAGCAGAGAGTATGGGACAATCTGTGTTTGAGAGATACTTTCAACTTTTTCTTTGATCAATCTGATAAATTTTTAAGGCGTTGCCTACTTTCTGGGGATGACTGGATTATCCAGAATTGATAGGAAGAGACTAGATAGCCTTACCCTTTGTCCTTGGGTAAGAGGTAGATGTCTTATCTGGAACGCCACAGTCAGAGACTCTTTTTCTCCTTCCCATATCCTGGATGCTGCGGTAAATGTGAGGGTCACCACTTCCATAGCCAAACGGAATAAAATCCTAAAATACCAGGAATTTTTTCCAGCCTGTAGCATTTGAGACGTTTGATGGAGCTGGGCTACTGACTGTAAACTTCTTGTCATCGTTAACAGCTTGCCTTACTGAGGTGTCAGGTGATGCCCGTGAGGGTGCTTAGTTGTTTCCAGTGCCTTAGCTTTGCCATCATCTATGTTAATGCTGCGAGTGTGTTGGCTTGCCTTAAAAAGTATTAGAGGGAGGTTCCCTCTAATGACCCTTGTGGTGTGTGACCAATTGACATGCTTAGCATTGAATTGATGTGCAATGTACGAGGGTACAATGTATAGGCTGACTATGAAGGAGTGAAGCTAGAGCTATGAGATCTTGCAAGCATTAATTTCAACTCTCGTCAATAACTGCATTGTTTCTTTCCAGAGACGATGTTGAAAAATAAACCTCATTTGGTCATTCCATGAGAGTATCTTTGTTAGCCTATGAACTTTTCAGTCAACTTTCATATTTTTAGGGTTCCATGAATTCTATTTTTTTATGAAACATTATCATTATAATATATTTTCTTTTGTTTTGAATTTATATTCTAATGTAGAATATTTATGTAATTAAGTAGTGTATATATTATTTGTGTTTAAACTACATTTAAACTGCATTTAAACTGGTCAGAGTTCTCTCACCTCTTTCTGTTTGAAACCAGCTGTAACCAGCTGCTGATACTGATGTTAAGGTATTGTTCTCAAAATAAATAATATCAAAATCTCATAGATTTAATATTATTTGAGATAAAGCCTTTACCGGGAAAATATAATAGTAAAAATAGAGTAATGTAAATGCTAAAAAGGGTTAAGTATATATAATGTTATTTATATAATTGTGAATAAAGTATATCCAATGGACGTAGGAATATAAGTATGTATCTATATAAGAATGGTTCTTATATATTGATGGAAAATCTATAAAACAAATTAGCAGGAAGCATTTGAAAGAAATGTTTTAATTTGCTTAAATATCACTAGCAAAAGATGAAGAATATAATTGTTTAGTATATTAATTTCTGTAAATACATGTATATCTAAGGGCCAAAAGAACATTGTTGTGTGAGTGTATGTGTGTGTTTGTCATGACAATATCGTTAGATTGTCGAACAACATGCTTTGCGACATAGAGTTGCGGTCCTTTAAATTCTGAGAATAAATCCCGCCAAGGTTAGCTTTGCCTTTCATCCTTACAGGGTCGATAAAATAAAGTACCAGTAACATACAGGGGTAGATTTAATTAACTTTCGTTACTCCCAAAATTGTTGGCCTTCTGCCTAAATCAGAAACTATTATTAACCCTTTAGTCAGAAGACTGCCATTCTACTCATACTCTAATGCGTTGTCTGCCTCGTGGCCTTAGCCAACAGGATGGAGAATACATTACCCCGGGGACGGTGAGGATGACATCCGGAAACAACCACTCTACCTCATGGGGTTTGCACCTGCGGGTAGCCAATTCTGCCCCACTAGCAGTGAGTAGGGATGTGCTCCTTGCCAGAAGTCTCCACCACAAACCTATCAGAGAGTGGCCGATACTTTAACAGTTTACCCCCTTTGGCCTGGCAGGCAGTGAACCCTGGGCTGGTAGCCAAATGCACCATTAGCAAACTATTTTGGCATAACTAGTTTAATCATCACACTCCAACTTCGTTTTCTAGTAACATTTTTAGTAATGCATAGTTTTTACAATTATGTTAATGAAATAAAAAAAAAGGATTAGGGGCTAAACTAGTTTATTATGATTATTTTGTAATGGAAGGAACATAATACTTTCATAATACTTGAACCAGTCGTTCATTACTTTCGATCGGTATTTGTAGTCACATGAAGAAAAAATAATATCAATCAGCATAATGTGATAGATTTTCTAGTGGAATGTAATCACTTCAGTAACTATGAATGGCAAAAATAAATAAATAGAATAAACTTTAAACTTTTTTTAAAACTGGGTTGATGCCCTACCCATGGCTAACGTTGGTGGCCTACTCAGCTTGGATGAACTTTGTGTCTCCATTGTCCTCAGAGTGGGAGCTGATGTCTGTACGGGTTTGAGGTGTTGATGTGGAAAACTCGACTCCACAGGCCTCCAGGGTCTTTCTTGCTGCCTGAATGCCGGTTGCTTTGCACATCACACGGAGCTAAACCTTATTCTCAAGAGAGCTTTAGCCCAGGAAAACATCCCCTCAATCTTGGAACCATCCTGGCTGTCCAGAAGTGATGGGAAAAGACCTGACAGCCTTAACCTGTGGCCTTGGTCGAGAGGCAGATGCCTTGTCTGGGACGTCACAGATAGTGACTCTTTCGCTTCTTCGCACATCCTGGATGCTGTGGTTAGGGCAAGAGCCACAGCTTCCACAGCTGAACGGAACAAAATCCTACATTTTCCAGCCTGTGGAGTTCGAGACGTTTGGCGGAGTCGGGCTACTGACTGCAAGATTCTTATCTTCACTGGCGGCTCGCCTAACAGAAGTAAGTGGTAAAGCTCATGAAGACACTTGGTTGTTCCATCACTCAAGATAACACTGCTTGCCTCAAAAATCATTAGAGAGCTTTCCCAGTATTCCTCGCAATACTGTTATCTTTTACTCAGCAGCGGCTCGGTTGTCCACCCCTTTCAACTGCCTTTTGTTGTATGTGGTCCTAGATGTGTGTTTTTTTTCTTTTTTCTTTCTTTTCCTTTCTTCTTTTTTTTTCTGTTTTCCCTCTATTATATTTGGTTGGTGGATGGCAGTATCGGTAAGGGTCGGACGCCATGCTTTGAAGCATAGAGTTACCTCCCTTTATGATCTGAGTTCAAATCCCGCCGAGGTTAACTTTGCCTTTCATCCTTACGGGGTCGATAAAATAAAGTACCAGTAATGCACTGGAATAATTGCTGGCCTTGTGCCAAAAGTAGAAACAATTATATTTGGTTGTGCTTTCGTTCTGTAAGCATTGTATTATTATATCTTTTTATACAACAGTGAATAAAATCCTTTTATATATCAATATAATTATAAGCTATACCTTTGAAAACTTATCTCTGCAATATTTCATTGAAAAATATACAGTATTAAGAAAGTTATAAGGGTACTAAGTTGGAGGGACACTAAATCGTATTTTTTTTAATGCTTCTAATTGTTTTATTGTATATATGGTCCGTAACTCTCGAGGGAGTCGTAGGGGCAGCATGTTGACAAACAGTGATTTGGGGGCATTTTAAAACTGGCGGAGCCCATCTCCTCGCCTGGTTTCAATATAGCAGATTTCTTCCAGAGAAGGATAGAAGAAGTGAGAAAAAGATATAAAGGAAGAATCGATCCGAGTACTACACTGGTTCTTTTTTATCGACCTCAAATGGATGAAAGGCAAAGTTGACCACGGCAGGATTTGAACTCAGAGAGCAGAGAGCCGAAATGAATTATGCAAAGCATTCTATCTGACGTTCTGACGACTTTGTTAATTCGTCGCCTATAATTGTTTTACCTCTGAAGTAAACAAACAAAAAAAGAAAGATTCTGTTGGCTTATGAAAAAATACCAAAGTAGGAATTGTTTATTAGTTTTTTTAATATTTTAGTATAACACTGTTGTTACGATATGTCGAAGTGGCAATCGCATCAATTTAGGGGTTTTAGTTAAAGAAAGTAGCCAGCTAACCACACACTTTATAATTTGGAAGCGAGACAGTAAAACTGTGCAAAACTTCCTAAAATTCAATATATAAAGTTCATTATTATCTAAATCCCTCCTTTACAAGAATTCGAACAAAAAATGTTGTATAAATAACATTACAAATCGTTTGCAATTCTTTCAGAATGAAAATATAAACGGAGTATTAAAATAACTTATACATACACACACACATACAGACAGATAGACATATATACATACACACACATCCATACATACATACAAGTATGTACATACATACATGGATACACACACACACACACACACACATATTCATACATTCACAAACATATACAATCTTCATAAAAAGGCAGTGAATTGGCAGAATCGTTGAACAGAATGCCTTTGTTCTGGCTCGTTACTCCCACGAGTTCAATCAAGTACGGCCATGATCAACGTTATTTTCAATTTTTCAGGACAAATAAAATCACTTGGGGGGGGGGGGGGGGGCAGTGAACCGGGGTAGCTGCTGCAGCGGGTGTCTGGCCAATTTCCGCGGTAATGCCTTTGCCATTTTATCAACGGGGTGCAGCTGAAAACAGCCCTGACTGGGCTGTAGTGTCTGTCCATCCCCTCTCCCTTTACTTTGTTGCTTAAGTCTTTTTTTTTTTTTTTTTTCAGTTTCCCATTTTTTTCTTCTATGTTCCCTTTAATAGCGTGTTCCGTTTTTGTATAAACAGCTTTGGGGAATAAAATATCTAGATCTACAAAAATAAAAGAAAATGCCAGTTAAATGCTGGAATGCAACCTTTTCTTACACCAGAAATGTCACATCTGAGACGTTTCTGTTATGTCGCAGCTGCATTGGGTACTTTTTCTAAAATCACGTAGGACATGGGGCATACTAACCTCAAGTAATACTAGACTGCGAGTAACGGCACCATTATTATATAATGGTAAATAGAGAGATTAGATAAAATAGTTGGTAAAAAGTTTAAATTTTGTCGTGGAAACAAAATAATTTTCTCAATCATTGTTATTTCCTGATATTTGGGAACAGATATGTTATTTGAAGTAATTAGCAAGGAACACACACGATTTGGATTTTAGAAGAGGAAAGTTGAGCCTTTTCTGTGATATAAGTGACAAAACTAAACTGATGTACATGTACACAAACGATGAAAGAGAATCCCGAGAAAAACTGCTAAATCTTACCTGACATTGTTGAGAAAACGAACTTGTTAAAGGTCCGAAAAGAATATTTAATGTGCTGCGGTTTAAATGTGAGAGTGCGTGTGTTAGGAGAAGGAAAGAAAAAGAGGGTCAGATGCAGTGAATGAGAGAAAATATGAAAGCAAGAGAGAATGAAAGAGAGTAAGTGTCAAATGAGATAAAGAAATAGAAATATCAATGATTAATAGAGGGAGGGGTGTGTGAGTAATATATAAGGAATTGTAGAGAGAGTAAAAAATAAAAGAGGAATGAACGATAAATATTGAATGGCTGAGGGAGAGAGTTTAAACGATAGAGAGAGAACGGTAAATATAGAAAAGCAGAGAGACTGAGTGAGGAATAGTGGTAGCTAGAGAGTAAGAGTGATGAACGGAGTCAGAGAAGAAAAGTTAAAGAGTGAAAAGAGAGAAAAAGAAATGTGAAGGGGAGGAAATCGTACTGACGGTTTTCTTCAGCAGAATAAAGGGCGTGGTTTATTTACAAGTCTATCTCTCTACTTGTCACTAGTAGGTGTGATTACTGAGGTTGAATCTCTGCCCCGAATTAACACACACACACAAATACCGATCAAATGTCAGACAGTGAAATACCATCAGATTGTTTTGTTTGTTAATTTATTAAATCGTCAAACCAGTTCAACTATGACTGTACACCGAGTTTTTTTTATGTGCGGCGAATGGAGGATACGTGGGTGCTGTGTGCATGGTGGAGTTTTCAAATAAGCACCCATCTTGCGTAATTTCTTTGAACATTTCTTTAGATTTCTGTTTTAAAATTACAATCCTCCTTCCCCCCATATTTTTTTTTTATATTTTTAAATATTTTTTTAATTATTTGCTCTATCTTCTTTCGTAACTTTTTCATTTTGAACATACCGCTCCCATCCCAACAAAATCTCCAAAATTCCAATTATTTCTTTGTTGGCTCCCAATCCATTCATAGTTTCAGAACGGGTCATAACTGATCACGTCTCCCATACGAATTATAATGTTGATTATATAACTGCTCCCTTCGTTAAAACAATGGACTCCCTTCGTTTTAATTTGATTGCGATATTTTTGTATTGTTCGTCTTGGTGTCATTATACAGTTTGTTTTCTGTAGTTCACTTTAATGTTCTGTTAAACATCTTGTAGGATGTACGAGATTCGGCTGAAAAGTTCATGGGCTGACGCTCATAGAATGTCCAAACGAGGTTTATTTTTCAACATAGTCCCTGGAAAGAAACAATGCAGTTATTAATAAGAAGAGTTGAAATTAATGCATGCAAGGTTTCACAGCTCTAACACTCCTTCATAGTAAGCCTATGAACTTTTCAGCCCATCCTCGTAGGTACGTTCTCATCAATCAAAGTAAATGTTTTGCAATAATTTTCTTTTACGTTAATACCATGTAACATTTCTTCCCCTAATGTTTTTATGGCAGTTAGTGTTTTGAAGTATTTGATTATTTCTTGTATTTACAGTATCGGTAGAGCGCCGGACACCATGTTCGCAGCATGTGGTTACGGCTCTTTACGTTCTGAGTTCAAATCCCGCCGAGGTTAGCTTTGCCTTTCATCAACTTTAATCGACTTTGCCTAAAGTAGAAACAATTATTTCTTGGCTTTCGTTATGTAATAGTATACACGACATGGATTTTTTTTTTATAAACAAATTTTATTTAAATAAATATTTAGCATAATAAACAGGAAGAAATAAAAAAAATTCTATTATCTAAAAAAGGGGAAGGGGAAAAAGAGGGGAAGACTCACACCCCTATCTAATAAATAGAAACTCTTAGTCAGTAGTAAATACATACACACCTATATGTGTATTTTTATACAGTTATATTACACGCAAACATTAATATATAATTTGAAAATACAGTCGCCACAGTGCAGATGACTATAATAATTGTTGGTAACTAATGAAAGACGGAGCTCTCAATACATGTAGGGTAGAGTATAGGACGGGCATCCAGCCATAGAAAGCTTGCCAAACAAGGGTTGTGGAGACCCTTCAGTTGTGTCAAGGACATGACAACCTCCCTAGTGTAGGTGATCTACACAATAAATGCACCCAGTACATGCTGTAAAGTGGTTGGTGATAGGCAGGGTATCTAGCCAGAGAAAGCTTGAGAGGCTCTTGCATTTGGGTCAAGGACATGACAACCTTTCCTGTGCCCTTGCATTTGCCAAGTCAAGCCAGAGAACCTGAAGGATTTTTCTCCCTCTCTTAGCTTGCTAGATGGAGATCAAAATCATTGGAGCAAGTTCAAGGCAGCCTGGAAACTATAGGACAGCAATATTGTCAATATATCTTTTATACTGTCCATAGCTTAATGGTGATAGATACAAGGTTCAGTTGAAAAGTTCATAGGCTGGCTATGAAGGAGTGAAAAATAAACCTCATTTGGTCATGCCATGAGAGTATCTTGGTCAGCCTATAAACTTTTCAGTCGACCCTTATATGTACTTTGCCCACAGACCATACAGATTCAAGACTTATGTGCACTTTGGACCTTACCTCTGTACCCACCACAACCACATTAGCATGATCCTCAATTTCACAACATCATTATCTAATTTATTTCCCTATCCCCACTATCTAAACATGCAGACTCCCACCCTTCCAATCATTACAAACAGTTCTAATACTACTTCACCACCACTAATATTATAACTACTACATCTAACATATTGTCTATAATCACTATGGAGCCAGTGTCAAACTAAAAGTAGTTGGCATGCAAGTCAGTGCATGGTGATGGCTCTAGATGGCAGTTGTGCCTGTCATGGTGGTGGTATAACTGTATGTGTTGGTGCTGGTGTGTTCAATTATTCAATATTGGCATGTATGTACATGTGTGTGTATCTATGTAGTCATTTATTATAATTACAGATGCAATAAAACGCTTATTGCCATCTAAAGCAGTCCATCCAAAAGAGATCACATTAAGTGGTTTCCACTGTGTATGTGTATGCGTGTACAAAAAAAGGGTGTGAGTGAGAGAGAGGGAAGAAACAAACATATATGGAAGAGTCTTAACATAACTGATAAGGTGGATCAATATACGCCAACTAAGAGCTGCAGAAATGTGTAAATATGGAGACATTGATATGGTAACACCCTGAACAATGATCAATTTAGATGTCCATTAATTAACGGTGCATAAATTTATGACAGGTTACATCAAGTGGCCATGTGATCAAGTTACATTAACCAAATCATTAACCAGAAAGATCTTACCCTAGGGTAAACATTTAAGATACATGTATTCATGGCTGTAGAGAATATCTATCTAATGTTATTTGAAGCAACAATTTACTATGGCTTCCTCATATTTACCAGATAGATATTTAACACATGTATATGCTGACTGGATAAATTGATAGTGTAGGTTAGTGGTTCTTAACCTTTATTGCACCATACCTCACCACATCTCAAAACATTTAAGGCCACCTCTGCAGTATATAAACATGTTTTGGGTTAAAAAGTTATGCAAAATTTAGAAATTTACAAAAATAAAAATTAAAATTTAATTGATATTACTAAGATGCCTGAAACCACCCTGAGTTTAAGATACAAAACTGCTTTTTTAAAAATGTTTATCCTTATCTTAAAACCTTCCATCATAATTCTATTTAAAAAATGTTTACTGAAAAACGTTTTGGGTTGTATTTGAAATTGCCCCCAAAATTTTTTTAAATACCAAATTTGTTCAAAATCCCTTCAGTAGGTTTTGAATGAATGAAAACAAAGCATGTAAATATTGACTGGTTAGATAGACACATTGAATGACAAATACGATTAATTTCAATAAAATGGTGTCCCTTCTTTCCTTGATATTCTAAGCATTCCCTTATTTTGCTTAATGTTTAATCCAGCTGTGGCCAAGTGGATTAATTGTAATGTTGGGAGTTCAATTCCTGGACTGGGTGGTATGTTATGTCCTTGAGCAAGACATTTTATTTCATGTTGCTCCAGTTCACTCTACTGGTAAAAAAATGCGATACAGTGACACTGATGCCAAGCTGTATCAGCTTTTGTCTTTACTTTGGATAGAGAATATTAGCATGTGTGGGTAACTACTAGTCTTCCACAAAAAACCTTACCCAGATTTATGCCTTAGGGAGGAAGTTTCCAGGTAACATCATTGGGGATAAAGTGGCCAATTGGCATGAGCCTACAATTTTAAGAGAGTTAATTTGCATCAAGTATTAATTCCTTCATTCAGTTCTGTTACTTGTAAGTACATCATGTACTCGATATATATATGTAAGCCATGCAAAATTCATATGTTTAGTACAGGTTACTAAAACACCTGAACCTTTCATTATCACATTTCTAATGAAATACTCTGCCTGTGATTTTCAATACAGTTGAATATGATCAAGAATTTTGAGGGATTCAGTAAAATAACTTTTTTCATTTTTAAGCTGGTGTTTGAAATTTAACTTATCAAAATTGTCTTACGTATGAAGATGAGCTAAAAAGTTCATAGGCTGACTAAGAAGGAGTGATGTTAGTGTTGTGAAATCTTGCATGGATTAATTTCAATTCATCTTATTAATAACTGCATTGTTTCTTTCCAGGGATTATGTTGAAAAATAAACCTCATTTGATGATTCCATGAGAGTATCTTGGTCAGCCTATGAACTTATCAGCTGACCCTTATAATACTATCATGGAAGGTTTTAATTTAAGTATGAACACTTTAAAACAAAAAACTTTGCATTATAGAACTAGAGTGGTTTTAGGTGGACTTGTACCTGAAGGATTAATGAGTAGTTTGAAATGGGGCCTATATTTCAGATATAGCCTAGGCCTATTACCAATCTGGAATGGGCCTGCATATATGTTAAATGCAATGTGCAGTTATGACGGGTTGTATAAACAGAGTATTTATATCTGAATGTCATTTACAGCTAATTATTGCCAATCTGATAGCAAAGAAGACATTAAAGCGATACAAATCATCAGTGAGGTAATTATAAAGCATTCAATTATTAATGGAACCAATAACTAATGTCTGGCTCTTATTTCTTCATTAAATTGAACAGACATTAGAAACATTTCACAAATACATGTTGACATATGTAACATCATTACCACCATCACTACCACTTTAATTACTAACAGTACCACTAATATCCCCACTACCAATACTGTTGCTGTTGCCACTGTAATTACCAATACAACCATCACCAACACTACTACTTCTGTTACTACCATAAGACTCCCACCACCACTACAATCACCAACACAACCATCATCAACACTATCACTACCATCATCATCACCATCACTTAGACAACTTTTATCACACACTTTAGAGTATAATCACACACACATGCTTACTTATGAAAAAGTTTGAAATCTTGATTATCTTTTCTGATTTAGAGTATTTTCTTAATTTTTAAACAGATGAGAACCAATTTGTTAAAATTCAAACGTCCCTGATATTCACACCTGATGTGTTATTGCTTCAAGAACTATGATGTATAGAAGTCACTTTTGGACACATCCATAGACTCACTGCTCATCCTTACACTAACACCAACATTTCTCAATGTTCACTACACTACAGAACATAAGATGTTGTCTAATCCTAGATCAGCTACAATCAGTGACATTCCAACAATGGCCATCCTATCTTTTATTCAGACAAAGTGAATCTATGATAACATTATCCAATGTGTTCTTCCATGAATAAGATGGTACAATGTAATTTGAGGGAGATTTGGCAGCTAATCTATATTACTAAAACAGAGAATGTCTGTTTGTCTGTCTGTCTGTCCAATCACTAAAACTCAAGAACCACCCAACCGAGTTTTTTCAAACTTTACACATGTAATACTTATGTGCGTGTTTAAAGCAAAAAAAATTTCAAATTTTCAATTCCCTAGGCACTGCATTAGGTGATTTAGCGATCTCTGTCTATAATTCTTAGTCTTTCTCTTTTTAGATAGATACATAGATATAACTTCGCGCCCTTATAATACCTGTCTGTATGCCTCACTGTATAGGTACCCCCAACAACCATCTTACGTATGGTTGTAATTGCAGAAATAGAAGCATTTTCCCCTTAAATGGCATCTATTTGATTAATAATGTAATATATTAATGACCTGTATCGACTACTGACTCCAACAAAACATATATAGGATCTACATCAAACACATTTAAGAAAAGATATTACGCACACTCTAGTAGCTTTAACAATACTAAACTAGCTAACAGCACATCTATAGCTGAAGCAGTAAATAACTATAAAAAATAAAAACATAGATTTCAAACTATCGTGGAACACCATTCTACAAAGAACTCCATATCTTGGGAACAGGAGAGAATGCAGGTTATGTTCAGGGGAGATCTTGGAAATTACTAAATCTAAAGACGATTTATTGAATAAACGACAGGAACTGATTATAGTTTGTAATCACCATATATGAAAAACATTTAAATACTATAAACCTAATTAAATATTCTAAATAGCAACTCACTATAATTCTATATGGCGTAACACTTGTTAGTATCCCTTGCCCCTAAATATACGCATTCAGGCTTATTTCTTACCTTTTCATTTTATAGCTTCCTTAGATTTATGCGTTAATGACTAAGGGCAACAAGGTACACAACCACCCGTAACTGCATGAGTAAATATGTATATCTATGTATGTATGATATGTGAATATATATATATATATATATGTGTGTGTGTGTGAATATATGTATATGCGTGTGTATATGTATGAGTGTTTATGTTTGTATAGGTGTGTATATGTATATATATATAAAAATATATGTGTATATGATTGTGTGCACATATGTAGATGTATGTATATGTTTACATCTATTTATGCGTATGTATATTTTTAGTTGAGTATCAATATAACTATACCTCTATCTATAATGTGGGTATATGCACTTTGTGATCTATGAAATTTATGCGTTTTGACTATGTCAACATGCATTTATCTGAGTTTGATTATACACATAGACATACTTGAAAGTATTTTGTATTACACACATAGACATACTTGAAAGTATTTTAAGGCGTATCATACGCTGTATTATACTATGTACAATGTACCACAACGTACTATATTATGTTACATTATATTATATTATTGTATTACTATATTTCATTATCTTATAATAAAGTACCAGTAATGTACTGGGTAATTGGTGGCCTTGTGCCTAAAATAGAAACAATTATCTTATCTTATTATAATTTTCATCTTTTAATATACTATCTTTCCTGGTCATGACCTTAATTTATATTCACCTAAAAACTCCATACAACACAACTCAACATTTAATTTTTACATTCCTTTTAAACTTCGATATACCATATACATTCAACTATCAATTTGACAATCCCCTTTTTCCTAATAGATTCTTTATAGCAATTCTATTGTTAACACCATTCAACCATTCCTTTCAAAGTGTCATGACCTCAACTAAAGTGAATTATTTTTCATTTTAACATCATATGGAAAAAAACAATCTGATTGGTTTGTTCTTCAGCTACCTCCAAATAAGGCCATAGAACTCAATTTACTACTAATTTACTACTAATTTTGAATAAAATTCTCATTGCTTTTGACAACAGCTGGTGATATATATGTAAGTAAATATTTTCCTTATCTGATATTTTGTAACTAACCTTACATAGATCGATAACGAAGTATGGTTACGATGTATTATCATCACCTAGAAACGATCGTAAAGCAGTGAAGTATATTTCTAATGACTTGAATTTTTATTTCATTGTTTTAACTTATATCATGACTCTGTTTTCCTTTTAATGTTTTATTGTTTTCCGGGATTTATTTTAACCTACAACATTTTCAACATATGGATTACATTGAGTTCTTCATGCAGACTGGACCCCACAACTTACCGTGGATATCTCTGTATATATATATATATATATGTATATATATAATTATATATTCCTGTACAGATATTTGTGCATACACAATAACAAAATATAAACAAAAGTATTTATTTCGCGATAAAGTATTGATTTTCTTCGCACGGGAAAAAAAACCTGGTAATGTACGACAAATTTTTTTTATAAGCACAAAATGTAGACACCATCCCTAGGCCGAGGTATTCCGTACTTCTCTGTACTGTTATATATATATATATATGGAGGCACATGGCTTAGTGGTTAGAGCATTGGCCTTGCAATCGAAAGATTGTGAGTTCAATTCTCAGACCGGGTGATGTGGTGTTTCCTTGAGCAAGACACTTTATTTCACATTGCTCCAGTTTACTCAGCTGTAGAAATGAGATGATAGGGACTGGGGTCCCTATCATTCCACTGCAAAGTGGTCGTGGAGGTGCCACGGCAAAAAAGCACCCAGCACTCACTGTAAATGAGGTTGGTGTTAGGAAGGGCATCCAGCTGTAGAAATCAAGCCAGCATCAGTTCCCGTCCCACCCTTGCAAGCAGGGAAAAAGCGGACGTGAAATGAAATGAAATGATGGTGATGATATATATATATATATATATATATAATTATATATTCGTGTACAGATATTTTTGCATACACAATAACAAAATATAAACAAACGTATTTATTTCACGGGGCTCGATAAGGATAAATATATATCAAATATATAAGAACCCTAGAGCAAATCCCGAGCAACGCCGGACCATTCTGCTAGTTCTAACTAAAAAAAAAGTCTAAAGTCTGTTATGAGTCTGGGGGCATATCAGGCTGGTGCTTACCGATACTGCCAATCCACTGCAAGGTTGATAAAAATAATAGTACCAGTCCAGTACTGGGGTTGATTCTTCCTATCATGTTCTTTGTCACTATCTTTCTCTTTCTCTGGAAGAAATTGGCTGTATTCTGACCTGGAGAGTGGATGGGCTCTGCCAGGTTTAAAATGACCAAGACATGCCGTATGTTACAACGGTGTCCCTACGATTTCATCAGAAGTTATAGGTTCGTACATACATAATTTCATTCACAGGGCTGGGATTGACCCAAAGTTATTGGGAAACAAAACTTCTTAACTAGTCAACCAAACCTTACTAAAACTAAATCACTTCACTATTTATTGTGTCTATATAACTCTCAACAATGCTAAAACACCTGTTTATTAAACCCACATCTGCCTATGTTGATACCTGATATTAGTTTCTCTTTACACTAATTAAAAAACCTTCCTGTTACAATTTTGTTTGCCCAGTAAAACATTAAAATAACAGGAAGTCTAATTGTAACTAATAGCAAGCAATCGTTTAAATGCCATCTGGTATTAGGAGAAGTGAATTACCTATCAAACAATGATCCACCCAACTTATAGGTAGATTTATTACACCACTAGAGCTAAGATAATGGACTGGCATCATTAGTATAAACAGTGAAAAAAAATATCATTTCATCATCATCATCATCCTTTTTTATGTCTGTTTTTTTTCAATGCTTGCATGGGTTGGATGGGTTTCTTCCTGCACAGCCGCCTTCCACTCTTACTACTTCTGCCCAGGGTTTCTTTGGCATTCCTTTACTGCACCACCTACATAGAGCTCCTGCACTTCACATAGCAATCAGTACTTTGCAGGCAAGTATAGGGCTAATATACCTTATATATCAATGTTTGTTATTAAGTTAAAATTCCATCTTTAGATAAAAGGATCTGAATTAGAGTATGAGGGGAGATGTGAAGGTGTGTGACCTAGTGGTTAGTATGTTGAACTTACAATCATAATGTCATGGATTCTATTCCTGGATTGGGTTATGCATTGCATTCTTGAGCAAAACACTTCATTTCACATTGATCCAGTATACTCAGCTGAAACTAAGTACCAGCAGTAGATGGGAGTTTAACCCTGTGATGGATTGGTGTCCTCTTGAGGGGGAAGTCTTGTATTCTCAGTTGCTTAACACCACAGAAACCAAGATAAGCACTGGCCTGATGAGTCTCCAGGTTCAAAGTTGGTGTGAGTGCAGTAGAATCCTTAGAGCATTGAACAAAGTACTTTACAGCATTTAGTTCCAGCCCTTTATGTTTGGAGTTTAAATCTCACTCAGATCAACTTTGCCTTTGATCCTGTCAGGGTAGATAAAATCAAGTACCAGTCATGTACAGAGGTTGATGTAATTGATGTCCCTTCTCCCACAGTTTGTTGGGTTTATATTTAAAGTAGAAATCATTATTAAGCTGGTGTTTAGAGCATAATTTAACGAAGGTTCTTACGTAAAATTACAATGGAAGGTTTTTAGATAAACATAGAGACTTTAAAATAAACAGCTTTGTTTCATATACCTAGGGTCAGTTTCAGGCAATTATGTTGGGATTCAATTTTTTTCATGTACTGGTATAAGCATGACTGTGGATTAAAGACTTATTTTGCAGCTATATAGTTTTAGATTCAGTCCTACTGCTGAGCAAGATTGCAATAAGAGTGGTGATAACAATAAGACTGCAATAACAGTGGTGATGATGATAAGGCTGCAATAATAGTGGTGATGATGATAAGGCTGCAATAACAGTGGTGATGATGATAAGGATGCAATAAGAGTGGTGATGATGATAAGACTGCAATAACAGTGGTGATGGTGATAAGACTGCAAAAGAGTGGTGATAACAATAAGACTGCAATAACAGGGATAATGACAAGATTGCAATAACAGTGGCGATGATGATAAGACTGCAATAACAGTGGTGATGATGATAAGACTGCAATAAGAGTGGTGATGATGATAAGACTGCAATAACAGTGGTGATGATGATAAGACTGCAATAAGAGTGGTGATGATGATAAGACTGCAATAACAGTGGTGATGATGATAAGACTGCAATAACAATGGTGATGATGATAAGACTGCAATAAGAGTGGTGATAACAATAAGACTGCAATAACAAGGATAATGACAAGATTGCAATAACAGTGGCGATGATGATAAGACTGCAATAACAGTGGTGATGATGATAAGACTATAAACTTACAAACTATAAACTTACACCAGACCATCAGAAAGGTGTATGAAAGAAACCACTGTAAAATCACAGATCAAATAAACTGACTAAAACAGTCCAAAACGTAACAGGGTAACAGGCATGACTAACTCTGGTGCGTCTGTGATATTGATATTATTAAAACATGTTTAAAATGGGGTCAACTGGATTTATTTTCAAACTGTAATATCTTTTATCTGAAGGTGACACTCTGAAACATGCCATCAACAATTCAGTTTGATAACAAACTCTTGGTAAATAATTAGTGTTTTTAACTCATCAAAAAATGTTATTATTTACCAAGAGTTTGTTATCAAACTGAATTGTTGATGGCATATTTCAGAGTGTCAACTTCAGATAAAGGATATTACAGTTTCAAAATAAATCCAGTTGACCCCATTTTAAACATGTTTTAATAATGTAAATATCACAGACGCAACAGAGTTAGTCATGTCTGTTACCCTGTTACGCTTTGGCCCGTTTCACTGAGTTTATTTGATCTGTGATTTTACAGTGGTTTCTTTCATACACCTTTCTGATGGTCTGGTGTAAGTTTATGGTTTGGCATTTAGGATCTAAAATGCCCCAATAAGATACATCATAAACACATTAAATAGTTAAGACTAAGACATATTGCTATTATGAAAAGCTCAACCTGCTAGAAATAGTAACCTGATCTTAGTTAATTGCAGTTTATATAAGGCACTACCATATTTGTATTTAGTATGAAAAACACTCTCTGGTGATATTTCCCCTCATTGTATAGTTTTGCCAGTTGAATTGATTACATTGAATTTGTATATGCATTTAGTTAACTAAATTGTTTGCATATCTGTTGTGGGATTGTAAGCAGATTAATGGAAAAGATAGACTTTGTATGCGACAGATGCACAGATTATCAACAACTTCTGTTACTTAGTTGATTAAATTAGCAGTGGGGGAGGATGCACTGAAAATGTGATAGCCAGGATCAGAACAGGTTGGAAAAAGTTTAGAGAGCTAATACCTCTTCTGACAACAAAGGGCTTCTCGTTCAGGGTGATGCCTGCATACAAACTGCAATGCTATATGGCAGTGAATCATGGGCCTTAACCACAGAAGACCTGCGAAGGCTGCAGAGAAATGAAGTGAGTATGCTCTGTTGGATGTGTTTTCTTAGTATGCATGAATGACATAGCATAAGTGAATTGGATGTAATGTGCAAGAAAGAAGATTGCGCTGGTATGGACATGTGATGCGTAAGGAGGATAGCAACTGCATAAAGAAATGCAGAACTATCTCAGTGACTGGAACCTGAGGAAAAGGCAGGCCCAGGAAGACATGGGATGAGACAGTAAAGAGTGACCTTAAGAAACTAAGCCTCACAACTGAGATGACAAAGGATTGAGAGGGCTGGCACTATGCTGTGGTAATAAAGACTCGGCCAGATGCATTCAATATGACCTGACCCATCCATGAGCCCATCCCCCTCCCTCCCAATAGCACTTCCCACCATCTATCTTCACCACTACTGAAGCCACCACCCATGCTCCCTCCAGAACCACTCCTTAACCATTGCCCCCACTCTAAAGACCTTAGACACCCTCACCATTGCACCCTCGTAGCTACTTTCTCTACCACTTGTTCACCCCCCATTACCACCCCACCTTTAACTACCCCCTTTCTTATCTTTTCAGCATGACCCCACTCTCTATCGAGCACATCCAACATACACTAACCAGCTACACTTACACCTACCTATCTCTCTATCATGGCTCCACCCCCCACCATATTGACCACATCTCTCACATCACTGTATATCCCCATACACTGATTAGCCACCTCTATCCATCCTCACAAACACCTATAACTTAATACATATCTCCTTCTCCTGTTGCTCCCTCCCCAAAGCTGAGAGGGCTCCAACAACCTTTCTAGTGATGGTTCCATGAAAATGCACCCAGTACACTCTGTGTGAGTGGTTGGCGAAACCAGACCTAAAAAGGTTGAGAGGATCCTTCAGCTGTGTCAAAGACACAACAACTTCTCTACATGATAAACACACCCAGTACATGCTGTAAAGTGGTTTGTGACAGGAAGGGCATCCAGCCATAGAAAGCTTGTGAAACAAGGGGTTTGGAGGATCCTTTATTTTGTGTCAAAAGACACAATAACTTTTCCTCTGCACTTGATAATGACTGTACATAAGTAGGATTCAGACCTCCTTGGCCTGTGTGGGATATCAGACATAGAGGAAGAAACAGATGAGGGGATAATATAGCTAGTAGGAGCCTAGAAAACAAAGGAGAGTTGATTACAGAGAGAGAGATAAAGAGGAATAACTTATACAATGTAATATTATAGGGAGATATTAAACTAAAACAATATTTGGGCTTAGCTTTAGGAAAATGGAAAAAATACAATTTATTGAATTATTGAAATATCTAAAAATATTCAAAAGTATTCATCGGAATTTTAAATATAATTATGTTTATTCATATGAAGATTAATATCGAGTCCTTAGACAACTATCCATATATACAATATATATCTAAACATATCTGGTTGACCGTTAACATTCAAAACATTTAATTTAAGTTAGTTCAGAGTAATGAATAATATTTTAGGTTATAAAAGTTAATAAATATCTGTATTAATATTAAAGTATACTATCAAGTTTAATTTCTAAAAACAAATTTTATGAAATCAAATTTAAATGATTTACAAACACGAGAAAGAAAACATAATGTTTTTACAACCTCACGAAGGTAAACTTTACTAACTTTATTATATAATATTAAATTAATAATATAATTTAGAAAATAATTACAGTTGTAATTTTTAAAGAATTTTTAAATTAACAATTTGAATGCTTAAAGGATCAATGGGCCTTATAATTAAACTTAAAAAAGTCTGATTATTAAATTACATGTGTGCATTTATCAAAAAAATACACAAAGATTATATTATCTAAAGACTTAAGATGATACCTCTCAAATAGACATAACATAATACCATACAATAAATAAGTTACTGGAAATATTGTTAAAATTAATGTTTTAGATCAATCATTGTAATAGGGTAATTTAATAGACATATACTATAAATATAGAAGTCAAAACCTCGTGAGTCCCAAGGATAAGGACCAGATACAAAATAACAAGTGAAAAAAGTAAAAATAATGAATTGTTTGCGAGCATAAAAGTGCCCAATATTAAAAATTATATAGTTTAAAATGCTAGAGGGTTTTTAGAAAATTTATATAATAGACAAACAACCTTTCTAAAGTGTCTACGAAGATGATAGAAAGAAGAGCTAAGGATTTGAATGACCCGAAGGTAACCTGAATTTAATTAAAATAAATTAAATTAAATTAAGTAATAATCGTTATATAATTTAGAACATTAAGGAAATATCTAACAATTATAACAATAGAGAGTCATTTGAGTATCCAAATTACTTATAAATGTAACTAGGAGCATGTTACTATACTAGATAAACAAGTTTGTTCAAATATATAGAGAGAGTATTATAGGTATTAATGAAAGGATATACATATAATAAATAAATAATTACAATCATTATTAGTAATGCTATAATTGTAGTTTTACCTCGAGTTCAGTGGAAAGAAAGACCAATATTTGTCGACTAGTATGATTTGTGACATTTATACCTAAATATATATAAAAATATATATGTACAAATCTAACTTTCTGAATCCCAAAACATACTCAAAATGAGTAAAATATATAAATGCATGAATGATTTACGGTTCAATTATAACCAGTAATCTTACAAGTTATATATCCAAATTATATATTTAAAACAAATACAAATATATAAGGATCCCAATCTAACCTAT
Organism: Eledone cirrhosa; assembly: GCA_964016885.1. Lineage (NCBI taxonomy): Eukaryota > Metazoa > Mollusca > Cephalopoda > Octopoda > Eledonidae > Eledone > Eledone cirrhosa. Next base: position 102,752,780 of record OZ024740.1, read on the forward strand.
ATATATCTAAAATAATCCAAAGGTGTGCATATTCATCAAGAGAACAAGTTAACAAATAATCTGTTTATATACCTAAACAGGACCCTTCAGTCTAACATTAATTCTATCATAAATGAATAGAAAATAAAACATTATTAAAGTTTTATAAACTGCTATAACGTTTTAGGTACAAGAGTTGATAAGAGACGTCAAAACCTGTTTATTTATTTTGCGAGGCTTGGAAAGTAGACAAAGCTTTATGAAGGCAATTTGAGAATAATTCACTTTTTTTGTTAATTAAGTTTTCATAATTAGTAATTATTAATAGGGTCTCCTTAGTACAGAGGTTGCAGTTAGATGATATAGACGAATTCGGGTAGATTCTACTATTACATAGCTTCGTCCAAAGAATCGAGTATTTTAAATGTTTGTCTTTTAATGACCATATAAGTTGTGATAAAGAAGTCAAAGACTTCCTATTAGGATTCGAAAAAGAGCATTTGTGATTCCCAAATCTCGATTTAAATGTCGAAGAAGTTACACCAATGTAGTTGTATGTGATGTTATTTGCTTTTACAGTGCATTTATGCACCAAATTTCTATCCAGACAATTATTTTGCAGAGGGCAATCAGGTTTATTTCTACAATTACATTTCGATTTATTATTATTATAATTTATATTAATACTATTACTAACACTATTATGCTGATTCTGGTTTAGAATTCTACTATTTAGTTTAATATCAGTTGTCTAGAATTAAGGAATACTATTACATATGTCTTCAATTTGTACATTTCAATAATTTTATGTACCACATTCTTTGTTTTTTGCACCTAAAAATCAGCTGCAATTGCTAATGAAGAAATTCCTTTATTAATAAATTCTCCTAAGTGACAAGTTACAAATGCTACTATCTGTATAGTTCTAATTTTGTTACTGCTTTGATAGGCTGTTTGCTTTTTCAGTTCATTACAGTATTAGTTTCTTATGTTTAAGAAACTAATACTGTAGTATGCTTTGTTAACCCTTTAGCATTTTCATTAATCTGTATTTACTATTATATTTTCACGGTAAAGCCTTTACCCCACGTAATTACCTCACATAATATCGAGCCTATGAGATTTTGATATTACTTATTTTGAAAATAATACATTAACATTAGTATGAGCGACCAGTTACAGCTGGTTTGAACAGAGAGGTGAGAGAAATCTGACTGGATACAACCAGTTTAAATCAAATTTGTGACCTCATATTTCATCATTGCACACTTTACATAAATCTTTATAGCCATAAAGCTTTACTTCTCTTATCACATATTCCTTGGCTTATATTCAAGTATATACAGTAATTGTCATCTGCTATCTCTCAAAGTGTAAAACTGGACATCATAAGAAATTTCAACCTTCAAAACTAACTATTATATTTCTACTATCTGCAATATAATACTGCTGTCATCTTTGTATCTAATGCTATAACTATGGAATGAAATTGGAGACATAATCTATTATACACACAACATCTATCATCATCATCATCATCATTTTACGTCCGCTTTTCCCTGCTTGCAAGGATAGGATGGGTCCTCTTCAGCACACTATTTCTCCATTTATTATGGTCCCTTTTCATCTCCTCTGTGAGCTTCTGCGATCTGAAGTCAGCTCTTACCACCTCTGCCCATGTTTTTCATGGTCTTCCTCTACTGCATCTTCCTTCCTCTGGGATTTCTTGGCACTTCTTCACCCAGCAGTCATCTTCCATGTGCATCACATGGCCATAACAACACAGTGTTCTCTCCTGCACACTACAGTTTATCCCTCTTATACACAGTTTCACTCTCAACTCGTCCATGCTTAGTCATTCATGCACATTGACATTGCACATCCATCAGAGCATGCTTGCTTCAATTCTCTCCAGCCTTTGCATCTATATCATTTACAAAACAATCAACTGATAAACTATGGAACAAAATAGGAGAAATAATTTATGGATACACCAAATTATTTATATTAATCATAAAACATTTGACTAAGAAATAGATATTTTAAATTGTGATATGTATATTACTGATTAAATCCACAATTCAGTTGGGCCACTGCTGTACTTCATTCACTAAGACTGTGGGTTCAAGTCCAGCTATATGCACTACTCTTTGATATGAAAATAAGGATATAATATAGCAGCGGTCCCAGACCTTTTTGTGCCACAGACTGGTGTCATGCAAGAGAATTTCTCCATGGACTGATGGAGGAGGGGGGAGTTTGTTTGCCTGCAACTAGATGGTCCCATCTAGGGGTGATGGGTGACAGTGACAGTAGACTACTGTGACTGGGACAAGCGTCAAAAAGAGGCACAAACTGAAGTGGTCATTTTTCTAAATAAAATAACCAGTAGACTGCGATAGTCAATAAAATGGTAAAAAAAAGGTTTTATTCTTTCTGTGCAGCCCGGTACCAAATGATTCACAGTCTGGTGGTTAGGGAGCACTGTAGTAAAGTATAATAAGATTTGTTAAAATTTTACCAATGTAGTTATACCATAGCAAAATAAAATTACAGACATTGTCTTTGATTTTGTTCCACAGTTAAACTATTTAAAGTCTTTTTTACATTCATTCTTTTTTCCAAAACATATTAAATAATTTTAATAGTAATTTCACAATGGAAAGGCAAACAGAAGTAAACCAGTATTTTCTCATAAACAATTGTCTGCAACTTTATCTAGAGCAAATTCATTTCCTGATGTAAAGATAAAACAGTACTAGATAAAACAGTAATAGACAACAACACTTCCAAAAACTACCATTCCAAAAGATGAGCACTTCTTGTTATTTACTTAAAATATTTTGAATTCAAAATTAATTTTAAACAATATTAAAATTTTGTATTGAGTTTATGAAGAAAATATAATCTGCCTTAATTGGCCTTCAATATTTGAAAATTTTATTTTTATTTTATTTTTTTCCTTTTTTTAATTTTATTTTAGTATTTGTCTCACTAGCTCTTTTTGATTATCAACTGTAAGGAGTACTCGATACTTCCCCTAGTCTGCCATGGCTTACTAGCTCTTTATGGATGTTTAAATTGAATAAATAAATATATAAATAATGAATAGATTAATGCAGATGTGTGATTACTTGAATAATTTGTTGAGAATCTGTAATATGATAGATAGTTCTGCAGCAGCTATTGTAGGAAATATTCAACAATACATTATTCATAATGCAATAAATTTAAATAAGAAGTAACTGTAGATGGTCTTTTACATTACTGACACTTCTCTATTAATGTATTACTTTTATAAACTACACTGGTAAATTACTATATCAAGTTAGGCAATTCTATGGCAATTATAGTGCCCCTCTGATTTGCTTTACCAAGATTGAGCATTTATAATACAATATGAATCAATAATGGTGCCCCAGCATGGCCTCGGCCTGTTGGCTGAAACACATAATAGAATAATAGAAAATATTTTTAAATATAGCAAAGTAGATTTCATCCATTGAAATTGTCTTTGTGAAGAAGATAAGAAAATTTTCTGTTAAATTATGTTAAAAACAGTCATAAGAAACTTATGAATTTGTATTATTTCATGTTATTTTAAAGGTAATAAATAATAAATGAATTACAAGATTTGAATCATGAATACATTTCTACCTTGTTCGGTTTTCATCGGCATGACATAAAATAACAAAATAACGAATAAACAAAACAGGAAATTGAGGTATTTTATGTCATGCCGATGAAAACCGAACAAGGTAGAAATGTTTTCATGATTCAAATCTTGTAATTCATTTATTATTTTATTATTTCTGTTAAATTATGTTAAAAACAGAGATTTTCCTACCTTCTTCACAAAGACAATTTCAATGGATCTATTATTTTAGATGAAATCTACTTTGCTATATTTTAAAATATTTTCTATTATTCTATTATGTGTTTCAGCCAACAGGCTGAGGCCACGCTGGGGCACCTTTATTGATTCATATTGTATTATAAATACTCAATCAAGTCTGAAACAGACAGATAATATAAGATGTCCTGCTTATATGTACAATGAGAAATATGGTTAAAACTGGGACAAGGAAACAAAGATTGGTATAGCAGAAAAAACTATCTGTAAGTTTTTAGTAAAAGGAGACAGGTTTTTCAGGATTATTACATTTCATTTAATCTGTCTATAAATTTTACTGATTTGCCAAAAATATAATTAATATAAATTTTCAAATAAAATTGAAAAAACAGCAGATTGTTGACTAAATGTTTTTTTTTTTCATGTAGCCTATTCTGATTTCTGATATGTTAAATGACTAAAAGTACAAGTCTACCCCACTGGACAGGATGCCAGTCCATTGCCGAGTTGAACTCCCAGCTATTTCTAGTAATCATTTCATTTTCAGCTGAGAATACTGAAGCAATGTGAAATGAAGTGTTTTGCTCAACAACACAACACATAATCCAGTTCAGGAATTGAACCCACGGCATTATGATTGTAAGTCCAACACCCTTACCACTAGGTCATGTGCCTCCTCTAAATGCTAGTAACTCAAATAAAAAAAAATATATACCATGTAGTTCTGAAAAGTGGTGTAATGTGCCTGACTTATAGTTCAATCTGGCAACCCACTGTGTGTGTGTTTGTGTGTGTGTATGTACATGCCTTTGTAACAAATGCCAACTCATTCGTGACCTCCTCTGCAGAATTGATGACAAAAGCATGTATAACTTTACTCGTCCCAACAGCAGATGCTATCGTATTTTCTGTCTGTTCCTTTGATCTCTTTCATCTATCACTTGCACTCATTTCTTTCCTTTGCAGTCATAACATCATTCATTTCATCTCTCTTTCTTTCTCTCTCCTTCTTCCTTTGTGATGTTTCCTTTAGACATTATTCTCCCCTTTTTTTCTATGCAATTCTTTCCCTCTTCTCACTTTTAATAAATGATGCAATACTAATTCACATGCTCTTCAAAGATTCCATCTTTAAACTTTAAACCCCCCTTTCCCTTGTTTTTTCTCTATCTTTCTCTCTCTCTCTCTCTCTCTCTCTCTCTCTCTCTCTCTCGCTCTCTCTCTCTCTCTCTCTCTCTAAACACACACACATATATATATATATATCACGACCGTGACCTCTGGCGTCACGCAGTAATACAGAGTACCCGACCTCCTATGGGTACAAGCTGAAGCATATAGACAATATGCCCCCACACCCTCCCACTGCAAGGTGGTCGTGGAGGTGCCACAGCAAAAAAGCACCCAGCACTCACTGTAAATGAGGTTGGTGTTAGGAAGGGCATCCAGCTGTATAAATCAAGCCAAAATCAGTTCCTGTATGAGCAAGGCATGGTCAGCCGACCAGACACTGCCCACAACAGGACAACCCGACTAACCCATGCTAGCATGGAAGAACGGACGTAAAACAGTGATGATATATGTATATATATCCAATGAGTCGTACCGTATACAACTATACCACAGTAAATACAAATCGGAGTCAATAATCTAAACAAAAACGACGTGGCGGACATATAAATAACATAGCTGTCATTGACAGGTTTGGCCGTGAGTTCTCACTTATATATATAAATTTACACTCACTCTAATAAACCCGCCTATTATTATAACAATATCTGCTCACTCTGCCATATGTGATTCTGGAAGCAGAGTTTCCTATATACACTTTCTCTCTATGTAACGGGATAGCCATCACGATTTGTATTTACTGTGGTATAGTTGTATACGGTACAACACATTGGTTGGACGCCAACTTGGACATACAATGAATTTCACCTGGGACGTTGGGTTGAGCGACCGAACGTAAGGACTTTGGGGAATGCCAGTTATTGCGGACCTGGCGTGTTTTCAATTTCCTCACATGTGTGCCGGCTGTACATGTACCATACATTTCTTTAACTCATCGTACTTTCTTTTATTTTTTATTTTAGATTTTAGGTGTATATCCCAGACCGCCTATGGTGATAAATCCCCTGGGTATAGGTTTTGGAAGAATAGTGTTATCTCACTTAACGTTCGGAACTGGAACATATCGATGTGGTTCCTAGGGTGCTGATATGATAAGGAGAATCGACCTGTTACAAGGCAATATAATTGGAGTACACCATCCCCCATATGGACTATCATACATGTAAGACTGCACCACAGCTAACCAACTATTCTTCTCACAGACTCATGCTTGCAAACTCTCTTAATCTGCCTGTACACCCTGTTTTTGCACTGCTTGTGCTTTGATGGATCTATGCTTTGCTTTGTTTTATATTTTGGGGGGTTTTCAGGTTTTTTGTTCCTTTATTGTTTTGTATTTTTATATTTATCTCTTTTGTTATCCCTATGTTTTTGTACTTTTTTATTATTTTTTTTATTGTTTCTGTTCATACTGAGTAATACCTTCACTCATCCCTTGCTACCCTCTCCCAACCTCTTTATCATCTATTGCACCATTTAAGTGATAAACTTCTGGTGTAATTTTTAATTTTTGATGTAATTTTTAAAGACATTTTATGACATTATGTGCATCATGTATTCTGTCTTTTTCCATATAGCGCTGGCCTCGGGACCCCCTTGTGGTCCTTTAACCTTATTCTGGTGACGCAGCTCGATTGAGCATGTAACTATTTATATACTCATGTTTATAGGCTCTGATGATTCCTGCCATGGGGTTTGAATGAAACACTGTTAGCTAATAAAACAATGTATTTCTAAGCACTCTTTGGTTATTCCTATAACTATAATTGCTCTGTAGTATACTAGTTATCCTACATTGAGCTAAAACCATACTGTCATACCAAGGGCAATATATCTGCGTGGCTGGGCATATTGATATATTTGTCAACGCAACTATAATTAGAAGTTTGGCCCCTCTTGCACTGTAGAACAATTCTTTCGCGGTGATTGATTGGTTCAACGGCATATGCAACAAGGAACATTGCCGTTTTATCCAATTCGACATCAACAATTACTACTCCTCTATCACTTTACCACTTCTCCTTAGAGCTATCAATTTCGCTAAAACACTCACAGTGGTTAAGGATTTCGAAGTTGATGTCATCCTCAATGCCCGTAAATCGGTGATTAATTAAAAAATCCAATAGTACCCCATTCGACGTGAGTATGGGCGCCAGCGATTCTGCGGAGGTTACTGATCTTATCGGCCTTTTCCTTCTTTTCTCTATCAAGGACGAATTCCCCAGCGCGGGCGGTGGTTTGTACCGTGATGATGGTCTTTTGACCATGACTAAGTGCGGACCTCGTGCTTGCAACAGGTTCAGAAAAGAACTCACAGCCTTCTTTAAAGGCTTCAATCTCTCTATACAGGTTGAGACCAATCTCTCGGTCGTTAATTACCTCGACGTTACTCTCAATTTATCGAATGGGTTGTATTACCCGTATAAAAAACCGAATGATACGCTTAATTACATAAGTAAGCATTCCAACCATCCTGCCAGCATAACCAAGAACCTGGTAAGAAACGTTTCGTTGAGGCTTTCCCATCTATCTACTAACGAACATATTTTCAACGACCATTCCACTTATTACAATGAAGCAGCGCTTGCTCGGAGTGGATTTGTCGATAAGATAGCATATACAGAGTACGAAAATAGACCTCGCATTTGTTGGTATAACCCACCATATAATATGGAGGTGACCACACCATTAGCTAAGATCTTTCTTTCCCTTATTACGAAGCATTTTCCCCTACACATAAATATAGTAAAATATTTAATAGAAATACTATTAAAATTTCTTACTCTACGACTGCTAACCTTACACATAACATCACAGCTTCAAATTTAGCTAAACTACCTAGCCGTAGGAACACGTGCAACCCTGTAGTTAGTACTAACTGTAATTGTAGGAATCGGGTTGATTGCCCCCTATCCGGGAAATGCCTCTCTAGTAACATTGTCTACAAATGTGAGGTTGAAACACCCACGCCCCGTAGGTCCTACATAGGGTTAACCGCCAATAGATTCAAGCAGCGTCTTTACATGCATACCCATTCTTTTCGTTACCCTCTAAGAAGGAATATGACGTCACTTTCAGCTTATATCTGGAGTCTAAAAGACAACCACACCCAATATAAGTTACACTGGAAGATCCTAGCTAGGGCTAGATCGTATAACGGAAATAAAAGACCATGTGACCTCTGCGCCGCTGAGGCCCTGGAAATACTCTACGCCACAGACCACATCTTAAACAAAAAATCCGAGGCAATTTCGGCTTGTAAACATAAATTGCACAAAACTTTTCTGTATTACAGCCCCACGTTATACCCTAACGGATAGTACGATCTATACGTGGATATTTTACGTCTTGGTGTGGTAGCTAAGTATATGTTTTGTTTATACCATTACTTATTTGCATAGGTAAGTATATATTACCTGTATGTTTTGTGAAGGTACGTATACTTTCTCGTACGTATATTTGATTGTATATGTTATGGCGTATAATTTTTTATATATTCTGGTACATATGGTTTGGTTATGTGTATACGGGAGTTTTGCGTCTGTGTGAGTATGCAGGTTCGTACGTATGTAGGGTGTGTGTATATGTGTACTTCATGTTTTGGTTGACTTACGTCTCCGAACATTTGTGTATTTACATGTAGGTATGTGTGTGTGCTTGTTATATACGTATTTATTTATTTATATACGTTTATTTAATTATTTATTTATTTGTATACACGCATAGACACACACACATTTATATGTGCGTGGTTTTGTATACCTATGGCAAGTGTTTTCGCGTATGCTTGTGTATGTACGTATTTGCATGCGTGTATGTATTTATTTAATTTCTATTACCTCTGTATTGTATTTTATTTACTTTATTCTTAACTCTGAAGCGGAGATTCATTCGGTTTCCTAGTTAGAATTTTAGTCTACGACTTTAGCTATACCATTTACGTGGTTTTGTCTTTGCGTGCAATTGTTATCTCCGCTCCACATATGACGTATTATCTTCGTTTTTTCCGTTCATTGCCAGAGAACGTCTCTATGAACCACCTGAACATTAGTCTACGACTTCTTTTATACCATAAACGTGGTTCTGTCTTTGCGCGTAATTGTTTTTCACCGCTCCTATTAATGACGTATTATATTCGTTTTTTCCCGTTCTTTGCCAGGGAACGTTTC
>OZ024740.1:102764411-102784411 GCA_964016885.1 Eledone cirrhosa
ATATTATAACAAATCTGGTAGTCATCATTCACCAACTTTATTTTTAAGTATTGCTGCTTTACACCAAGAATCTGACCTGTCAATATATACTTTTCCAATCGAATCTTAATGGTTAGTACCACTGGTTCTCTATTTCTCTAATTTTAAACTGATCACCCAAAGTTAAAGAGTTGCAAAAGATAAGTGAATAAAACTTAGACAAACTCTTTGGTAAAAATGTTTACTTGTTCTCATCAAATTTGTTTTGGTGAAATTAAAAGGAGAACTCATGAACCCAAACCAATTTTTGTACATGAAAGGTACAGTCATTCAATGTCTAAAATTTATATATTGAGGATGCAAAATCTTGTATGTATAGACAAAGCAAAATTGCTTAGTTTATATTATATGCTAGAGTGAAACATCATAATTATTATCAATTATCACCATTTTACGTCCATTTTTCCACGCTAGCATGGGTTAGATGAGTTTTTCTGTTGTGGGCAATGCTAGGTCAGGTGACCATGTCTTGCTCATACAGAACTGATTCTGGCTTGGTTTCTACAGCTGGATGACCTTCCCAACGCCAAATTAATCTTTTCAAACTCACTCAACATGTCTCATAGACATTAAAGTGTATCAGTTGCATGTGAACATAGCATGTGATTAATTTATATATTCTTTGCAGCAAGATGATGCCATTTGAAAAGGTAATTTTAATACATTCAACTGGGTAAGAATTATTTTTACACATTTCAATGATTTCCCACCAATATTGATTAATTTATATATTTTCATGTAAAATCTTCTTCAAAGTATTGTTAGAAGATAGCTCTTCAGCAGCTTGAGAACATAATAAATGGAGAAAATGCCAAATTTATCTCATAAGAACTAAGTTTGGATTGTCAGCTTTTATTAATGTGTACAAAATATTAACACCGCAGATAATAGTAAAATAGATTTTAATGTTTTATGTCTGCAGCACTCAAGAAATTTCCACGACACGATGCAAGTGGTTAGAAACTCTCTGTTTTGGGCCATATTCATAGTTGTAGAATAAGAAAGCTTAATTGTGTGTCTATTAAATATGGAACGGTATTTATGTTGAATAGGGAAGGAATTATCTAAAGCTTTAAAGAATAGATTAGCTAGTGGTGTTTTTATTGCTACAGAAGCAGGGGGGGGGGCAAACCATATAACTGATTTAGTTCTGGTTTTTTTCCCCAATTTATTCACAGTACAGGTGTTTGAATTATAATTTTTAAACTTTCGTTTATACATGTCAGTCATATTATTTTTATCAGGATTAAGATTTGAATTATTATTGTCTATATATTCTATATTATTTTTATAACCTGCCTTTCTTAGCGCATCATTGTAATATCCTGCTTTTTCATCAAATATGGATTTATTAGCAGATATTTTAGTTATGCGTTTCTGTACACTATTGACAATTGCATTTTTCACAGATTTAGGGTGATTAGAGTAATAACTAACGTAATTTAAGTTTTCATTGGGCTTATGGAAAGGGTAATAAAAACCAGAGTTTAAGTTAAGGGTAACATCAAGGAAATTAATTATTTTGGTACCACTTTCAACCTCTAATTTAAGGTCGTAATTTTTAAAGAATTCAATTATATTTTTCTTAACCCTATTTAGTTCTGTATTGCTGTTTGACAACCGTAAATAAAATATCGTCCCTACCATCACAACACTACATTGCCAATGACAATCTCCGCACTACCTCCACCACAACAACACTACATTGCCAATGACAACCACTACACTACCACCACAACACTACATTGCCAATGACAACCACCACACTACCACAACAACACTACATTGCCAATGACAACCACCAACACAACTACCACCACAACAACACTACATTTCCATGACAGTCACCACCACCACTACAACACTACATTGCCAATGACAGCCACCACCACCACAACAACAACACTACATTGCCAATGACAACCACCACCACCACAACTACCACCACAACAACAACACTACATCGCCAATGACAAATGCCACCACCACCACACTACCACAACAACACTACATTGCCAATGACAACCACCAACACAACTACCACCACAACAACACTACATTGCCATGACAGCCACCACCACCACCACTACAACACTACATTGCCAATGACAGCCACCACCACCACCACAACAACACTACATTGCCAATGACAACCACCACCACAACTACCACCACAACAACAACACTACATCGCCAATGACAACTGCCACCACCACCACACTACCACCACAACACTACATTGCCAATGACAACCACCACAACAACACTACATCGCCAATGACAACCGCCACTACCACCACCACCACAACACTACATTGCCAATGAAAACCACCACCACAACAACACTACATTGCCAATGGCAACCACCACCACCACCACCACAACAACAACACTACATTGCCAATGGCAACCACCACCACAACAACAACACTACATTGCCAATGACAACCAGTACCACTACCACCAAAACAGCACTACATTGCCAATGACAACCACCACCACCACTACCACCACAACAACAAAACAACATCTTCAACAACAACTCATTCCTTACCTCTATTACACTAACATTGACACTGATATACAACCTCCTCTACTACCACCACCATCACCACCACAACAACAACACCAACAAACACAAGAGCTCATATATCTCAAGGTATCTATATTTGTACATGTCATGGTAGTTCAGCTCAATGGTAGTGAAGTATTTTATGACAATAACCAGATAATTCAGCAACTTCAGTCTCTCTGCCAACAATATTCCTGCTATATCTATTACACCATTAATTCTTTGCAGAGTTCTTTTGAAATTGTGTAAATCAGAAATATATAATATAATATAATGAAAATTATTGTGTACAGTGTTCAGGTGCATTACAACTCATGAAAGGTGTATGTATAGTACATAGAATAATGTACAAATGTCAAGAAAGTGAACAGTGGATGAGTCATGATATACACACAGATACATTAGTGCATGAGTGTGTGTATGGGGGGGGGGGGGGGATATCAAGTGTAGTGTTGGCAAATTTTTGGAAACAGAAGTTTTGAATAATGCAGCTAACAACTGATGCAAGTAGTTTGTAATGATAATGTGTTTCAATTTTGTACTGAGTGTTTGTTTGACTATTAACCATTCCATTGGTTAAATAGAATGTCACATGATCCTTAACACTAACAATTCATAAGTATTTCATTGGCTGATTTTGTTGTCAGGAAGCCTTGATATTTGATGTTGATGATCATTTTATCATTGTTGCTTAACCCTTCCATTTACATTACTCTATATATATTATTGTATTTTTGTGGTAAAGGCTTTACCTCACATAATAATGAGATTTTGATATTATTTATTTTGAGAACATTACCTTAACATCACTATGAGTGGCCAGTTATGGCTAATTTGAACAGAAAGTGGTGAGAGAATTCTGGCTGGATACAGCTTGTTTAAATGCTAAAGGGTTAATCTAGATCTCCGTGATTCTATAAACCTATACATCAAAGGAATTCCAGTCAGGACAATTCCATCTTTTTATTATTTTTAATTCATAGGATGTGTGTGATTTGAGGGAGATTTAACTGTTATTTCTCTAAAATGTCAAGTGATCACATAGTGCAAGATGGGGAACCCTTTACTTGCCTTCAAATTTATCACTCCCAAATGTTGTACCCACCCTGACATGCACACAAAGGTTTAAGCTGTAAGCCCAAAACAGTAAATTAATATATCAAGTTGCATACCTATGAATTTCAGTTAATATGGTCCTCACAAGCTGTAATGATCTTGCAATTCACCCCTAGTACTCAAAAGGTTATTCACACATGATCTTCTTCTTGGCTGAAACTTTTCAGTCTACCCTCATCTATGAGGGTAGACTGAAAAGTTCGTAGGCTGACTATGAAGGTGTGATTCTAGAGCTGTGAAATCTTGCTTGCATTAATTTCAGCATTGTTTCTTTCCAGGGACTATGCTGATAAATAAACCTCATTTGGTCATTCCATGAGAGTATCTTGGTCAGCCAATGAACTTTTCAGCTTACCCTCATATATAGAAGCTTTGTCACAGGTTTATGTAGTCTCCATTTTATGAGCAGAGATTCAGCTGCTGACTTTGAATGTGACTTGTGACTACAAAGAAGTCTTTTGTTGGCTAGCTTCATACTTTAATACATTAACAATGTATACCACAGAGATATGGCTGTGATATGGTCTGACACAGAGAGACATAATGGTAGCACATTCTATCAGTGTAATGCTGTAACAATTTTAGATATTAGAGTCTATGTGTGTATGATATTACCAAGATATTAGTGTGTGTAATAACCTCAAAAATATTAGTATTTTTATTTTTTACCTCCTAGTGTGGAGCAGTTCTACAACTACTCTGGGGGCCTCTGTGAGTGGTGGGAATGTGGCAGGGTTAGATTAAATCTTTTGAATCCTTAAGCAAATAAAAGATTGTGGTGTCCCCACCTTCACACCCATATATAATTTTTTTTTTTTTTTTTTAATGAAATATATTTAATTTTTCCTTGTTTCCTTGATGCTCTAAGTGTGTACTTATTTTACTTAATAGTTAATCCAGTCCTGAAGGGGAGGAGCTACATCTCATGTCAAAGACATGGCCTGAATGCTTGCAAAAGCATGGACGCTGCTAGTGGGACCCAAGGGCCAGATGGTGGTGTTAAACCATTCAAGGGTGACAACCCATCACCACATATATCACAGCTATCAATGCTGCTCCTGCTACTACTACTACTACTACTACTACTATTACTACTACTACTACTACTACTACTACTACTACTACTACTACTACTACTACTACTACTACCACCACTACTACTACTACCCCACCACCATATATAACATGACAACTATACCACCACCACATATATCACAACTATCAATACTACTACTACTACTACCACCACAAATACTACCCTACCATCCCCACCACCACCATGACAACTCTACCATCACCACATATATCACAAGAGAAGCCATCTCAACTAAAACTAGCAGGCCTAGACCACAGAGATGGCAAGCGCCCCAATGGAATCACCCTCCTTCCATTCGAAGGAGGTAGATCCCTCATCTGGGATGCCACTTGCTGCAACACATTCTCTGCCTCCAGCTTAATTGCTTCGGCCACAAACCCTGGAATTGGGGCCCGCCTTGCAGAAGAACATAGAATAAAGAAATACCGGGGTTTGTCCGGCCGCTTTCTCTTCATACCAGTCGCCGTTGAGACCTCAGGTGTACTTGAACCCCGTACTGCTGAGCTCCTCTGCAAGATGGGAATGTCGGCAGTCCGTCTGAGGAAGGAGCTCGATGAAGTTGAGTGGCTATTGCAGCAGGTGTCGCTGGCCATCGTCCGCGGGGCACAGCACTTCTGACCCCTTGCCCTAGGCCCAATTCCCAATTACTCCCCTCTCTTCTGCGACACCAGAGATCTTGCGAATCCCTCCCCTTTCTGTTCTTTTTTCTTTCTTTTTCTTTTTTTCCTCTATATTTCCCTATTCTTTTTTCTTTTGTTTCCTTTACTTTTTTTTTATTATTGCTGTTATAATAGTTGTCCCCCTATTGGTGAATTTTCCTTTATTTTTTTTTCGTTATTTTTTTCGTTATTTCCTTTGTTATTGTTTTTTCTTTACATGCTGAAATGCCTATTTGTACCATCCTGTACCGTCCTGTGCTGTCCTTAATGTTATACTTTATGTCAACCCGTTACTGCACAAACTTGGGGCGATGACGGGCGTCCCGCGCGAACTAGGATGCAGGAAATCCGAGTCAGCTTGCGCTGACGACGTCACCGTGGTGGTGTCGAGCACCAGACACGTCCAGATGCTCGGCACCACTCTCAAGGAATACGAAGCAGTGACAGGAGCAAAAATAAACCAGGAAAAGTCGATGGGCTTGCAGCTCGGCACCTGGAGAGGCAAGTCCATGCCATCCGACAGCGTCGTGGGGCGTTGAACGGACGGACCGGTTAAATTGCTCGGGGTCTGGTTCAGACCGGACCTCCAGATGGAGAAAAACTGGAACGAGGTGACGAGCAGGGTGGCCTCCCTCACCCAGAAATGGGCTGAGAGGAAGCTGTCCCTGAAAGGCCGGGCGGAGGTGACGAATGCGTACATCGCATCCGTCATCTGCTGTCGCCTCACCATCGTCCCTTGCTCCAGCCCAACTCTCACCAAAATGGAGCCCCTCCTCTTCCGCTTTTTGTGGAAGGGACGCGCTCCCATGGTCAGACGATCCATCTGCTGTCAACACCCGTTGCGTGGAGGACTGGGTATGCCATGGCTGATGATGCGCAAACATGCACTGAGGCTGCAACATCTCTGGTACTTCCTTGATGGTGAACAGGTGTGGTCGCCGTTCGCCAGACACGTTTTCCCACAGCTCGTCTCCTTGACGGAGTTGCAGTCCTGGGTCAGAAAAAGACCAAGGGATAGCGCTTGGAAACTGGAATGTCTCCAGGCGCTCACTGCCTTGTCCCAGCTGGGCACCAGTATCGGAGGAACATCCACCTCGGCGTTCTATAGAGGACTAGTGGAGGGGAAGAGCGACAACATTCTCGGAGAGATCCTGGGCGTCGAAGAAGATCAGCTGTTTGCTCTCCTCCGGAGAACTTTCAGCCCGGGGCCTATGGATAACTTCCAAAAATCCCTGGCCTGGCAGTGCTACTGGGGAGCGCTACCGGTTCGAGATAAGCTCTATAGGCACGGAAGTGCCGTCAGCCGAGCCTGTCCGAGATGCGCGCAGAGCAACAAAACCGTTGTGCACACACTCATTCAGTGCCCGAGCATTGCTGACTTGTGGAGCTATGTCGAACAGTTGCTGTCGCGTGTAGGATTGATCCGGTTGTCGACTGAGTCCATTGTGCAGATTGTCTCGCCATCTTCCTTCGAGGAGGAAGGGCAGGCGGTTTTCATCTGCCTGGTGGACATGGCGAAAGAGATTGTGTGGTGGACAAGGTTAAAAGGGTTAAAGACAGACACTTTCCTCTTTGGCGAATCCCTAATTAACTTTTTCAAGTTTCACTTGAAGAGGAAAATCAGGGTGGAGAGGCAAGTGCTGCTTTCTAGCAAGTTTGTTGAAAGGTGGGTGAATGTAGCGAGAATGGTCCGAGTGAATGGGACCACTCTGAATATACGTCTGTAGTTTGAGAGATGGAAAAATTGTGAGAGGGCGCTTGCCCTGGTGGTCAGGGTGGCCATGGTCTTTTGTGTGGTTTTCGCCACGAGTAACCTTCGGAGGTTTCCCCCCTATTGGGGAATTTTTCGTTGTTTCAATTTTCATTTTTATTGTTTATATATATATATGTTTCTATGTCCTTTTTTTTTTCTTTTCTTATATAAATAATAAAAATATTTACACGCACAAAACCCACATTGTACCGTCCTGTACCGTCCTGTGCCGTCTGTAATGTTTTTCTTGATGTCAGCCCTTGTGGCCAATAAAGAAATCGTTATTATTAACTGTTAACTTTGCAGTGAATCTAGTTTAACAATTATGTTGATAAAGTGACAGTAATTTGCTTTATCTTTCATTCACTGCTTCCGTTTCTCTCGCTCTCCCCATCTCTCAGTATTATATGCAAATGGGAGCTCACATGCTGGTCACTCTGTGGTCCCAGAGGACAGAATAAAGAAGCCAGTTTTCCCGTAGGATAGTGAGGGAGACGCATTAGAAGAGCCATTCCAGCCTGTGGGTAGCCAACTCCGTGCCGATGGTGGTGAGTAGGGAGGTGGTCCTAGGGCCAAGGACACCAGAAGTGTCCACTACTATCAATGCTGCTACTGCTACTACTACTACTACTACTACTAATAATAATAATAATAATAATAATAATAATAAAAATAACAATAATAATAATAATTATCATCACAAACAAACTAAACATTAATGATTTAAATCATCTCTATTATGCATCGGCTAAACTCACCACTCACTTATGTGGAGTGAAAATGAAAAAAACAAAGGAATTCCCACAAGAAATCTACTTGGCAAGAGAACATCAATCGCCAAATAAACCTTCTCCAATCTGACATAGAAATTTTAACAAACTACAAAGTAGGTGAACATGTTAAACAAACTAAACTTAGAAAATTGAAAAAAAAATACAGTATAAAATCAACAAGTGACATAGACATGCTGATAGAAATAATCAAGCAAAAAGTGTCGGCCAAAGCTGCTCCTATAAGGCGCTTTGAAAAACGATCTAGATTCTATAAGGACAATAATATGTTCAAAAACAACCAAAGAAACTTCTACAGAAAAATTAGCAAGTCAAATTAGCTAAATCAATACCACCCAAGGAGGAAGTGCAAGAATTCTGTGAAAAGATCTGGGCCGAAGAAAAAGTTCATAATATACATGCCCCATGGATAGACAGACAAATGAAAGATACAGCTCACCTTGAGGAACAGATATGGGAAAATATAACAGTTGAGCAGTTGCATTTGACTCTTAGAAAAACCAGCAAATGGAAATCCCCAGGAAAAGACAAAATACCAAATTTTTGGATAAATGCCTTCACAGAGTCTCATGAGCTGTTAGCCCAACTTTACAATGAAATAGTTAAGGAGTCAGAAAAGATACCATCATGGCTAGTTAACGGCATTACATTCCTGCTTCTGAAGAATAATGAGACAAACAATCCCCAAAATTACAGACCGATAACTTGCTTGACCACAATGTATAAAATATTAACATCAGTCCTAACTGAATATACATATGACCACCTGATAACAAATGATCTATTTCCCAATGAGCAGAAAGGGTGTAAACGAGGCTCATATGGCTGTAAGGATCAGCTTTTGGTTAACAGAATGATACTGGAAGATTGTCATAATAGACACAAAAAATCTATCAATTGCTTGGATAGATTATAAAAAAGAATTCGATAGTTTGCCACACAGTTGGATTGAAAAATGTTTAGAGGTTTTCAAAATATCTCCCGTTGTCAGGAGGTTCCTGTCATTCAGTATGAAGACATGGAAAACGACACTCCTTTTGAATGGTGAAAAAAAATCACTGGAAGCTGGAATTTTTCAGGGTGACTCTTTATCACCGCTTTTATTCTGCATCGCACTTATACCATTAAGTAAAATGCTCAATGAAACAAAACATGGATATAAAGTCTATGACAAAACCATTAATCACTTGTTCTACATGGATGACCTGAAATTATTTGCAAAAAATGATGAACAATTGCAAGGGCTATTATCCACTGTGGAGCAGTTCAGTGATGACATTAAAATGGAGTTTGGACTAGATAAATGCGCCAAAGCAACGTTCACCAGAGGAAAGCTGCTGAAAAGTTCAGACATTAATCTTGATCGGGGGAATGTGATAAGAGAACTTGATCAAGAGGAAACTTACAAATATCTAGGTGTTTGTGAAGGAGACGGAATCAAGCACTCGACAATGAGGGGAAAGGATAAGGAAGGAATGTTACCGCAGAGTAAGAGCAATCTTAAGAACGGAATTGAATGCAAGGAATAGGATCGATGCCATAAACACGCTTGCCATACCAGTAGTAACCTACAGTTACAATGTCATCAACTGGTCAAGCACAGAGATCCATAGGCTCGATACAAAAATTAGAAAATTCTTAACCATGCACAGAATGCATCACCCTAAAGCAGATACAGATAGAATATATCTCCCTAGGAAAGAAGGAGGATGTGGGTTAATCCAGTTAGATATTGCGTTGAAAACTGCAACAATTGGATTATCTACATATCTAAGGGAATCACATGATTGGATGATCAAACTCGTTTTGAAACACGAAAGCATCAAAAGATCATACTCCATTACAAAAGATGCACAAAGATACAGTAATGGACTACAAATTTCAGAAGTCCCATTTACTGCTGAAATGGAAAACACAGAAAAAGCAAAGCAGGTAAAAGTAACTGCAAAGAAAGAACTGCTACAGAAACTGGCTAAGAAATGGCAAGAAAAGCCTCTGTATGGAAAATACCCAGAAAGAGCTAACAATCCTGATGTTGACAAAACTTTAACCCATCAGTGGTTGGCATCCTCTGGACAGAATTCGGAGACTGAAGGACTGATTATATCAGCACAAGATCAGTGTCTGCCAACAAAAAATTACCAAGCCAACATAATAAAAAATCGATGCAACCCATTATGCCGTGTATGTAAAAAACAACCAGAGACCATTGATCATATAATTTCAATGTGCAGTCCTATAGCTCCAACCGAATACCTAAACAGGCATGACAGAGCTGCACAAAACATACATTGGATAATGTGTAAGCATTTTGACCTGCCCCATCAAAAGAATTGGTGGGAGCATCAACCACCTCCCATACTTGAAAAAGATCACATCTCAATCTTGTGGAACTTTAGCATCCAAACAGACCAAAAAATAGATGCAAACAGACCTGATATAATACTGAAGGACTTTAAAAAGAGGGTATGCCTGCTAATTGATATGTCCGTTCCAATTAACAAGAATGTATCTATAAAAACATTTGAACAATTGAGCAAGTATAAGGACCTGGAGATAGAAATTGGAAAAATGTGGAAATTGAGAACTAAAACAATACCAGTGGTTGTAGGCGCTCTAGGAATAATACCTAAGGGGTCTAATGATTATTTATCGCAAATCCCAGGAAACCCGCGTATAGGAGAAATACAAAAGATAGTACTAATGGGAACTGTCCATATACTAAGGAAGATTCTGTCAATATAAGTACATCACAAGTCTAAACACTAAAGATGCATGTGTGAATATGTATGTTCTTTCTTGAACATGGCGGACCTTGTTGTCTCTTGAGGTCACTGGTTGTGACTTGGTGATAACTCGTATGAACATAAAGCAAGATAAATGCAACTATAATAATAATAATAATAATACCCCCACCCCCACCATATATAACATAACTATGTCATCACAACACTACTACTAATACAACTACCACCACCGCCAATACTACTACTACTACCACTACCACCTCCAATACTACCCTTACCCCCACCATATATAACATGGCAACTATACCATCACCACATATACTACTACTACTACTACTACTACTGCTACTACCACCAATACTACCATGCCTCTTGTGCACTACCACCATCACTCATTAATTCAACATATGATAACTTAACTATCAGATCAGACTGGCAATATGTTGTTTTTACCCTCGCCTCTGTTTGTCACATAAATATCAAATTAGATCTCAATAGGATATAATCACAGACAGTGTGCCTGTAGAGTAGTTTGCTCTGCAACCCGACCACCATTACTTCCACTGTTGCTACCACCATTACTGCTACTACTACCCTCACCAACAACCTACCACCATCATGAGCTAATCTTATCAACCTCATCACCACACTTAACTTATCTATGACAACAACAAAGATAGGTGGCATACTTCAAGAGACTTCAATCTTTCCTTGCTATACTTCTGTGTGTGTGTGTTTAGCGTCCATTTTTCCACACTAGCATGGGTTACCTGAGTTGTGAGACAAGTCAGATCAAATGACCTGACATATATTTTTATACATACGAAGATTTAAGCTATATTTAATGTAGATAAAACTACAGCTTTTTTGGTTTTTTTAATTATAAGACTCACTGAAAAGAAAGCTTTCTAAACACACTTTCTACAATTCCTTCTCTATACTGATTATCAATGTCATCAGATGATAACTACTATGATTCTGTTTGCAGAGAGACTTTCATAGCACATAACTGTCAGTGGAATTTGCATACTGTGTATTCATTTAGCAATGTAATTAAATTGTGAATATTTATGCAGAACACAGCATATACTAGAAGATTTAAGATAAATTTAATGAAATAATAAAATAATAATTGTTTCTACTTTTGGCACAAGGCCAGCAATTATCCCAGTGCATTATTGGTACTTTATTTTATCGACCCCGTAAGGATGAAAGGCAAAGTTAACCTCGGCGGGATTTGAGCTCAGAATGGCAAGGGCCGTAACTCTATGCATTAAAGCATGGTGTCCAACCAAAATAATAATAATAATTGTTTCTACTTTTGGCACAAGGCCAGCAATTATTCCAGTGTATTACTGCTCCTTTATTTTATCGACCCTATAAGGATGAAAGGCAAAGTTAACCTTGGTGGGATTTGAACTCAGACTATAAAAGGGCATAACTCTATGCTACAAAGCATGGCATCCGACTCTCTACCGATACTGCTATACCACAATAATAATGAAATTATTGTGTACAGTGCTCAGGTGCACTTCAATATATAAGATAGTTTTTGAATTAGAGGTCTCACTGTAACAAGAAAGGTCAACACACTTTCCACTATTCCCCTCTGTACTCTGTACAGCTATACCCCTGACATGACCAAAACCAAACAGAAAGCAGTAGGGCTCATCCAAGGAGGGGTTCCTCCAACAAAAATGAGAAGGTCACGGATTGGATTGAATTGAACTGATATTTTCTTCAGACACAATTATGTTTTTAGCAGTCAGGCATTCATTGAAATATGTGTATAAACAATAAAATTCTCATACAATTCTCTTTGTAATGCTGATGGAAACATCACATGTCCATATATTTCTAAAGACATCTGACTGCTAGAAGCACAATCATCTCGGGGTCACATGTAGAATATATTGTGTTTATTTCAATATGTAGCTTGATTTTATTTTTAAATGTCCTTTCATTTGGGTTATGTTTTTACATAATATTATATTATTATTCCCACCAAGGTTAACTTTGCCTTTCATCCTTATGGGGTCGATAAAATAAAGTACCAGTAATACACTAGTTAATTGCTGGCCTTGTGCCAAAAGTAGAAACAATTATATTATTATTCTAAACCTGATTATTTTCAGTTTTATTGAGCTGTTTGCTACTCACTTTGTACAAAACAAATATTTTTGTTATAATTGCGAAGTACATATTTCTATGGACCCATACATCCATGTGTGTCCATTTTCTAATCTAAAATGCTTACACATGCACATCATCACCGTTTAATGTCTATTTTCCATGCTTGCTAAGAATAGACAGGTTTTGAGGGTCAACTAATCAGGTGACCATGTATTGCTCATATGTTCCATTTTGGGCTTGGTTTCTATGGCTGGATGCCCTTCCTAATGCTAACCACTTTACAGCGTGTACTGAGACCATGGTTTCTATGGCTGGATGCCCTTCTTAACACCAATATAAAATAGGCAAAATTCGAAATCCTGTGTATAAGCCAAGGCAGCTAAACAACACAATGTTTAGATAGCATGGTTTTGAAATTCTCAAGAGTGGAGAATATATTTATGAAGTTTAAATAATGAAAAAATATTGTGTACAGTGCTCAGGTGCATTACAACTCATCAAAAGTGTATGTATAGTACATAGAGTAATGTACAAACGTCAGGAAAATGAACAGTTCATGAGTCATGATATACACATGTGTGCATGTGTATGGAAGGGGTACATCAGGTGTAGTTTTGGCGAATTTCGGGAACCATGAGGGTTTTAAAGGGTGCAGTGTCTCGGCAGCTAACAACTGATGCAGGCAGTTTGTTCCATGCTTCAGCAACTCTGAGCATGAAAAAATGTTTCAGAAAGTCATGGGAGCTGTGCTGTTTTCTGATTTTGTAGGCATGTCCACGTGTGTTAGACACATGGAGATCAAAAAGGTGCACAGGGTTGTTGTTGGCGAGATGGTTAATAACTTTGTGGGTGTTTACCAAGTCCATTGCCAGACGTCGGAGTTTCAATGAATCCATGCCCAGGGAAGCAAGGCGTTCAGAGTATGGTAGGTGTCTGATGGAGGGTATGTGCTTGGTTGCACGTCTCTGAACAGTTTCCAGGAGGTCAATGTTCTGAGCAAGATAGGGGTTCCAGACTGATGATGCGAATTCCAAATGTGGTCATACCATAGCTGTATACAGCTTTAAATAGATGGCTGGAGAGCGGCTAACAAAGGTCTTGCTGAGTAATGCCAAGACACCCTCGGCCTTCTTGACAATCTTAGAGACGTGCTTTGTGCAATGCAAATCACTGCTGACAGTAATGCCCAGGTCACGTTCACAAGAGGACTTCTTGATATCAGTGTTCTGGAGGGATTATGTGGACGCTGGGTTTTTCCTCCCAAAATGCATGGTGGTACACTTGTCCACAGCCAGCTTCAGTTGCCAGTCTGTGATCCATTGCTGCATTGTGTCCAGGTCTGATTGTAGGAAAGAATTGTAGATTTCAGGATTAGTCCTTTTGATTTCAAGGTACAGCTTGATGTCATCTGCATATTTCAGTACCGTGGCATTCTTTAAGTTGGCATCTATGTCATTAATATATGCCACAAACAAAATGGGACCAAGAACAGATCCCTGTGGTACACCAGATGACATCTCATATGGTGAAGAATGCTGTCCTAGAACCGTGACTACCTCTTTTCGGATGAGAATGAAGGATTTCAGCCAGTCGAAAAGATCATCCTTCACACCCATTGCAGAGAGTTTCGCCATAAGTCTTTTGTGTGGCACAGAATTAAAAGCCTTAGCGAAGTCAAGGTAAACAACATCCACTCATGAGCCGCTGTCAGTGATCCAGGAACTCAATAAGCTGATCACAGCAGTTGGAGTTAGGGATAAATCGAAATTGCGAGGGCCAGATGAGGCTGCGAGAGCTCCAGAAGTTCCAAAGTGTTTCTCTGACACAGGATTCCATCAGTTTGGCAATACAGCTAGTAAGACTGAGTGGACGATAGTTGACAGGTGACGTGCGGTCGCCCTTTTGAACAGGGGAAGGACACTGGCAGTTTTCCACTGCTCCGGAGTAGCACCATTGTTGAGACAGTATTGAAAGAAGAAAGAAAGCTGGTGCAAAAGGAAGTACCCGCCACATTTGAGAAGCAGGTATGTAACACCATCAAGACCAGGGGAGGCATAGTTGCGCTTTTTCTTAAGGTGACGTCGCAGCATTGCAGGTGTAAATTCCATAGTTGTTATGGAATTTGATGTTAGAAATGGTGGAGATGGTACATTCTGGTTTTCAACAGTAAAAATGCTTGCATAGCAATCAGCAATGAGTTCTGCGCATTCTTTGGGATCGTCAGTGATCTGGCTTGTGTGGGGATTGCGAAGAAGACCAACTGGACAGTGAGGTCTCTGCTTTGAATGTACATATTTCCAGAACACCTTACTGTCAGGATTGGTTGCTATGCACTGTTCAAATTCAAGCACTGCCTTTTTTGTCACTTACTTGAGATGGTTGGAAGATTTATTCCGCTTTTTTCTG
The DNA here is from genome assembly GCA_964016885.1 of Eledone cirrhosa. Classification (NCBI taxonomy): domain Eukaryota; kingdom Metazoa; phylum Mollusca; class Cephalopoda; order Octopoda; family Eledonidae; genus Eledone; species Eledone cirrhosa. The sequence goes on from OZ024740.1 coordinate 102,779,724, forward strand.
TTGGCATCTGATTCATACAGTTTATATTCCCGTTCAGCGTTCCAACGTTCTTTCCTGGCAAGTCGGACTGCTGAAGTTTCCCAAATTGCACTTTTGGGGTGGGTTTTTTTCTGCTTTTGATATTTAAAATGTTTTAAGTGACATTTAGAATATAGATTTTTTTATTCAGAACTCCATTACATAATGATTTTTTACCATTTCCGACTGTTTTGAAGGTGTAGCAAGCTACTTTCCTTTGGCACATTGACAGGCTATTTGTGCGTGATTTGACTAAGTCAGGCCAATCGTGAGCTGCGCATGGATATGTATTTTCAACTTCCGCCCAAACGAAGATTTACCCCTACTTTCGATAAACTCTTTCTCTTGTTGCTTCAATTATGGAAAGGTAAACACCATTTTTCTTTTGCTGTTCAACCACTAGCCAATATGTAACAACAACAACATAACTACGGCCTGGCCAGCACCTCGGCCAGTTGACCGTACCTTCTAAACTCTTAATTTGTTTATTCCTTTGTAATCAGTTTGTAAATAAATTATGTAAAAAACATTGTAAAGTCTTGTGATGCTATTACCACAGCCATAGCCTTTAAATGTGATATAGAAAGATCCTTTCCAGAGTTATTTTCACAGCAGCTGGGACTTACAGCCAAACCTCAATTCCACTAAAATTGCCATATAACAAAACCGTTACATTTATTGATATAACCAAACCATACCTTTCCTACAACAAAATAAATCATTATTATTACGGTGGATTGGCAGTATCGGTAGAGGGTCGGATGCCATACTTTCCAGCATAGGTACGTCCCTTTACGATCTGAGTTCAAATCCCCCTGAGGTTGACTTTGCCTTTAATCCTTACGGGGTCGATAAAATAAAGTTACAGTAATGCACTGGGTAATTGCTGGCCTTGTGCCTAACGTAGAAACAATTATTATTATTATTGTTGTTGATATTGTTATTACATGGCATAATATTATTAAACTGCTAAACTGGTAACTATTAAATATCTGCTATATTGGTGACCTCTGTTGATACAAATATTATTATCATTATTAATCCTCTGCTAAAAAGGCAATATTCATTCAAAACATATAAAAAACAAATTTCATGCCGAAAGTAAAACCAGTGTAATATTCACCTCCAAAGTGAAACTAGTGTAATTCACCCCAAAGCGAAAATATCTTAGCAATTCATATTCGTAGAATTTCGAAGTTGGTGAAAATATTGATCTCAAATATATACACCCCAACATTTTACCATTAATTTTTTGTCATATATTTCTTGGCTTATATATGAGTATATACAGCATCCGATATTGTTTTTGCCTTAACTCTCAAGTCAATGAATAAAACAGGCTAGAAAATCATTTTTGCTTAGTCTACAATATCAACAACAACTCAATTTTGTTGCAATTTATTGCAACCAGGACAATTTCCCAATCTATTAAAAAGACATATACATTTTTTAAAACATAAAAAGTATGAACAGGATGCATTAAATGGTGGTAAATAAATGAAATAAAAAATAATATTTAGTTTAAATGCAAACGTTCAATGAATCCATTTAAAACTTAATGCTATTTGCTCTTCAATAATGGATGTCAGACTTGTTGATACCAATAGTCAAACATTATTCAAATGAGCAACAGTCAATTTTGTTTTTTTTATAGTTCTTGGTGTGTTTTATTTTTGAAAGTAATTGCTCACATAAAGAAATTCTGCCAAATAACTAAGTTAGGGTATTTCTCACTGGGATGAATATATTTTTTTATAGAAGTCAAACACTGATACAGCATCAGCCTGAAATTCCAATCTCAATATGTCACTATACCTAATCAATTTCATTGGATAATTTTCTGCTGTAGTGCCCACTTCTATATCAAATGGAGTAACAAAACAGATTCAGCTCATTTGTATGCAAGTAGCAATCAGTAAAATTAGATGAAAACTTTCCTTAATTTCCTACAGTATTCACAAAAATGTCTGCAGACTGTGATTTACTTGTTTGAGCAATTTTCTTTTTAAAGATGGTATTCCCACAATTTCAGCTTTCTTTCAAGCTAAATATCGATTCAGGGAGGTTTTAGGTGACATATATGAAGAGGAAGAGGTAGATAATAACTAGGAGTTTCTATGAGACAATCTTCTGTAGGTCACAGCTAAGATTTGTGGTTGGAGCAAGGTACCAGCCAAATGAAAGGTGACATGCTGGTGAAATAATACTGTAGATAGAGCTATAATCACTAAAAGACAGGTTTGGAAAAACTAGAAGAAAAGGAGTAGTAAAGTAGAACACATGTAGTTACAAGAAAAGCTACACATCAGGTTTACATAGTATGTAGAGAAGCTGAAAGCTGTAGGTTTGCCAATGCTCTGCATTGATAGGATAAAATGCATGAGATGTTTTGAATAGCAAAGCAGTGTGTTGTGATTAATTTATACATTGTTGGGGAAAAGTATATTGTCCATGTATACTGTCTGTGGGAACTCATGTATGCTAATGACAATGATTGAATCAGTAGAAAATATTCCAAATGTGGAAACAAAACCTAGAATCAAAAGGACTCAAATTCAACTTAGCAAAGACTAAAGTTTTAGTAAATTAGAGAGAAATGGCCATGCTTGATAAACAGAAAATATGCAAGTAGGAATTCCATAGAGCATATTAAATGCTAACTATGAAGCATAGTGGGATGACAGACAGGCTAACAGAGAAGATAAACTTTGAATGTGACAGATGCACAGAAATAGTCATAGTAAAATAAAGCCATTCTAATACTTGGAAGGCTCCATAGATGTAGTTGATAGCTTTTAGTATATGTAGTGCAATGTTCTGGATCAGCAAGATGTGGACATAAATGTAGAGGAAGTGCAAAGGTTGGAAAGAAATGAAGAGAGCTTGTTCAATTGGATGTGTAACTTTGGTGTGTATGGGAGAAGGCTGCACTGGTATGGACATAATGAATATGGAGGATGAAAGTTGGGTATAGAAGTGCCAGTAGAGCCAAGTGGAAGGAAGCTACAGAAAAGAAAGACTGATGCTGAACCACACAAAGGAGATGACAAAGAAATTCAACAATTGATGAGATGCTGTGTTGGAGAGGACCTATCTAAGCCATGCAATCATGGAAAAACAGACATAAATAATTGTTTCTACTTTTGGCACAAGGTCAGCAATTATCCCAGTGCATTACTGGTACTTTATTTTATCGACCTCGTAAGGATGAAAGGCAAAGTTAACCTTGGTGGGATTTAAACTCAAATCGTAAAGGGGCGTATCTCTATGCTGCAAAGCATGGTGTCTGACCCTCCACTGATACTGCCCTAATAATTATGATGAAACACTAACAACCATCTTGTGACTTCCTATGGGATCATATGTGTCACGCGATCTGCTAGAAATAGGAGCCAAATCTCTTTTATCACATACTTCATTGTTAAAATAAACACCACAGACTAGTTATTGTTTTCTTTATATAGCTCCTATAGATAACAGTTAACTTATTGAAAATATTACTGGGTTGTGGTTATCATCATCATAATTATTATTATTATTTTTTTAATAGTTTGAAAATATATATCACATACACATGCACACACACACAAATATAACTGTGTACAATTGCCTCTTGTGTTTTGTTCGTTCATTTTCAACTATATATATATAAACAATGAGTTATTTGTTTTGTTGTATATGTTATAGCAAAATTGCTATAAATTATTGTTTTAGCTTGCCTGTTACTCCATTGGACAGCGCTTTGTCAGACACTGTGACCCAGAGTGGACCAGCAGTACCGTTGGTAGGAGTTGAAACTGCCAAACTCCATCTCAACGGCCAGTGACCCTGGTCCTTAAAAAAAATTGTTTTTCGTTTTGCCTTGTTTCCATTCATTGTCTTGTCCTCTCTTTGTTAATCTTCCTAAGTTTATCATTGTATTTCTTTTGCAAGATTTCTTATCTGAAAATGTGTGTTGAAACAAGTATTGTTATACTTTGGGAGGGTCATGCTGCCAATAAAACACATGCATCTATTGGTTTTCACTTCAATTTATAACAAATTTCCAGTTGGTTGGTTTAGTAACTGGATGGTTGTTTATTTGTCATCACAGTTCTTTCGTCACACATTTTGTCACCTCCTCAGTGACTAATTTGTTCTGTCCAACACCATCTTGTTTTTGTGTGCTGTGTACATAAAAACAGAATGTGTGATGAAAGCTTTGACAACAAACAAACAACCATCCAATTATTAAACCAACCAACTGGAAATTTGTAATAAACTGATGTGAAAACCAACAGGTGCATGTGTTTTATTGGCAGCATGGCCCTCCCAAAGTATAACAATATATATATATATACATACAGGATATCCCCCAAAAATGTATACACACTTTGATTACCTGTACATGCAATATTCATTAGATTGCTGTTGAAGTTTGTATATATTCTTTTGGCCAGGAAGGGCAGGGAATTTTCCTCTGTCTGGTGGCAAGTGCAAAAGAGGTTGTATGGTGGACCAGGTTGAAAGGACTGAAGACAGGCAAAATCTCTTATCAACTTTTTCAAGTTTCACTTGGAAAGGAAGGTGAGGGTGGAGAGAGATGTGCTGCCCCCACTACATTTGCTGAAAGGTGGGTGAATGTGTCGAGAATGTGTGAGTGGGCCTACTCTGACCATGCGCCTGTAGGC
>OZ024740.1:102789411-102839550 GCA_964016885.1 Eledone cirrhosa
ACTGAAATTAATATGCATAATGCCAATGAGGGAGTGAGAGGGGAAAGTGTGAACGCTGTGTTCAATAACTATTAACATGTGTGCGTGTGTATGTACGTGCGCATATGTTTATGTGTGCGTGTGTGCAGCGTTCCACAGAAAGTAAAAACTATCAACATGTGTGAGTGTGTGCGTGTGTAAGTTTGCGTGTGTGTGCGCGTTTCCATGCGTGTATGTGTGTGGCGTTCCACAATCGCCACGCAGTTTATCTGTCTGTGTGCCTGTCTGTCAGTCTAACATACACAGAGTTGTGAAGGGAGTAAATAGGGACCTTTCTTTACATTGACAGACATCTTTTATATTTATTATTGTGTCAATTTTTGACAATTGCTCGAAATGAATACTGATAATAAAAGCAATTCGACTTTATCAAATAGTGAACTACAGCGGCGACGGCGTGCAGCCAGCAATGAAGAAAAATGGGCCGAACAGCGCCATCGGAACGCCGAACTTCAGAGGCGAAGACGTGCCGCCATGAATGAAGAGGAGCTGGCTGAACAACGCCAACGAAACACTGCAGCCAAGCAGCGACGGCGTGCTGCGATGGTTGAAGACGAACTGGCTGAGCATCATCAGCAGATGGCCAGAATACAGCAGCAACGGCGTGCTGCGATGGATGAAGAGGAGCTGGTTGAACAGCGCCAGCGCAATACAGAAGTTCAGAGAATGTGTCACCAAAGTGCTCCTCATTCCAGTAAAGAGGCTAGAAGGCGAACAAATGATATTAAAAATGGATCATGGCAACCGTGTCATTTTCAGATTGGTGGACGAGCAGAGTGTCCACATTGTGGAGCATTGCTTTGGAGGCACGAAAAGACGTGGACCACAATGTGCTGTCATAAAGGATCAGTTCAACTAGAACCCTTGCGAATGCCGGATGATGAGTCACCGGAGTTTAAAATACTAAGTATGGGGGGTGATCAAGGAGACCGAGGTAGATTACTGCGCAAATATTCGCGGCAAATTAACAATTCATTAGCTTTAGCATTGCAGAGAGTTTGTGAGATGTTTCAGAGTGGAGCATGGCAACCGAATGTAGTCATTCAAGGCCGTTTGTATCATTGTATCGGTAATTTAGAAGAGAGACCTCGATTCGCTCAAATTTACGTTAACGATCCAGATTATAGTGAATCAGAGGAGGATATCAGGATCGGTTGGATGAAGTTGCCGGGAAATATAACTGAACTTGAACGGCAAAGGTTAAGTGATTTGATCCGTGATTTGCAATCATGGCTTAGACAGTGTAATCCTTATGTTATGGATTTCATGTTGGTGGCTGAACTGCAAAATGTTCAGCAGCAAACATTGGTGATTAAGGCTGACGCAGTGCCAAGGAATCAACACGAACGGCGATATAATGCCCCTGAAGGATTTCGTGAAGTTGCTGTGTTGATGGACGATAAGCCTGGATCGAGAGATATCGTCCTCAATCGCAGAGTCAAATAGGGCATACGATCCATTGCATTATGTTCTTTTATTCCCCAAAAGTGAAAATGGATCGAACATGTCTGTTCATTTAGATGATCATGAGAATCAGCATCAACGGGGAGGTGGCAATAGACACAATAATTCGATTCGCGACTTTTACGCGTTCCATTTGAACGAGAGGAATCAACAGAGAAATACGCTATTTCAAGCCAGTAAATTGTTCCAGGAATACTGTTCTATGGCATTCGCAAAGATCGAAAATCAAAGGCTAAATTATATAGCTACACATCAGCAACATATCAGAGCTGAATTGTATAATAATATACAGGATGCGATAACAGCCGATGATGCTAATTACAAGCAAATTGGTCGATGCATCATTTTGCCATCGTCGTTCATCGGCGGCCCGAGATATATGAAGATTCGCTATCAGGATGCAATGACTATTGTCAGAAAGTTTGGAAAACCAGATTTGTTTATAACGGTTACATGCAATCCTGAATAGACTGATATTAAGGATGCACTTTTTCCAGGACAACAGCCAAAGGACCGTCCTGATATTGTGGCAAGAGTATTCAAAGGATATCTGAAAAAGATAATGGATGATGTGGAAAAAGAGGGAATCTTAGGAGGTATAGTTGCTTTTACATACGTAATTGAATTCCCCAAAAGAGGATTGCCACATGCACATTTGCTGATCATTTTACATAGAGATTGCAAATTGAGATGTGCTGAGGATGTCGACAGCGTTGTGTATGCTGAACTGCCGGAGAATGAGGCACTACGCAACTTGGTGGCAAAGTCAATGGTGCACAACCAATGCGGAGTGGCAAATCGGAAAGAAATGGCCAATGCAGTAAGCAATTTCCGAAATCTTTTGTCACGAACACTTCCTGGAACGATGGGGATGCTCATCCCTCATACAGAAGACGGTCGCCTGCAGATGGCGGTTTGGTCGAAAATGTAAACGGTCGACAGGTTACAAATCAATGGGTTGTACCATACAATCCATATTTGATTATGAAATATCGTTGTCATATTAATGTGGAAATTTGTAGCTCAGTGAAAGCCCTTGCAAATGTCTATTCAAATATGTTTACAAAGGTCATGATCGGGCAATGATCAATGTCAGGAATGAGGAAGCGAACCAAGGAGATGAAGTTGGCAGGTTCCAGGATGTTTGCTCGCTTGGATCTAGCGACGCTTGCAGGAGATTGTTCGATTTTCATCTCAATGAACGCAAACCCAGCGTTCAGAAATTGACGGTTCACTTAGAGAATAGGCAAATGGTCTGTTTTCAGGACACTAGAAGAGGTGTCGAAAGAATTGCTAACGCACCACCTCCTAAGACGGAATTGACTGAGTGGTTCAAGCATAATAGGGAACATGCTTTGAACCCGGATCAAAGGCAACTCTACTGCGATTTCCCTTCGCATTATACGTGAGATAAGAAGGGAAAGAAATGGAATGATAGAAAACGAAAGTTGAGATTCATGACTATTGGACGGGTTTGTAATGTCCATCCAGCATCTGGTGATGTGTTTTATCTCCGAATTCTGTTGCATAATGATTTTTTGAGAGGTAAACAGAGCTTCGCTGATTTGAAAACAATCAATGGCGTGGGATATGAAACATACCAGGCTGTGTGTCAGCATCTGGGACTCCTTCAAGATGACGCTGAATGGAATAAGGCCATGGAAGCTGCAGGAACAACACAGATGCCAGCTCAAATAAGGTAGTTGTTTGTCACGATTCTAGGATTCTGCAATCCTGTCGATCCAAGAGAGTTATTTGAACGCCATTGGGGAATTATGGCTGATGATTTTAGGCATCATCTTCAGGTCGATGATGAAAATTTGATGAAAGCTATTGTTTTGCTCAATATTGAGCAACTGCTTGAAGTTCATTTCAAATGTTTAACAGATTTCAATTTGCCAATTCCTGATGAAGAAATGCGGCAACGTGTCTTAGCATCGAACATGAGATTGCAGCTTAGACGGTTGCCACTCGATCGGAGGGAACTATTCCAGTTTGATCCACTGGAACAGCAACGTATTGTGGATGAACGTATACCAATGTTGACCCAATCTCAGAGAGAATTGGTCGATGGCGTTCTCCACTCGATTTCCACTAATGAGCAACTTTGTGCTTTCATAGATGCTCCAGGGGGCACCCGAAATACATTCTGTTTCAACACTATGTTATCGGCAGTCAGAGCTCAGAGGAAGATTGCTCTCCCTGTGGCCAACAGTGGGATCGCTGCCACGTTGCTGAGTGGTGGAAGGATCTTCCACTCATGCTTCAAGGCTCCATTGGCTCCGGATGAGTTGAGTGTCTGAAACATTACAGGACAAAGTGAACTCGCGGGCCTTATACGCAATACGTCTCTGATTATTTGGGACGAGGCTCCAATGGCACACAGATATTTGCTGCAGGCATTGGACAGAACTTTGAGAGATATCTGCGGTAGTGACCTGCCATTCGGTGGTAAGACTATCGTTCTTGGTGGCGATTTCAGACAGGTGATACCAATTGTTAGGAATGCTCAAAGAGCGCAAATTGTCGATGCATGTCTGAAAAAGTCCCCGTTGTGGCGCCATTTCAGAGTTTTGCGATTACACGATAATATGCGACTTCGTATGTTCGGGCAAAACGAAGAGGCTGAGACATACGGCCGATGGTTGATGCAGTTGGGAAACAATGAATTGCCACACGTTGGTGATAATCAGACTGTAAGAATCCCAGACCATTTGGTCATGCCACTGGACCGCCAAGCATTGATTGACTGGGTGTTCCCTAATTTGAATGCTTTTTGGCAGAATATCTCCTGGATATAGGAACGCGTTATTCTAACTCCTACGAATGCAACGGTCGATGAAATAAATTCACACGTAGCCGTAATGTTTCCTGGAGAGGAATGGTTGACCGTCAGTGCAGATGCAATGGAGCTTAATCAGCAGAACAATATGGATGTTCCGACTGAGTATCTGAATTCACTTCAAATACCCGGATGTCCCCCACATATTTTGAGGTTGAAAAAGGGTATGCCGATTATATTGCTTAGAAATATCAATCATAAAATGGGTCTTTGCAATGGTACCAGATTGATTGTTGAGAGATTGATTAACGGAAGAGTTTTAGAAGCTAAACTTCCAGGCAAAGAGGAATCGGTTCTCATTCCGAGGATCATGCTGAGACCAAGTGAAGATCTGCTGCCATTCATTTGGCAAAGGAGACAGTTTCCCGTCAATTTGCCCTTCTCCATGACTGTCAACAAGGCACAGGGACAGACTTTCAAGCGAGTCGGTGTCTACTTGAATGATCCAGCATTCAGCCATGGGCAACTGTATGTTGCTGCATCTCGAGTGTGCGATCCTGATGGTATAAAATTTGCAATTGATACCACTAACAGAGGAACAACCCTGAATATTGTCTATAATGAAGCTTTGAGCTGATGTATGCATATCATTAATGCTATCAATAAGCGACATAAATGATTCGGAAATTGGTGTCCTTGGATCAGTATTGTGAACTTTGACAGAGTTATCATTTCTGTTCAATGTCATTTATTGTCGATAATGAGCAATAAAAACCATCAAGTATTGGTAGAAATTGCCTTCAAATTTATCGCTTCTGATTGCGGTGGTAATAAAACCTCATCATATGCTGAGTCTGGCAAAAAGTTTGGATCCTATGGCCGGCCAGGGCTAGAGTAATATTGAAAACCGTTTCTATTTTCGAAGTAGAAGCATCCGCCATTTGGAGTTCAAACCAGGCCACCTCCCCGAGTTGAACTCTGGGCAACATTGATTGTCTATTACTCAGTGGCTAACAGCCTGTAAATTACTGAATAAATTTTTGTGTCATATAATTTGTTGTTTTATTATTATAGCTGATCACTTATAGATAAGCATGTTATCCATATCCATATTAATTTGGCATTTGTATAAACCATTTCAAGTAAATAGGGACCTTTTTTTACATTGACGGACATCTTTTATATTAATTATCAATATCTACATATAATATAAAAGATTGGAACTTCCATCATCCTTTTGAGAAACGTGGAACAACCATGTCTATGCAATGATACACGTTTTACAGTCAGGCAGAAGATGAACCATCTCCTAGAGCTCACTATTCTAGGTGGGACCACCTAGAATTGTTCATATCCTATGCACAAACGGTACAACGAAGAATCTGGTATATCTGGAAGATTTCTTTTTACTGTTTTTTGTATCACACAGACACCACGGACTCGCCTCATACAGTAACCAGACAAACATTCAATACAGTTATTTTTTCTTTTACCTGTCTTCTCTTATCACCTGTTTATCCGAGCGAAGCTGGGTACGTCAGCTAATCTATATATTAATTTCAACAATGTCAGTATTCCGTGTGTCATAATTCTCGATTATCATTGGTTCATAGGTTTCAAATGACTCCGCTCACCTAAACGACGCCAAACTTAAATTAATATGCATAATGCCAATGAAGGAGTGAGAGGGGAGAGTAAGAAACAGAGAGGAAAAGTGAACGCTGTAACTATTACCATGTGTACGTGTGTATGTACGTGCGCGTATGTTTATGTGTGTGTGCGTGCGTGCAGCGTTCCACATACAGTAAAAGCAATTCGACTTTATCAAACAGTGAACTACAGCGCGACGGCGTGCAGCCAGGAATGAAGAAAAACGGGCCGAACATCGCCATCGGAACGCCGAACTTCAGAGGCAAAGACGTTCCGCCATGAATGAAGAGGAGCTGGCTGAACAACGCCAACGAAACACTGAAGCCAAGCAGCGACGGTGTGCTGCGATGGTTGAAGACGAACTCGCTAAGTATCATCTTTTATATTAATTATCTATATTTATATCTACATATAATATAAAAGATTGGAACTTCCATCATCCTTTTGAGAAACGTGGAACAACCATGTCTATGCAATGATACACGTTTTACAGTCAGGCAGAAGATGAACCATCACCTAGAGGTCACTATTCTAGGTGGGAGCACCTATAATTGTTCATATACTATGCACAAACGGTACAACGAAGAATCTGGAAGATTTTTTTACTGTTTTTTGTATAACAGACACCACGGACTCGCCTCATACTGTAACCAGACAAACATTCAATACAGTTATTTTCTCTTTTACCTGTCTTCTCTTATCATCTGTTTACCCGGGCGAAGCTGGGTACGTCAGCTAGTCTATATATTAATTTCAACAATGTCAGTATTCCGTGTGTCATAATTCTCGATTATCATTGGTTCATAGGTTTCAAACGACTCCGCCCACCTCAACGACGCCAAACTTAAATTAATATGCATAATGCCAATGAGGGAGTGAGAGAGGAGAGTAAGAAACAGTGAAGCAAAGTGAACTCTGAGTTGGATACACTATGTATATATGTCAGTGTAGAGACATGTGTGTGTGTGATGTGTGTGGAAATAAGAGGGGAAGGAAAGCAATAACTATTAACATGTGTGCGTGTGTATGTACGTGCGCGTATGTTTATGTGTGCGTGCGTGCAGCGTTCAACAGAAAGTAAAATCTATCAACATGTGTTAGTGTGTGTGTGTATGTAAGTGCACGGGTGCGTGTGTAATTTTGCGTTCGTGTGCGCGTTTCCATGTGTGTATGTGTGTGTACGTGCGGCATCCCAAATCGCCACGCAGTTTATCTGTCTGTGTGCCTGTCTGTCAGTCTAACATACACAGAGTTGTGAAGGGAGTAAATAGGAACCTTTTTTACATTGACGGACATCTTTTATATTAATTATCAATATCTACATATAATATAAAAGATTGGAACTTCCATCATCCTTTTGAGAAACGTGGAACAACCATGTCTATGCAATGATACACGTTTTACAGTTAGGCAGAAGATGAACCATCTCAACGAAGAATCTGGTATATCTGGAAGATTTTTTTTTACTGTTTTTTGTATCACACAGACACCACGGACTCGCCTCATACAGTAACCAGACAAACATCCAATACAGTCATTTTCTCTTTTACCTGTCTTCTCTTATCATCTGTTTACCCGGGTGAAGCTGGGTACGTCAGCTAGTATATATATATTTAAGGGTCTCAAAGTCAACCTGACAAAGACTAAGGCCCTTGTAAGTAGACGAGAAAACAGAGCCCAGATACCCCCAGGGAAATGCCCTTGCTCAGTATGTAGGGAAGGTGTAGGTAGGAACATCATCCTCTGCCCCAAATGCAAACAATGGGTACACAAGAGATGTAGCGGGATCTCAGGAAGCTTAGCAGCTGCACTGGGACTACAAGCAGCAAATGGCCACAGGAAACAAGCACCGCCAAACTCTGGGAGGGCTCTGTAGAAACAGTAGACAGCTTTTGCTACCTATGTGACCAAATTAGCAGCAGAGGTGGGTGTTCGGAAAGTACAGTAGCCAGGGTAAGAATGGGATGGAAGAAGTTCAGGGAGCTACTGCCACTGCTAGCTGCAATGTTACACGGTAGTGAGACCTGGGCGTTGTGTTTAGAAGACTTGCGTAGATTAGAAAGAAACTCAGCTTGCATGCTCTGGTTCATTTGTAATACGCGAACGGCAAAGCAAAAACGAATTGAGAGAGAGACTGAGCATAAGAAGAATCAAATGCTGTGAGAGGAGGTTACGTTGGTATGGACATGTGATGTGTATGAAGGATGACAGCTGCATAAAAAGATGCAGATCACTAGAAATCGATTGAAGCCGTGGAGCGGGGAAACACAAGAAGACTTGGGATGAGGTGATAAAAGCTGACCTTACCCAATTGCACTTCTCAAAGGCGATGACACTGTACCGTGACCTCTGGCGTCACGCAATAATACAGAAGACCCGACTCCCCACGGGTAGAAGCCAAAACCGAAGCATATAGTCAATATGCCCCCACCCCCTCCCACTGCAAAGTGGTCATGGAGGACCCACAACAAAAAAGCACCCAGCACTCACTGTAAATGAGGTTGGTGTTAGGAAGGGCATCCAGCTGTAGAAATCAAGCCAGAATCAGTTCTCATATGAGCAAGAGAAGGTTAGCCGACCGGGTACTGTCCATGACAAAACAACCCGTCTAACCCATGCTATCATGGAAGAATCGATGTAAAACGGTGATGATGATGATAGTTTAGGGATTGTAACGTCAATTTACTGTAGGTTCACCAAAGGGAGCACTCGATGAGCAGTCTCCAGTATGTACTTTGGGGTTATACTAAGCAGAGTGTAAAAAACTAATAATAATATCACGAGGTGTCAAATTTTCATTACATTTATTGGGGTGTGACTCGCATTTCATGATTGATCAGTTCAAGGTTCGCTCTGTATCGATCGGGCCCATCTCTGGAATCAGAAGCTCATCAGATTGCATTAACAGAAGTGTGATGAGTTTTTGATTCCAGAGCCCAATCGATACAGATCAAACCTTCAGCTGATCAATCGCGAAACACGTGTCACACCTCAATAAATGTAATGCAAATTCATCCATATTATTATTATTATAATTAGTAGGGCGGTAGATTGGCAGTATCGGTAGAGGGTCGGACGCCATACTTTCCAGCATAGTTACGTCCCTTTACGATCTGAGTTCAAATCCCGCCGAGGTTGACTTTGCCTTTCATCCTTACGGGGTCGATAAAATAAAGTACCAGTAATGCACTGGGTCATTTGCTGGCCTTGTGCCTAAAGTAGAAACAATTATTATTATTATAATTATATATATATATATATATATATATATATATGTATATGTATATATATATATGTATATATATATATATATATATATATATATATATATATATATATATATATATATATATACATATATATATATATATATATACATATATATACATATCTCTCTCTCTCTCTCTCTCTCTATATATATATATATATATATATATATATATGTATATATCTTATTAAATGATTCTATGGACATACTTCATTGTATATTGCTCTGATTATTTAATTAATTAATTCGTCATTGAGCCACATCGTGAATGGTTGCCAAAAACATATATATATCTATGACTTTGTCTAGTTTGTGTGTATGTAACTCTTTATATTTGATAATCTCCCATAAGGTTGAGATGCAATTTAGGCAATATTAGGCTGCGCCTTCTAGCAACCAGCCCACTCGCCGTAAGGCACCAATCACATTCTTTCTGACTTGACCACTGCCACGTCACAGTTCTTAGCCATTTTGAATTCGTTTCTGGCGGGGATCATTTAAGAAAATCTTCGTCCAAGGGAGTTTATTCCCTGATGATTTCGAAGCTCGAGAATTTATCCTTGATCGGATATTACCAAAAGCGAATGAAACTCCAAAGGGTAGAAACGTAATCTTGGTATGTTTATATACATTTTTTCTTCTTACTTTAATTTTATACCTAATTGTGTATGGTTGACGATATATTTAATCGATTTCCACGTGATATTGAAATGCTGGGTAAATATTCTATAGCTGTTGATCGCGAATAGATGGCTGTCGTTTATTTATCTATTATTTCTTCATAGGTGCCTTTTAATCTTATAGCCTGGTTTAATTGGTTTTTTTGTGTGGTTGATTATGCTAATTGGGAGAGGAGATGGTGTATATATCTTATCAAATGATTCTATGGACATACTTTATTGTATATATATATATATATATATATATATATATATATATATATATATATATATATATATATATATATATATATAATAAACAATACAATATAATTACCTCATTACCAGAGGTTTACCGAATAAGACGAATACAAGAAACGTCCTCATTCGTTGTATGTGTATATATTTCAATCCTTAGTCCCTGAGTCTGTATGTACACTAACTCTATTATCTTACAATTTCTTTTTTCAACATATATTATATACGTATTTGTGGTCACACATACACTGATATGCTTGTCCTCATGTATGTACTTACGAACACATTTTTTCACTATACACATGCATTTGTACATACACACATATGTACATTTGTAGGTGCATATACACACATTTATACACATACCCTTACTATATTTCCTTATTTTATTTTTATATATCTCTTGCATTACTTTTATTTATAAATTTTTTTGCCCGTTAAACTTTTGCCTTTCTTGAGGAGATTTTTCAAATATTTCACTATGTTTTAAATTGGCTTGTCTGACGAACGAATGAGGACGTTTTTTGTATTCGTCTTATTCGGGAAACCTCTGGTAATGAGGTAATTATATTGTATTGTTTATTATACATTAAATTTTTAACCAATACTGAACATGGATAGACATCATTTGGATTACTCCATCAAGAATATCCCAACACCTTCTAACACTCCCTACACTAAAATGTTGATAGACAAAATAGAGGAAGTTGTTAAAAGAATGAGATCGAAAGCTTTGATTTTCTATGGACACTTTAACACGGACTCTACTGAATATTTTGATATCAAGTCTCATAAATACCCGCAAAGAGTAAAAGATATGACCGCTTTTGAACTAGACTTAGTTAATTTAATCAACCAAATCAAATTCCGTAAGTACTCTAATCCTTTTAAATCTAAACTATCTAACGATATTTCAATATTCAAATCTTCTAAAGATAAGTTCATTTTCTCTGACAAAACTAAAAACTTATACGAAGTTAATAATAACTTACATGACCAACTCTTAATAGATAACATCACCTCTAAATACCAAATAGCTAATATAAACACCTATAATACTATTAATAAGGAAGTTAAAGAATTAGCTAGTTTTTTAAAAAATAGACAATAGAACAGAAAAACTTGCTAAACGTAATGCCTATATCACCCTCAAAGATCACAAACCTGATTTTATTAATCGTCCTAGTTGTAGATTAATCAACCTTGCTAAGACTGAAATCGGTCTTGCTAGCCAAAAAATATTCAATAATATAAACAAACATATTATAAGTAAGTCTGAATTACTCCAATGGATAAATAGCTCTTCCGTAGTACATTGGTTTAATAATATTAAAGATAAAAATAGTTCTAGATTCACCCAATTTGACATTGTAGACTTCTACCCGTCTATTACTCACCCTCTTTTAACGAAAGCATTACATTTCGCTAGAAAGTTTATCAATATTTCTGATATTGAAGAGAATGTCATTTTGCATGCTAGAAACACTTTACTATTTACTAATAATGACACTTGGGTAAAAAAATCTAACCCAGAGAACCCATTCGATGTCTCAATGGGTTCTTTTGACAGTGCTGGCGTGTGTGATTTAGTCGGCCTATTCCTCCTACACACACTTAAAGAGAAATTCCCTAACCATACCTTTGGGCTTTATCGCGACGATGGTCTAATACTTTCCCATACCACTATAGGCCATAACTTAGATAGATTCAGGAAAGACTTAATAAAAACCATCGCTAGTTTTAATCTTAAAATTACCATTGACACTAACCTTTCTAATGTTAATTTTCTAGATATAAACCTAGATCTGCCTACTGCTTCTTATAAACCGTACCATAAACCTAATGAAAATTTAAAATATATAAATAAAGGCTCTTGCCATCCTCCTATAGTTTTTAAAAGTCTTATCCCTAATATTAGCCGTAGGATCTCCACGCTCTCTTCCTCAGAAGCTATTTTCAATAAGGCATCCCCCTACTATAATAAAGCCCTTCAAAATAGCGGATTTAGCGAACCGATTCAGTACATACCCAATAATACTAACTCCTTTAAACATAATAATAGGAAAAGAAAAATAATCTGGTTCACCCCCCCCCCCCCCCCTACTCTTTAGCAGTTAAAACTAATGTAGGCAAAAAATTCCTAGAGCTCTTAGATAAACATTTCCCTAGAACACATAGATACTATAAGATCTTCAATAGAAACTGTGTCAAAATCAGCTACTCCTGGTCCCCCTATTAAATCTTATATCCTCAATAAGAAAATACCCAGAGAACATCAAAATTGCTCCTGTAGAGTCAAAAGTGAATGCCCATTACAAGGTAAATGCAACACCAAAGCCATTGTACATGCGGTTAAAGTGACAACCACCAGCAACAACCTACCAGCCACCAGCGAACGATATGTGGGTATGACACAAGACAAATTCAAAACGCGTTATTACTCACATGTCGCATCTTTCCGACATCCTGAAAAAAAATTTACAACAGCTCTGGCTAGCAGAATATGGGATTTGAAAGACCAAGGTATCCAATATAAATTAGATTGGTCAATTTTGAACCAATCTAAAGAATATGCAAAAGGAACAAGATGCGCACTCTACATAAGTGAAAAATATTGGATTTTACAGAACCTTAAATCACCAAAAACCTGCCTAAATGCAAAAAACAGAAATTTTCACTAGTTGCCCACACATGAAATCACACTTGCTTTCCAGCTCATATAAACTTAACTCACTTTCAGATACTTATCCTCCATAAACTCTTGTTCTTCATTTTCCTTAACTTACCTTCTTTACAGACTTCTCTTTCTGATTTACTTTTATTTTTATTTTTAACTTTATTTTTACTTCACATCCAACAGTGACCCCCCCCCCCCCTGCTTTTTGATTCACTTACTTTATATCTTCACAATTTTACATATTTTACTTCTCCCTTTTCTTTCACTACCTGATATCAAATGTCACTTGCGTTTTCAACTCCAGATATATTCTGTTGTCCCTCAGCCGCTTTTAAGTATGTTTACTTGCGTATAATTTGTACTCATTTATTCATACGGCCGGTATGTATGCGTATAAGTGTGCATATGTGTGTATGCGTGTTTGTATATGTATACGAATGCATTTGTATGTGCGCGTGTATGTGTATATGTGTGTGTGTATGTGTGTTTTTATATCTATGTTTTTTACATACTTATATATATATGTGTGTGTGTGTATATGTATATATATATATATGTATATATATATATATATATATATATATATATATATATATATATATGTGTGTGTGTGTGTGTGTGTATATATATATATGTATGTATATATATGGTCGCGTGGGTGCGTGTGATTAGATGTAGATGTATGTATATATATGTGCTTCGTGTGTATGTATGCGCGCTTTTGTATGTATGTACGCATGTATGTGCTTTTGTCTGTACGTTTTTATATATATATTTATATATATATGTGTGTGTACGAACCTCTGTATGTTTTCTATTTTTTCTAGTGTTACTTTATAATTGATAACCCCTCCCTCTTACTTTCTCTTTGATTTAATTTTTTTATTCTCATATATTTTTTCATTTTTCAATTTCATATTTTATATTTTTATATATGTATCGACCTTCAGCCTGACACTGCTTTGACTGATACACTCCCTTCCCTGTATATATATCACATGCATGTATGTGGTTGCGCGTGTGTGTGTGTTTATACGCGTGCTTTCATACTTGTATGTGTATATGTTTCAATCCTTAGTCCCTGAGTCTGTATGTACGCTAACTCTATTATCTTACAATTTCTTTTTTCAACATATATTATATACGTATTTGTGGTCACACATACACTGATATGCTTGCCCTCATGTATGTACTTACGAACACATTTTTTCACTATACACATGCATTTGTACATACACACATATGTACATTTGTAGGTGCATATACACACATTTATACACATACCCTTACTATATTTCCTTATTTTATTTTTATATATCTCTTGCATTACTTTTATTTATATAATTTTTTGCCCTTTAAACTTTTGCCTTTCTTGAGGAGATTTTTCAAATATTTCACTATGTTTTAAATTGCCTTGTCCGATGAACGAATGAGGACGTTTTTTGTATTCGTCTTATTCGGGAAACCTCTGGTAATGAGGTAATTATATTGTTGTTTATTATACATTAAATTTAGCTCTGTAACTTACATAGAGCACTCTTCACTCCTATGACTTTTTCAATTTTCAACGGAAACTTCAATACTTTTATATATACATATATATATGTAGAAGTTATATTTAATTTGTTGGGATACAACAAGCAAATATTTTTATAACTGATATAAAGCACTCAACAATTTTTTGGAGCAAAAATACAATATATTAACAAATGTAAACTATGTTTATAAAACCATATTTATTTCATTATACATATTTCAAGGACACCAAAGCAAATTATGGTGCGCTTTCATCAGATAAAATATATTTATATTATATTTTATCTGATGAAAGCGCACCATAATTTGCTTTGGTGTTCTTGAAATATGTATAATGAAATAAATATGGTTTTATAAATATAGTTTCCATTTGTTAATATACTGTATATATATATATATATATATATAAATGAAAAGTATAGAAATTGTTGTAGCGAGAAGCTAACAGTATTCTATAACATATGGAATATATATATATATATATTCCATATATATATATATATATATATATATATATATATATATATATATATATATATATATATGGTCCTGTAATGGCTGATCCTGAAAAAGAAACAAATTACTTTATATAAGATATACACAAATATTACCATCAACATAACAAAATCATGTAGGAACCTTATTACTATATATTTACAATTACATTTTCACGGTAAACACTATCTCACACAATATCGAATCTACGAGACTTTGATAATAAAAAGAAAATGTTCGTTCTACATGGCTGAATACAATAAATGTCAGTAGAATGAACTCTTCATTCTTGCTCTTGTGTTGCCATGTGAACAGAACTGCAGACACTAATGTTTCTGGTTATTACCCTTCATCAGTACAGCTTACTGTTCATCTGCCAAACTCTCAGAGCTAGTGAAAATATATGCTATTTTCAAAAATACACACATCATTATCATCATCATCTTCGTTTAACGTCCATCTTCCACGCTAGCATGGGTTAGATGGGAGGTGTCCCACTTGAGGCAAGGTTGGTCGGGTGGCCGTGTCTCACTCATATAGGACTATCTGGCAGGTTTTCTACGGCTGGATACCATTCCTAACACCAACCACATTTACAGTGTGGAACTGGGAACTTTTTACCGTGTTACCTACACGACCACATTACAGCGTGGACTGTGTGTTTTTTTGTCGTGACACCTACACGATATCGATCTCAATCTCATTATCTCATTTATTTGGACTGGATGTTGTGGTACCAATTTTACAGAGAGGTGGGAGTGGGAGGATAGGGTAGGGGTAGTAGATTGGGGTGTATATTTGGTTAAGAGGTGCCTACTGACTGTAGGTTTCAATTTGAACATAGGCAATGCGGGTCTTCTGTATTACTGCGTAGCGCCAAAGATCTCGGTCCAGTGACATTGTCTTAGAGAGGCGCAAGTGTGTAAGGTCGGAATTTATCAAATCGTCCCAGGTTTTTCTGGGTCTACCTACTCTGTAACTACCATCAATTTTGATTGCCCTGCACTTTTTTATACAGCTGTCCTCTTTCATGCGCATCACGTGACCATACCAACGTAGTCTTCTCTCAAGTAAACAGCCTCTGATCCCTCTTATTCCTAATTTCTCATTTAGTTCATTTATGCTTTGCCATTCACGCATATTACTATTACACATCCAACGGAGCATGCAAGCTTCATTCCTTTCCAGTCTGCGCAGGTCCTCTGCACACAATGCCCATGTCTCACTGCCATGTAGCATTGCTGTTCATATACAGGCATCATACAATCTGCCTTTCATTTTTAGAGAGAAACCTTTAGTGGCCAATAGTGGTATAAGCTCTCTGAACTTTTTCCATCCCGTTCTGACTCTGGCTACTTTACTTTCAGAGCACCCTCCACCACTGCTGATTTCGTTACCCAGGTAACGAAAAGTGTCCACTATTTCTATAGAACCATCTGGGCAATAGAAGGAGCTAGTATCCTGTGGGCACTTGCTACTTAGTGCACCTGAGCATCGGCCACATATAAAATCTACGTTCTTTACCTGTGATCCCACTACATCTTTTATAGTTTGCATTTGGGACATAAAATGGAATTTCTGCCTACCTTTCCTACACAGTGAACATGCCATTTCCCTGAGGGCACCTGTGCCCTATTTTCATTTCTACAAACCAGAACTTTAGTCTTAGACAAGTTAACTTTAAGGCCTTTTGATTCTAGGCCATTCTTCTATGTTTGGAATTTCTTCTCTAGTTCAGCCATTGATTCAGTTATGAGAGTTAGATCATCTGCGTATAGGAGTTCCCTTGGGCAGCCGGTCTTGAACTCCTCTGTTATAGCCTGAAGAGCAATAATAAATAGGAGGGAGCTAAGGACAGAGGCTTGATGAACACCAACTTTTACACTAAATTCTTCACAATATTCATTGTTAATTCTAACCTTACTGACTGTTTCATTATACATAGCTTGTATAGCTCTCACAAGCCATTCATCTACACCTAGTTTTCTAAGAGCCCACCAGATCATGGAACGGGGCACTGTGTCAAAGGCTTTCTCCAGGTCTACAAAAGCTAAGTAGAGGGGTTTACTTTTAGCTAAGGACTTCTCCTGTAGTTGTCGTACAAGGAAAAGAGCGTCTGTAGTAGTTTCACCTGACACAAACCCAAACTGCATTTCATCTATATCAATTCGCTCTCTTATTAGTTGTGCTATAACTCTTTCTGTGACCTTCATGACCTAGTCAACTAACTTAATGCCACTATAGTTTCCCCTATCTAGAGCATCCCCTTTACCCTTGTAGCAGTTAATGATGATGCTGCTACACCAGTCTTTTGGTATGACCCCATTCTGTATTACTTGGTTAACTATACGGGCGACCATAGTATGTCCCGCCATTCCAGATGCCTTCAACATCTCAGCAACTATCGCCGAAGGCCCAGCTGCCTTGCCTGTCTTCATATCTTTGATTGCCTTACTTATTATACTACCTTTAACTTGTACCGCTGGTCCTTCTGTTGGATCGATTTGGGGCAGACCATCTTTTTCCTATTTATTCTCCTCATTTAATAGTCTCTCGTAGTGACACTTCCAAGCTACCTTCTTATCAGTATCAGTGAGGGCAAGTACACCATTATCATTATGGACACACTTCTCCCCGACAATATCACGGTTTTCCTTGACACATTGTCTAGCAATCCTGAACACCTCACATTTTTGGTCGGTCCTCACGTTGTAGAAGATGTTTGAACTTTCTATCCTCTGCTTCCCTTTTTCCAAGGTACACTTGTCTCCTAGCTTCTCTCCTGGCCACTTGATAGTGTTCTCTACTTCCCCCATTCTGCCATACTTTCCAAGCCTGCTTTTTGGCCTTGATTGTCTCCTCCACCTTACTGTTCCACCACCAAGTTACTCTCCTCCTGCCAATAGGTCTGCTCCAGCCACAGATTTCATCCGTTGCTTTCAGCAAGTTCACTTTCAAGAATTCCCACTGTTCCTCTATATTGCATGTCTCTAATTGCTCTTTCTTATTGTCAAAGGCATCAAGTAATAAGCTTTTAAATTTGTCACTGGCTATGGGGGTCCTTCAATTTCCATATTCTTCTCCTCAAGGTAGGCCTCCTCTGTCGTCGAGTACGTCTATTCTTGACTATGAGGTCACTAACTACTAGGCTATGTTGGGAGGTGCATTCTTCACGGGGAGAGGATTTAGTGTTTACAACAGACACTTTGTCACGTCTTCTAGTAAGAATATAATCTATCTGGCTGGCGTGTTCCCCTGATTTATAGGTGATCAAATGGTTTTCTCGTTTTTTGAAGTTTGTGTTACAGATAGTTAGGTTATTAGCGTCACAGAATTCCAGGATTCTGAAGCCCTCCTCATTTCTATTTCCAACCCCATTGCCTCCATGTATTTCATCATAGCCATCACTATGTTGTCCAACGTGACCGTTTAGGTCGCCAGCAATAATTAAGTAGTTGCTGTTGGTTATTTGGTAGGCAGTGTGCGTTAGAGTCTCATAGAACCTGTCCTTTATAACGTCAGGTAGACCAGATTAGGGTGCATAAGCGGATATTATTGTCACAGTAGTTCTATTTAGAACTAGTCTTATTTTAATTATTCAACCATAGAATTTACACCTGCAATGCTGCGACGACACCTTAAAAATAAACGCAACCATGCCTCTCCTGGTCGGTCTTGATGGTGTTACGTACCTGCTTCTTAAATGTGGTGGGTATTTCCTTCTGCACCAGCTATCACGCTTCTTCCAATTCTGTCTGAACAACGGTGCTACTCCAGAACAGTGGAAAACTGCCAGTGTCATTCCTCTGTTCAAAAAGAGTGACCGCACATCACCTGTGAACTATCGTCCAGTCAGTCTTATTAGTTGCATTGCCAAACTGATGGAATCCTGTGTCAGAGAAACATTTTGGAACTTCTGGAACTCTCACAGTCTTATCCGGCCCTCACAATTTGGATTTATCCCCAACACCAGCTGCTGTGATCCACTTATCGAGTTTCTTGAAGACATCACCCGGATCACTGATGGCGGCTCATGGGTGGATGTTGTTTACCTTGACTTTGCGAAAGCTTTCAATTCTGTGCCACACAAAAGGCTTACAGCAAAACTCTCTGCAATGGGTGTGAGGGATGATCCCTTTAACTGGTTGAAGTCCTTCATTCTCAGTCGAAGAGAGGTAGTCACGGTTCTGGGACAGCATTCCTCACCATATGAGATGTCATCTGGTGTACCACAGGGATCTGTCCTTGGCCCCCTTTTGTTTGTGGCATATATTAATGACATAGATGCCAACTTAAAGAATGCCACAGTACTGAAGTACGCAGATGACATCAAGCTGTACCTTGAGATAAAAAGGACAGATCCTGAACACTATAGATCTTGCTTGCAGTCTGACCTGAACACAATGCAACAATGGATCTCAGACTGGCAACTCAAGCTAGCTGTGGACAAGTGCACCACCATGCATTTTGGGAGTAAAAACCCAGCGTCCACATACTCCCTCCACAGCACTAATATCAAGAAGTTTTATTGTGAACGTGACCTGGGCATTACGGTCAGCAGCGATTTGCGTTGGACGAGGCAAGTCTCTAAAATTGTCAAGAGGGCTGAGGGTGTCTTAGCATCACTCAGCAAGACCTTTGTCAGCCGCTCTCCAGCTATCTATTTAAAGCTGTAAATGGCTATGGTGCGACCACACTTTGGTCACCAGTCTGGAACCCCTATCTTGCTCAGAACATTGACCGCCTAGAAACTGTTCAGAGACGTGCCACCAAGTGAATACCCTCCACCAGGCATCTACCATACTCTGAACGCCTTGCTTCCTTCCCTGGGCATGGATACATTGAAGCTCCGACGCCTGGCAACTGACTTTGTAAACACCCACAAAATTATTAACCATCTTGCCAACAACAACCCTGAGTACCTTTTTGATTTCCATGTGTCTAACACACGTGGGCATGCCCACAAAATCAGAAAACAGCACAATTCCCATGACTTCCAGAAACATTTGTTCACGCTCAGAAGCATGGAACAAACTACCTGCATCAGTCGTTAGCTGTCGAGTCACTGCATCCTTTAAAACCTCCATGCTTCTCGAGATTCGCCAACACTACACCTAATGTTCCCCCTCCATACATACACACATGTATATCATGACCCATACGCTATTCACTTCCCTGACATTTGTATATTATTCTATGTACTATACATGCACCTTTGACGAGTTGTAGTGCACCTGAGCACTTTACACAATAATTTCATTATTATTATCGTTTTTTACCCACGATGAATCTGGCAGACCCACCTCTCCACCTAGTCTCTTGAACACAACAAACTTCAACTTCTTTACGTTCAAGCATCTCTACAACCTCATTTGAGCGACCTTTCAATGTGCCTACGTTCATGGTACCAACTCTGAAGCTGGGAGGGTGAGATGGATGGGTTGGAGGGGCAGGGAGGGGTGTGGGGGACGGAATTATGTTGGTCATCCGTGTCTGAAATAAAGAGGGGTCCTTGTATTCTCGTCCTGCAGCGGGAGGTGAATTTATCTTTATCTGTGACATTGTCATTGAGTGTTTAGTCTTTCCAAATTCCGCAGCCCACCCATCAAACAGGTATAAACTTAAAGAATAGTAAACGAAGTGGTAGCTTTGCTATACTGATTTGTAAGAGAACTTACTATAAGCCGTTGAGTTATGATTGGACCATATAGCAATGGTGGTGTGTGGAAATGGGTAACTTTAGGAGAAGGTTAGCTTTTAGGAAGGGTCCAACAGAATGAGACATATTATTAAAAACATGTAAAATATTAATTGAAAATCCAAGAGAAAAACGGAGAATTTGAATTCTAGACTGGCATAAATAGAAGTTTAAAACACTGCTCATTGAGTGAACTACAGGTAAAAGGAAAGACAAGTGTTTTGCTTACATTCTCAAAATCGACAGATCGTCCGTAAGATAGATTAGTTAGATAAATTCTGTGTTTGGAACCCAGCAAAGTTTATTTTATACTTGCGAGCAGACGAGGGTGGGGTACGAGAGAAGGAGCAACATTTTACAAAATTAGCGAGCGAGATGAAGGAAGGTTCTAGAATAATTAATTAATAATAATACTAGAAGGTTAGTTTTTAGGAAGGGTCCAACAGAATGAGACATTTTATTAAAAACGTAAAATATTAATTGAAAATCCGAGAGAAAAACGGAGAAATTATATAGTGTGTGACCGATGACAGCGTTAGCGGCCTTAATAGCATGAACAACCGCAGTAGAAGGCGCCGTAGCATACAACGTATGCATGGTACCGCCCTGCATGTCCATAGCTATGGTAATGCCAACTACAATAATAGTAGCTGTGGTGCTGATAATAGTAATAATAATAATATTACAGTGGATACTAACAACCACCACCTTAAAGGTAACCGTAGTAAGCACTGCAACTGTCGTGACCCTGTTAACTGTCCACTCCGAGGTTACTGCTTAACTAAAAGTGTTATATATAGATGTACTGTTACTAGTCATAATAGTGTCAAGAATTACATAGGAGCCACCTCTGGGTCGTTCAAGACTAGATTTCGAGCGCATCTCCTCTCTTTTAGGAATAGGAAACTAAGATACTCTACATCCCTCGCCAATTACATCACCCAATTAAACGACTCTAGCATTAGCTTCTCCACTTATTGGGAAATTGTCAACCAGGCAACACCCTACAACTTCAAGAAAAAATGCCAGCTCTGTCTTATGGAACTGTATTATATAGTGCAAGCACCCCCTGGATCTCATTAACAGTCGGGCTGAAACCGTCATCAATTGCGGCCATAGACTACAGCAATCCTTCTACAGATGGACCCCGGATAATACTCAAACACCATAACACCAGGGCCTCGTACACCACGCCCTGGCAGGACTTAAAACGGTGGGCTCAAAAGTAAGCATTTGTGAACAATACCATCATCCAATCCCCGTCGTCTCTCCGGAGTGTTGCACTACATATGTTCAGATGGATTACCCCGTTGTATTCTTCTACACTAATAGACTAAACTTTGAGTAACTTTGCAGAATTGATGATTATACCCTTTAAACACTGTAGACGTATGATCATGTAATTATATAGGGTCCATTGTATATGCCTTTACTTTTCTCGGTGCTTAAGCCTACGTTGAAACTGCAGCTTTATACTAACTAAAACTAGTGTATAGTCTTTAATGACCTTAATCATAATTAACACTCACATTCATACCTTAACAGTGCCTCATTAAATTGAATTGACAAAGCATAATTAAATTAGCACTTTGTAACTAGAAGTAGGGAAAAAAAAGTTTGTAATAGCGGTCATTAATTTAACAGATAACTCTAACTAACACCGTAATTATTTCCCCTTGTTCATAAAGATAAACACTAGACTTGTAACACCGAGCTATGAATTTCGATGTTAAAATCTTACTCATACCTGTGCAGGGTTCAGGTGGATTGGCAGTATTGGTAGAGGGTCGGACGCCATGCTTTGACGCATAGAGTTACGGCCCTTGCCATTCTGAGTTCAAATCCCGCCGAGGTTAACTTTGCCTTTCATCCTTACGGGGTCGATAAAATAAAGTACCAGTAATACACTGGTTAATTGCTGGCCTTGTGCCAAAAAGTAGAAACAATTATTAAATTCTTTACTTTTTTAAAAGCCTCAGACGAGCCCCATTGGGTGAAACATGTGTAAGAGCTTTTTATAAATGTATTTTAATGGCTTGCTTCTCTTTCATCAACTTCTTCAATTATAATTGCTCTGCTTAACTTCGCGCACTAAATATTAATGCCTCTAATATTTAACCCTGCTTTTGGCAAATAATCATCTGTATCATTTCTCTCTATACCTCTTCTTTCCATCCCCTCCCACGATACTGTAACTTTATA
Organism: Eledone cirrhosa; assembly: GCA_964016885.1. NCBI lineage: Eukaryota > Metazoa > Mollusca > Cephalopoda > Octopoda > Eledonidae > Eledone > Eledone cirrhosa. The sequence goes on from OZ024740.1 coordinate 102,812,140, forward strand.
ATTTATATATATATATATATATATATATATATATATATATATATATATATATATATATATATATGAGAACTATTCTAATGTAGAGTTACTTTAACTTTGTAGATGATCACTAACTAATCAGGGCTGAAGTACTTCCTGATTATATAAGGAAGACTGACCTTTATGGTGCAATTCTGGCCATATTTTATATGGAGATTGTCATGAGAGATCGATTGAGAGTGGAAAATTTAGCAATGTGGATTTCTTTTTATAGATGGAGACAGAGGCATAACTAGGGAAAATAGTGCCTATGGCAAGCAGTGAAATTTTGCCCCTCCCCAGCACTGTATTTTGGCATATGGGCCTAATAATTTGTATAAATGGTTTACTGATCTAGCCACCCATGATAATCAAAGACATCTGAAAGAGTTTCTTTTTTCATTTTTCGACGAGGCTTAGTTGACTTTAATAGAATGTGCTCCATGTCCAAGTGGTGCCCCCTTCATGTGGTGCCAGTGGCACTTGTCATGCTTGCCATACCCTAGTTATGCACCTGGATGGAGAGCAGGTCTAAATTGATTGTGTGTGTTTGATGTATGTGTTACAGAAAGTAAATGAGGAGTGAAGGATGGTATAATCTGTTTAGTTAATGTAGAAGAAGTGTTTGAGAGAGATTACAAAACTTTGGAGTACACCAAATTTGATAGAGAGAGGTTGGACAGAGTTTCATTTGTGCATGTTACATAAGAGAACATTGATATGGAAGTCTTGATTGAAGAGGTGAGACTAACTTAGATTACAGGTTGTTGTACCTGACAATCAATGGTTTGGTTGTAGTATCAGAGAACCAGTGGTTTACCAGTTGGCTACTAGTAAGCAATGATGCTATTATTCACTAATTGTGATATACAAAAAATAAAATATATATAGATGTGGAGCATATTGTTTCAGAGTGATAGAACAAATACTATTAAAGACCAGTCAACTTGTATTGGAGGAACCAGAGCATTTCTTTTACATTTGATGATAACTATTTGTGTACTGATAAGACATTTTGAATGGAGAAGAACAGATATGAAAGTGTTTAGTCATGTGTGTGCCGTTGATGGCAAAACAGGTTAATACTGTGATGGCTTTATCTATAGGAGTGTTTTACAGTCCCATATTGGTTGATAAGCAGTGTTTAGCAGGTTATAATAATGATCATAATATTTGTCACCAATATAGCAGACATTTAATAGTCACCAGTTTAGCTGTTAAATAATATTATGCCATGTAATAATATAATAATGATGTATTTTGTTGAATTGAGGTTCAGCTGTAATTCTCAGGTACTGTTGCTGCTGTGATAATAACTCTGGAAGGGATCTTTCCATATCACATTTAAAGGCTATGGCTGTGGTAATAGCCTCACAAGACTTTACAATGTTTTTACATATTTTATTTACAAACTGATTACAAAGGTTGAGCTGAGTTGAGCTGGCATGCCAAAACAAATGAATAAACAAATTAAGAGTTTAGACGGTATGGTCAACTGGCTGAAGTGCTGGCCAGGTTGCAGTTATGTTGTTATCGTTACATATTGGCTAGTGATCAAAGTTGCAAGAGAAAGAGTTTATCGAAAGTAGTGGAAAAATCTCCGTTTGGGCGGAAGTTGAAAATACATATCCGTGCACGGCTCACGATTGCCCCGACTAGGCCAAATCATGCACGAATAGCCTATCAATGCGCCAAAGGAAAGTAGCTTGCTACAAGTGGATATGAGATTCCAATATCATCATTTTTATGGGCTGGACGAGTTATCATGTTCTAAAACTCAACCAGTCAGGTGACCGTATCCTGGTCATACACTCCATATTTGGCATGGTTTCTATGGCTGGAAGCCCTTCTTAACACCAATAACCTTACAGGGTTTACTGGATGTATATTTTTGTAGCATCAGAACTACCACTTTACAGTGGACTGGGTACATTTTATCATGGCACCAACACTACAAAGTTTATAAAACCATAAAATACAGATGCAATTTTGGTGATAGAAGAGCTGGAAGACTGCAATGCATGAAGGCATTCTTTGATTTATTGAGGTTCAACTGTTATAGTGTAGTTACAGGCTTTGATGAATAGTTTGTACTCTAATTATTTATTAAACATCAGTTCAATAAAGTTCACAAAACAGTACTAAGTAATTTCCTGGACTGTGTAAATGGTTGAATCATCATCATCATCATCATCATTTTACGTCTGCTTTTCCCTGCTTGCAAGGGTGGGACGGGAACTGATTCTGGCTTGATTTCTACAGCTGGATGCCCTTCCTAACACCAACCTCATTTACAGTGAGTGCTGGGTGCTTTTTTGCCGTGGCAGAATTGAACTCACAACTTTGCAGTGGAATGATAGGGACCCCAGTCCTATCATCTCATTTCTACAGCTGAGTAAACTGGAGCAATGTGAAATAAAGTGTCTTGCTCAAGGAAACAACACATCACCCGGTCTAAGAATTGAACTCACAACCTTTCGATTGCAAGGCCAATGCTCTAACCACTAAGCCATGTGCCTCCATACATGTGTGTATATGTGTGACATCTGAATGAGTATCCTCCACCTATCTTACCGCTTGGTCCCGGCTGTCAAGAGAATACATTACCCCTGGAACAGCCACTCCACCTCACTGGGCTTGCACCTGCAAGCAGCCAACTCCACTATGATAGTAGGAGCATGGATGTGGTCTGGGAGACCAAGAATGCTAAAAGTCTCCACTGCTACAGGCTCAACCACAAACCTATCAAATAGTAACCGATACTTGGACAGTTTACTCTCTTTGGCCTGGCGGCCAGCAGAAAGCTGGTAGCTGAATGCACCTGGTTGCCACAAGAAAAAGTGTCACAACATGTTGCATCACATGTTGCCTACCCCCATGAAACAGGAAGAATGTTATGCCATCTGGCTTTTTACCCTCCCCTCAGTCCAGCTCATGCTTTATCATCTTGTTGAGAGCTGCATGGTGAGGGAGATAGCCAGCACTATAATAGCACAACAGTGGGTGGAAACTAAAAGGATCCACAGTGGTGCCACAGCAGCATTTGTGAGGCTCACAGATGCAGAGGCAGAGTGAAAACCTGCCAGCCAGTGCTGGTCAAGCTGGTTCACCAGCCTATCTAAGGTCATGTTATCAGTTTTCAGCTTAACTGTATCAGAGGGGTTAGAGGTGAAGCAGATTTGTTGGCTTAAAGTATTAGGAAGTTATTTGGGCTGTTATCTTAACTAGGCAGTTAACTTGCAGCTGTTATAGCAGTGCAGTTACAGGCTTGGATTATGTCGGAGATGTTATCAGTTACCAGCTTAGATGTCTTAGAAGGGAACAAGGTGAAGCAGATTTGTTGGCTTAAAGTGTTGGAAGGTTTGCTGGGCAAGGGTTCTTATGTATTAGGACAGATAAGTGTTATCTTAACTAAACAGTGATAAAGTGGCCAAGTTAGGAGAGATACACAAATGGCAGATTGCATTTGGAAGTGAGGGAAAAGTTAAGACTCCTTGAAGTGTCAATATGTTAGAGATATGAGAACATGAGCAAACTAACATGTGTAGTGAGTTTAAAATAAAATTAGTTAGAAAATAAAACATATAGTTACAGTAAATTGACAAATGATAATAGACCTTGTGGAATGCCTAGATATCAAGGTTCAGTTGACTGGGTTTACATAATGAACTTCTTAACCATTAATGTTGTGTCACTTTACTATACGTTTTGTATTAAATGTTTTGAAATACATTGATATTTAGCTGATCCTGTTCTGAATAGAACCTCCCTCCCTCTCTCCACACAACAAATAAAATTAGTTAGAAAATAAAACATATAGTTACAGTAAATTGACAAATGATAATAGACCTTGTGGAATGCCTAGATATCAAGGTTCAGTTGACTGGGTTTACATAATGAACTTCTTAACCATTAATGTTGTGTCACTTTACTATACGTTTTGTATTAAATGTTTTGAAATACATTGATATTTAGCTGATCCTGTTCTGAATAGAACCTCCCTCCCTCTCTCCACACAACAAATACTCCATATGATTATCTACTTTCTATTGTTACATTGAAGACTTTTTAAAACTGTACCTGGTGGAATCTATTCAGGTGAGCATAGAAATGACCAATACTATTTAATGTAGTGAATCAATAAATTTTAATTGATTAACCCTTTTGATATGAACCTGCCTGAAACTGCCCTGGTTGTATGCAATAAAACTGCCAATTTTAAAATGTTTATACTTATATTAAGACCTCCCATAATTTTATTTCACAAATTTTTGTTATGTACAAGGTTGGGCTGAAAAGTTCATAGTGATGCTAGAGCTGTGAAATCATGCATGCATTAATTTCAACTCTGCATTGTTTCTTTCCTATGACTATATTGAAAAATAAACTTCATTTCGTCATTCCATATGAACTTTTCAGCTGACTCTCGTAATGTTACAAACGTTAGCTTACTAATGGAAAAGTTAGTTATTTTACTGAATTCTCCCAAACTTGATTATTTCCAAAATCAATTGACATAAATCAGCTGTATTTCATTGTAAATACAGTGCAAAAGTGTAAAAGTAAAGCCAACTGTAAAAATAAATAATTATTATCTTTATGACTAAATCTAGTCAAGAAAGGCAAAAGAAGCAGCCCACAGAATTGTAATTTATTAAAATTCACTGAAAATAGAGTATATTATAAAACCCTATGTTTGGTATGATATTGTTATTTTCTAAAGATAATAAATTTGGTTATACATTGGTAACTGTTATCAATGAGATAGATATATAAGTTCCAATAGGTCATCATTAACATCATCATCATTTAACATCCATTTTCCAGGCTTGTGTGGGTAAATCTGTTGTCAAGTTCTGAGGCGAGACAAGTCAGGTGATTATGTCTTGCTCATATGTTCTGTTTTGGGTTTGATTTTCTATGGCTGGATGCCTATCCTAATGCCAACCACTTTATAGGGTGTACTGGGAGCATCTTATAGTGCTGACACTACTACCTTATAGGGTGGACTGGGAGCTTTTTGTTGTGGCACCAGCACTACCACTTCACAGGGTGTTTGTATATACTGTATATACTCAAATATAAGCCAACCCCCACCCCATTTTATACCTGAGAAATGGCAAAAAATCCAAACCCTGCTTATAAGCCAAGGCAGCTAATCAACATTTATGAAGTTTTAATATTTTGATGTTTAACCCTTTAGCATTTATGTTACTCTATATTTACTATTATATTTTCACAGTAAAGGCTTTTTCTCACATACTTATCTCACATAATATCGAAGCTATGAAATTTTGGTATCATTTATGACAGGATACAGCCGGTTTAAATGCTATAGGGTTAAGATGTTTTAAGTGTTATTTAAATAATAATGAAATTATTGTGTAAAGTGCTCAGGTGCACTACAACTCGTCAAAGGTGCATGTATAGTACATAGAATAATATACAAATGTCAGGGAAGTGAATAGTGTATGAGTCATGATATACATGTGTGTATGTGTATGAAGGGGAAACATTAGGTGTAGTATTGGCGAATCTCAGGAAGCATGGAGGTTTTAAAGGATGCAGTGTTTCGACAGCTAACAACTAATGCAGGTAGTTTGTTCCATGCTTGAGCAACTCTGAGCATGAAAAAATGTTTCCGAAAGTCATGGGAACTGTGCTGTTTTCGGACTTTGTGGGCATGCCCACATGTGTGAAACACATGGAAATCAAAAAGGTACTCAGGGTTGTTGTTGGCAAGATTGTTAATAATTTTGTGGGTGTTTACCAAGTCAGTTGCCAGGCGTCGGAGCTTCAATGTATCCATGCCCAGGGAAGTAAGGCGTTCAGAGTATGATAGATGCCTGATGGAGGGTATTCGCTTGGTTGCACGTCTCTGAATAGTTTCCAGGCGGTCAATATTCTGAGTAAGATAGGGGTTCCAGACTGGTGATGCAAATTCTAAGTGTGGCCGCACCATAGCCATGTACAGCCTTAAATAGATAGCTGGAGAGCGGCTGACAAAGATCATGCTGAGTGATGCTAAGACACCCTCAGCCCTCTTGACAATTTTAGAGACGTGCTTCGTCCAACGCAAATCGCTGCTAACCGTAATGCCCAGGTCACGTTCACAAGAAGACTTCTTGATATCAGTGCTGTGGAGGGAGTATGTGGATGCTGGGTCTTACTCCCAAAATGCATGGTGGTGCACTTGTCCACAGCTAGCTTGAGTTGCCAGTCTGAGATCCATTGTTGCATTGTGTCCAGGTCAGACTGCAAGCAAGATCTACAGTGTTCAGGATCTGTCCTTTTTATCTCAAGGTACAGCTTGATGTCATCTGTGTACTTTAGTACTGTGGCATTCTTTAAGTTGGCATCTATGTCATTAATATATGCCACAAACAAAAGGGGGCCAAGAACAGATCCCTGTGGTACACCAGATGACATCTCATATGGTGAGGAATGCTGTCCCAGAACCGTGACTACCTCTCTTTGACTGAGAATGAAGGACTTCAACCAGTTAAAAAGATCATCCTTCACACCCATTGCAGAGAGTTTTGCCATAAGCCTTTTGTGTGGCACAGAATTGAAAGCTTTCGCAAAGTCAAGGTAAACAACATCCACCCATGAGCCACCATCAGTGATCCGGGTGATGTCTTCAAGAAAATCGATAAGTTGGTCAAAGCAGCTGGAGTTGGGGATAAATCCAAATTGTGAGGGCCGGATAAGACTGAGAGTTCCAGAAGTTCCAAAGTGTTTCTCTGACACAGGATTCCATCAGTTTGGCAATGCAACTAGTAAGACTTACTGGACGATAGTTCACAGGTGATGTGCGGTCACCCTTTTTGAACAGAGGAATGACACTGGCAGTTTTCCACTGCTCTGGAGTAGAACCGTTGTTCAGACAGAATTGGAAGAAGCGTGATAGCTGGTGCAGAAGGAAATACCCACCACATTTAAGAAGCAGGTACGTAACACCATCAAGACCGACCAGGAGAGGCATGGTTGCGTTTATTTTTTAGGTGACGTCGCAGCATTGCAGGTGTAAATTCCATGGTTGTAATAGAGTCCAGTGTCATAGGTGGTGGAGACGGTACACTCTGGTCTTCAATAGTGAAAATGCCTGCATAGCATTCAGCAATGAGCTCTGCGCATTCCTTGGGGTCGTCAGTAACCTGGCTTGTGTGGGGATTATGAAGAGGACCGACTGGAGAGTGAGGCCTCTGCTTTGAGTGAACATACTTCCAGAACACCTCACTGTCAGGGCTGGTTGCTATGCGCTGCTCAAATTGAAGCACTGCCTTTTTTGTCACCTGCTTGAGGTGGTTGGACGATTTATTTCGCCTCTTCCTATTGATGTCTGATTTGTGCAGTTTGTACTCACGTTCAGCATTGCAACGTTCTTTTCTGGCAAGACGGACTGCTGCAGTCTCCCAAATTGCACTTTTGGGATGTTTTTTCCGCTTACGTGGCACCGATGCTGCACATGCTGTCCATATTGAGCTCAGGATGTTCTGGAGTACAGTGTTGACATCTTCAGAGTCGTAGAACTCAAGCCAGTTTGGACGTTGCAGCTCGGTGCAGTAACAGTTCCAGTCTGCTTTATTCCAGTCAAAGTGAGCAGTTTGGAGATGGTTGTGGTTCTTGTTACTTCCCATGATCAGAGTCACCTAAAGGTTCCTCAGCAGTAACACTAATGACCGTTTCAGGAGTAGTGGTGAAGAGTAGGTCCAAAGTGTTGTCACCTCTTGTTGGGAAGGTGACTACTTGGGACCAATTCGAGTCCAGCACTAGCTCAAAGAAGTCATTTGCACTTGGCGGCCAACGAAAGGTTTCCCAGTCAATCTCAGGGTTATTGAAGTCTCCTGCAATAAAAACATAAGTGGCTGTTTTCCTGGCAGCAGCTCTGAGGATATCACAAAGTTGAGTGTCCTGATGGTAATTTGGGGGACAGTAAACGACTCCAAGTAGCAGTGTTGACATGGTCATACGTATATCGCAGAAAAAAACTTCCTGCTGTGATTGGTTCAAATCAACACAAGGAATTGCCGACAAATTTGACCAAACGTAGACCATTACACCACCACCACCACGATTAATGCGGTCTTTACAAAACAGGTTGTAGCCAGTTATGCTGAAAACCCCATCACAGAGTAAGGGATGTGCCCAAGTTTCCGTGACTGTAATGAAGTCAGGGTTGATACTTTTGACGTAGGAGTCAAAAAGATGAATCTTATTGCTTAGACTACGTGCATTCAAGGACAACAATTTGTACCTTGATTCCAGTATATGATTATGTTCAGGGGATGGCAGGTTGTTCTGATTTAGTTTCCCAGAGTTTTTTCAGTTTTTTTTATTGTGAGTTGTTGTGGGTACAGTGTTTTCAGACCAGCTGGTATCTCTTTTCCACGTTTCACCAGCCTTAACAAACTTCCATATCTTCCCATCATCACGTAGGCTGAAGCTTTCATGTTCTGCCGAGCTGCGGTTTAAGGAAGCTGCAGCACGCAACTTTGGGCCGACATCAGGTGGAAGACCAGTGCGTGTTCGGAAAGCAATCCGACTTTCACGCCTAACTTTATCAGAGGCTAAAAGGTATGAACGTGCCTCAGTTGAGTTCGAAAAAGACAGTCTAATTAGCCTGGGTTTCGGGCCTGGTCGGCCAAGGCGTAGAGCACCCTTCGCGGGAGCGCAGCCCAAGTCTTTGGATGAACTGGCAACAAATGCCTGAAGATCAACTATGTCTTCTGGTACACCAATGGAAATCACTTCGTGGTTTGCAGATTCAGTGGCATTCTTAATGCGTCTAGGTTCAACATGAGGTACGCGGAGATTTTTTAACAAGGCAGTCCGGTAAGATCCCTCATTGTGAGGTTCTACACGAACACTTGATTTTATTCCCGCTATTTCTCGGTTTAAAGCGGAAATCATTTGCCGTATTTCCTCAAACTCCGTATTGACAGTCGATTTTTGTTGCTGTTCTTCTTCTTCAGCAGGCATGGTAGGGGAAGACATAGTCGTCGGTTGATGTTGTTGAAAAGTAATGGGGGAGGAAGACATGGGTTGCTGTTGTTGATGAAGTCCTTCAACGGGGCTAGTAGCAGAAGCTACGGTCGTTGGTTTTTGCTGTTGTTCAGGAACAATGGTAGAGGAAGACACGATCTTCGGTTTTTGTTGTTGTTGTTCAGGAACAATGGTAGAGGAAGACATGATCTTCGGTTTTTGTTGTTGTTGTTCAGCAGCAATGGTAGAGACAGACATACAGTCCAGGCACTGAAAGGACCAATTTGTTAGCTGGATCATCTCCCAGAGTCCATCCATCTTAGCAATATGATATTTCTTGCTTTGGCCTGGGATCTTCCGGAAGCCTGTGGCACATTGAAGGTAGACAGATGCAACAGGTTCCACATTCGACCCAACGATTACGGAACGAGTTTTCGGGTTCCGTACAGATATGGCAGGTGTGATTTTCTGGGCAATGTTCTATTTTGGAACATCGACCAGTTTTGTCGCATACTTCATCCATGGATATCACCATGGCAATTTTGTTATTTCTGCCCATCCGTAGAAAAACACAGAATGTAAACAATATAGGTTTAGCACACTTGATTACGATAGAAATAAAATGTTTGTTTTTTGTGTATTTTTGTATTTAGTGTATAGTTTTCGTTTCACAACTCCATTACATGATGAGTTTCCATATGTTAAGTTTCAATTGAATAAGAGAACTTTGTATAGGGATCCATTGAGTAGAAGAGGGAGGGAGGGACAGCAAATGAGAGAGAGGGGAGACAGAGTGAGAAAGAGAGAGGTTGAAAGAAAAAATATTGTCAGAAAAAAACCCAAAAAAAACATGTATGTATGTGGGCACATGTGCAAGTGTGTATGTATATGGGATATTTATGTATGAAAAAGTTCAATTATAAAAATATTGTTGGAAATATTTTCAAGGGAATGCATAAATAACACCAACAGTAGTAAATGTAGAAAAACTACTTCATTGTAAAATAAACACCTCAGAGTTTGAAGTTGGTCAAAATAGTCAAAATATTGACCCCGAATAAAATCTGATCCCCCCCCGCCTCATGTTACCATCGATTTTTTTATCAATATTCCCCTGCTTATATTCGAGTATATACAGGGCTGGATTTAATGAGGAGCAAAGGTGGCCCCACTAGTGATGGCCGTAGCAATGTATTTGTGCCCTCTGCTGGGCTTTTTAGTTTTATCCTTTTGACAATGAAAACTATATTTTTAACAGAAAGTATTTATTGTCCTTACTGTGGAAAAATTTATCAAATTATCTCAACTTTAGAGACATCAGGTTGTTATCAGAACAATAATTGATGTTGTTGTGTAACGTGGTTGTGCTCTGATTGCAAAAAAGTGGTTATGTTAGGAGGCCATGCGGAATATGTAATGTATGAGCAAAATGAGGTAACTCTGATATATCTGGTTTTGGATGGTTAGATTTGTTTAATTTAATACTTGTATGTATAACTTTTCAATTACAATTACTTATGCCAACTGACATTTGGGGTTTGGTGTGTATTCTAATTTCTTGTGTATTCTAATTTCTTGTGTATTGGGGTCCCCAGCAAACCTGAAGTGCCCCAGGTTCTCCAAGGTCTAAATCCGGCACTGTGTATATACAGTCAATAGACCAAATTGAGGTATTCATCATAGTTTGAGATGAAGGGAGTACACAGCTTATAAGATATGTAACAAATTAAAGCAGTATAATGCTGTGTAATTTCATGAGTTTTTCTGAAAGGCAGGTGTTATTTATCCCTGAACTTTAACATACTCACTCACACCCCCCACACATGTGCATACACACACACACACACTGAAGCCCACACACATGTGCGTGCACATACATAGTCTCAAATGCATACACACAAACTCAGACACACACACTCAAACACACACACACAGATACACAAATATATATTGTTATTTAGAAACAGCTGATGATTCATTGCCATTGCTATAAATAGTTCCTTGTCAGATGACAGAAAAATGAACAAACTCAGTAGTCTTTATTGTCTGGCTGAATGATCACTTAGTTTGAGACAAGAAAATATATCACTGAGCATGAGACAAGAAAATCTATCGACAAAGTGAATCCTCAGCTGTTTTCCAATAAATATACTTTACTGTATGTATTGAGTGCTCCTTTTTCTCACTTGCAATACCAAATGTATATGAGTCTGTGTATGTATAAATTTATATTACAAACAGCTTGCACTGTGGGATATTTTCTTCATGAGATGCAACTGAGTAACAGTTCAGACAGAGGTATAGTGTCTGTCTGTCTCTCTCTCTCTCTCTCTCCATTTCTTTCGTTTCTTGATCCTCATTTCCTTTTCTTTTCTTATCATTTTCATTTTTTCTTCCCTTTCTGTTCCCTTTAATAGTGTGTTTTGTTTTTCTTCGATACTGCTCAATGCGTACCAATAGATAATCAAATCAATAAAGAAAATACAATAAAATTTCAACATATTTTCTGGCAGCATGTCAAGATTTTTTGGTTCACATTCTAGCATGCCCCCCCCCCCCCTCTCCTACCCACCTTCTGTTGTTTTTTACTTGTTCAGGATTTGTTCTTCACTCTCAACTTTGTTCTTTTTCTATGACAGGAAGTACTGTATACAGCCATTCTTATACTTCAAAGACTCTTCAAATCCCTTAAATTGTAGTCACTTTCTATCACATACTTACACCATATTGTATTACCAAAGCACCATCAACTCAACAACCAACACTTTTTTTGGTCAATGTCATATGACCATTACATTTAATGAGTATGGCGATGTGAACTAGATACTATTGCAGGGCCTCTTCTTAGTTTGGGAGCAGTGGCATATTGCTGGGGGAGGGGGAGGGGGCAGCTGCACCTCCCAAAGTATTTTTGGAAAATTCTGAATTTTTAAAAAAACTTTTCTTGTCTATTTTAATTACACAAAACATAAGATATGTACAATGCAATAATGAATAAAGATGTCATGATAATGATTGGCATGCATAAAAGTGACCCTTGACCTTTTATATTATATACCTGTCATTCATTTTTTTTCCTTTTTACGTCCGCTTTTCACTGCTCTTATGTACATTTCTTGTCTTGTACAAATAACGCATCAAATAATGACATCAAGTCTGTAAAGTGGTTGAATTGTGTTGAAAAAAATGCACCCAGTATATTTTCTAAAATTAGTCATTTTTGTCAGAAAATTAGCCAGTGTTTGTAACTCCAAACATGATAGGAGCAATGTTTATGTTTTGGAGAATTGAGTTTAGGAATACATTAACATTTTTTTCTTTGCTACCACCTAGATCCTGATCTCCCAGACCTTTCACATATTTAATCAGACTTTCCTCACCTTAATGAGGATGTCTGCTTTGTTTTGCTTTTGGGGTACAAAAAATTTGTCAAAATCGTGGATCAATTCTCATAAAAAATGTGTGGTTTCTTCTACTCTATTCCTCTTTCCTAGTGTAGTTTTTAGGATTGCTGCTATTACCTTGGGTGCTGAATTCACCCCAAACTTTATTTGAGCAAGACAGTTCTTACTCCAAAAGGTTTAGCTGCATGGAGCTGATTTCAGGTTGAAAATCATGTCTCCATGCTAACATAGTTTCTCTGCATACATCTGCTGTATCACCTCCTGTGTGACATGTGGCATGACAATTCAACTTCTTGAAGTTCAACATTGATCGGACCTTGGTTTTTAATGACTGAGCTATCCTTTTCTCGCTCACATCTCACCCATGTCGGATGGTCTGTATCTCTCGTCCATGAATTCACCAAGCTTAAGCTTACAGATATCATATACTTGTCTCTTCCTATCTTTCCGTTGCAATACCATCGTTGTTTGTTTACATGTCTCGCTCATTTCACCCTATTTCACTTGTCCCAATAACTTTATTTAGTTATTGCTCGCACCAACCAGAGGTATATGATTTTTAAAGCGATGAAATACCAATGAAAGTTGGAAAATCACTGATGAAGGACTAATTTTCTTCATATGTAACCCATGTGCAACCACGCAGAACTCCATTTTTCTTATATTTATATTTTTTCTTTAGCTGCGATTCTCTGTTTCTTTTTTTACTGCTTCCCCTCTCTCTCTATCTCTCACCTTCTTTTTACCCCCTCTGCCAGTCACACTCTCTCTCGGCTGGCCTCTTCCTCACACTTCTACTCACTGACATGACAATTCAACTTCTTGAAGTTCAACATTGATCGGACCTTGGTTTTTACTCACGTTTTCATCTTATGGTACAAGAATGTCTTCTATTAATCTTTACACCTCTTTCTTAAACTCAGCTTTCACCACTCCCCCCTTTTACCACTTGTTTGTACCACTGTATGTGATCTTCTATCCATCTACTGCTCTTATTTTTCCCTTCTTACTCCACCCCTCAACTAATCCTAGAGTAATTAATGTAGTGGTACAACCCAATGAGGGTCTTCGTTTTCTACCAACCAACACCTTCATTGTTGGCACCATGCATTGAGGTGCCTTTACTGGGGAGAAGGGGTAGCTACCAGCATGACAGCTTCTGTTTGCCTATTTTCCTAGGTAACTTGATTACACTTATTAACAGATGATTTCAAGCCTCAATTCTTTGCAGTCTTTAATTATGAAACATTGTCAATTAAATATTTACACTTGCCTCTGGATTTTTCTTGGCCTTATGCTAGTTGCTTTTCACTGCCTTCAGTCACTCTGAGGTACAACAGTTGCTGTACAAAGTCCTGTATCCTACGGACGATCACCACCTTAATACTTGATATTTCACTCATGGCCAAATTGTCTATGCCAGAAAACTGTTCAAGTGTTATTGTGATGTGGTTCGGGGAACTGGTTACAAATGCAAGATTCACCATCCTTCTCCCACAAATCCTGCCACGTAAGAGTCATCCTCTTAATTTAATCACCAGTCCACCACTCCCTCCCAGCTTTCCCTGCATTCTGCTGATCTTTATCGTACATATGTAGACACAACATGGCTGAATGGTTAAGAGGTTGACTTCACAATCATTAGGTCCCAGGTTCAATCCTACTGAGTGGCATCATGGGCAAATGTCATTGACCATAGTCTTTGTAAGTGAAACTTGGTAAATGGAAACTATTTGGAATTCCGTTGAGTGAACTGAATCTGTAACTCAAAGGTCTGACCTTCTTTACATGCACGGTATTATGCTGAAGCCCCAAAAGTGAGTTGTATATGAATTTCAAAGGACCAGTCTTGTCACTTACTATGACGTTGAATTTTCCTGGGAATTACTTTAAGGGGACACGTGTCTGTAGAATGTTCAGCCACTCACACGTTAATTTCACAAGCCTGCTGTTCTGTTGATAGAACAATTGGAACAGTCATCGTCGAAACTGATGGAAGTCCATTCCATTTCATCATTCATCTACAAAGAATATTAACACGTCTCCTAACAACTGCATGATGCTAGCGAAGTCATCAATATCTTGAGGTTTTGCCTTCTTATGCCACGTGATCATACTCACTGAAGGCTTTCCTGCCAGCTTGTATATTTTCACCGTCTATTACTTTGCAGGTAAATGTCAGTTATGTTTGCTATGCTTTTACTTTAATGTATGTTAGTCATGTTTATAATAATTTGAATTGTTTTAACATAACCTTATTAATCCAACTTCACAAACATCCTTGTACGCTTCAATGGAAAATAACTATCTTAAAGGCTAAACCATATCCGGAGTTGTCTCCCTTACTGGGAAAAACGTAAAAGCAAAGAATGAGTGATTGCCTTTTCGTTTCTATTTAGATTTTGAATGTTTCATGAATTAAAACTCATTTACGTGTCATAAATTAATTTCTGGTCTCTTTTAATTAAAACTAGTAGCGAAATAATCCTCAAATCCCACCCTAATGTGTTTTAAAAGGAAGAGTGGTGGATTGGCAGTAATCGATGGAGCGTCGGACAACATACTTTGCAGCATATCGTTACGTCCCTTTACGTTAGGCTTTGCCTTTCATTTTTACGGGGTCGATTTAATTGAACCATTAAGCCACACAGCATCACTATGGTTCTTAGAAAATGTGCTTGAAAAACAGACATAATTTACTCCACCTAAGACATGCATGTCAGAATAGGCAGTGTGGTTCTCAACTGGGCAGGCTTGTGATATATCTGTCCCTAGTCATTTGGATATCTACTTGTATGATATAGGCCTGCTCAAGCATAGCTAACCTGGCATTACACAACAAAAATGCTTCAACTATATCATACTCTCAACTACCAAAAAGGAACTTAGGGCTCCAGGGCTCCTGATCCTATTATTATTAGGGTGGTGGATTGGAAACTATGCATCGCAGGATAGAGTTATGTCCCTTTATGTTCTGAGTTCCAAATCTCGTCATGGTTAGCTTTGCCTTTCATCCATACGGAGTCGATAAAATAAAGCACCAGTAATGCAGTAGTCGATTTAATCGACTTACTCCCCCTCAAAATTGCTGGCCTTGTGCCTAAAGTAGAAACAATTATTATAATAGAGTAGTGTAGTTAATACAAAGCATTGTGAGATATGTAGTAAAAGACCGATAAGTTTCAAAAAGGTGGTACAATGCAGTCGAAAAATACAAAGGGTAAATGATGACAAATAAAACAAAAAGTAATGATTTACCCAGTGTCTTTCGACATGATATTTCAGGGCTATTACCTTTTTTTTTTTTAAATATGGGGCTGAAACAGTTCAAAACTAAACAAAACGTGTCTTTAATGTGCATATGCAGAGTTGCTACAGTAACTATTCAGCCTCATGCATTTCCAATCTATTATTCATCTTTGTTTTATTTTCTGGCTATGATAATTTCCTCTTTAATTCTTAAATTGCCTATATTCCAACTGTTTCTAGCAACACTGCATTCCATTAAGTTTTGACTACATTGACACTAAGGGTAGCTTCTAGAAGTATAAGGATTAGGAATGGGGTTAACTATTTCATTAACCCATTTTTTTTTTCTCTTTTAAGTAGTATTGCAAAAAAGGAGGGAAAGGGCAAGGATATTTAGTAACGAAAGGTAGAAAGGGCAACAGACTACATCTAAGCCAGAGTGGTGTTTCGGTTACCACATTTCTAATGGAATACACTGCCTATGATTTTGAAAATAACAATTTGAAGGGATTTAGTAATATAACTTTCTTAATATGTATCTGCTGTTTAGAACGTAACTTAAAAAGTTCTTACATAGAAATATGACGGAAGGTGTTTACATTTATGGTAGAGTATGGTCATATAACTCCTGATGGAGTCATAGGAGTGTATTTCTTGGGTATTTTAAGCCTGGCGGAGCCCATCCCTCTCCAGGTCTAAATACAGCAAATTTCTTCTAGAGAAAGATAGCGTGAGAGAATAGAAGGGAGAGAGAGAGATATAGAGGAAAAATCAACTCCAGTACCAGACTGGTACATTTGTTATCGACTTTGAAAGGATGAAAGGTAAAGTTGACCTCGGTGGGATTTGAACTGAGAGCTGGAGTTGGTATAATAATGAAATTATTGTGTACAGTGCTCAGGTGCACTACAACTCATCAAAGGTGCATGTATAGTACATAGAATAATGTACAAATGTCAGGAAAATGAACAGTGTATGAGTCATGATATAATAATAATAACAATAACAATGAAATATTGTGTAGTGCCCAGGTGCACCACAACTCATCAAAAAGTGCATGTACAGTACATAGGGCAATGCACAAACATCAGGAAAATGAACAGTGCACGAGTCATGATACACATGTGTATGGAAGGGGTACATCAGGTGTAGTTTTGGCGTATTTCGGGAAGCATGAGTGTCTTAAAGGATGCAGTGTCTCGGCAGCAAACAACTGACGCAGGCAGTTTGTTCCATGCTTCAGCAACTCTGAGCATGAAAAAATGTCTACGAAAGTCATGGGAGCTGTGCTGTTTTCTGATTTTGTAGGCATGTCCACGTGTGTTAGACACATGGAGATCAAAAAGGTGCTCAGGGTTGCAATTGGTGAGATGGTTAATAACTTTGTGGGTATTCACCAAGTCCATTGCCAGACGTCGGAGCTTCAATGAATCCATGCCCAGGGAAGCAAGACGTTCAGAGTATGGTAGGTGTCTGATGGAGAGTATGCGCTTGGTTGCACGTCTCTGAACAGTTTCCAGGAGGTCAATGTTCTGAGCAAGATAGGGGTTCCAGACTGATGATGCGAATTCCAACTGTGGTCGTACCATAGCTGTATACAGTTTTAAATAGATGGCTGGAGAGTGGCTAACAAAGGTCTTGCTGAGTGATGCCAAGACACCCTC
This sequence comes from Eledone cirrhosa, assembly GCA_964016885.1. Taxonomy (NCBI): domain Eukaryota; kingdom Metazoa; phylum Mollusca; class Cephalopoda; order Octopoda; family Eledonidae; genus Eledone; species Eledone cirrhosa. Next base: position 102,829,460 of record OZ024740.1, read on the forward strand.
GGCCTTCTTGACAATCTTAGAGACATGCTTTGTCCAACACAAATCGCTGCTGACAGTAATGCCTAAGTCACGTTCACAAGAGGACTTCTTGATATCAGTGTTGTGGCGGGAGTATGTGGACACTGGATTTTTCCTCCCAAAATGCAAGGTGGTACACTTGTCCACAGCCAGCTTCAGTTGTCAGTCTGTCACCCATTGCTGCATTGTGTCCAGGTCTGATTGTAGGAAAGAGTTGTAGATTTCAGGATCAGCCCTTTTGATTTCAAGGTACAGCTTGATGTCATCTGCATATTTCAGTACCGTGGCATTCTGTAAGTTGGCATCTATGTCATTAATATATGCCACAAACAAAAGGGGACCAAGAACAGATCCCTATGGTACACCAGATGACATCTCATATGGTGAAGAATGCTGTCCTAGAACCGTGACTACTTCTTTTCGGCTGAGAATGAAGGATTTCAACCAGTCGAAAAGATCATCCCTCACACCCATTGCAGAGTTTTGCCATAAGTCTTTTGTGTGGCACAGAATTAAAAGCCTTAGCAAAGTCAAGGTAAACAACATCCACCCATGAGCCGCTGTCAGTGATCCGGGTGATGTCTTCAAGGAACTCGATAAGCTGATCACAGCAGCTGGAGTTAGGGATAAATCCAAACTGTGAGGGCCAGATGAGGCTGTGAGAGCTCCAGAAGTTCCAAAGTGTTTCTCTGACACAGGATTCCATCAGTTTGGCCATACAGCTAGTAAGACTGACTGGACGATAGTTGACAGGTGACATGCGGTTGCCCTTTTTGAACAGGGGAATGACACTGGCAGTTTTCCACTGCTCCGGAGTAGCACCATTGTTGAGACAGTACTGAAAGAAAGAAAGAAAGCTGGCGCAAAAGGAAATACCCGCCACGTTTGAGAAGCAGGTATGTAACACCATCAAGACCAGGGGAGGCATAGTTGCGCTTATTCTTAAGGTGACGTCGCAACATTGCAGGTGTAAATTCCATAGTTGTTATGGAATTTGATGTTAGAGATGGTGGAGATGGTACATTCTGGTTTTCTACAGTAAAAATACTTGCATAGCAATCAGCAATGAGTTCTACCACATTCTTTGGGATCGTCAGTGATCTGGCTTGTGTGGGGATTGCGAAGAGGACCAACTGGAGAGTGAGGTCTCTGCTTTGAATGAACATATTTTCAGAACACCTTACTGTCAGGATTGGTTGCTATGCACTGTTCAAATTCAAGCACTGCCTTCTTTGTCACTTGCTTGAGATGGTTAGAAGATTTATTCCGCTTTTTTCTCTTGGCATCTGATTTATGCAGTTTATATTCCCGTTCAGCGTTCCGACGTTCTCTCCCGGCAAGTCGGACCGCTGAAGTTTCCCAAATTGCACTTTTAGGGTGTTTTTTTTCTGCTTACGTGACACCGATGCTGCACACGCTATCCATATTGAGTCCAGGATGCTCTGGAGTATAGTGTTCACATCTCCAGAGTTATACATCTCATGCCAGTTTGGGCGCTGTAGCTCAGTGCAGTACAAGTTCCAATCTGCTTTCTTCCAATCAAAGCAAGCAGATTGGAGATGGTTCTGGTTTTTGTTGCTGCCCGCAAGAGCCAGATTGGCAATGATAAAAGCATGATCAGAGTCGCCTAGAGGTTCCTCAGTAGTACAACTGATAACCACTTCAGGAGTAGTGGTGAAGATCAGGTCCAAAGTGTTGTCACCTCTTGTTGGAGAGGTGACTACTTGTGACCAGTTTGAGTCCAGCACTAGTTCAAGGAAATCGTTTGCACCTTGTGGCCAACGAAAGGTTTCCCAATCGATCTCAGGATGATTGAAGTCACCTGCAATAAACACATAAGTGGCTGTTTTCTTGGCAGCAACTCTGAGGATATCGCAAAGCTGTGTGTCCTGATGGTAGTTTTGGGAGGGGGGGGGGGGGGGGGGCGATAAACAACACCAAGCAGAAGTGTTGACATGGTCATACGTATGTCACAGATAAAACTTCTTCCTGTGATTCGTTCAAATCAACACAAGGAATTACCGAAAAGTTTGAACCAACGTAGACCATCACACCACCACCACGGCGATTAATGCGGTCCTTGCGGAAAATGTTGTACCCAGCTGGTATCTCTCTTCCACGTTTCACCAGTCTTAACAAACCTCCAGATCTGCCCATCATCACGCAGAGTAAAACTTTCATGTTGTGCTGAGTTCCGATTCAAGGAAGCTGCAGCATGGAGCTTTGGACGTACATGGGTGGTAGGCCTGGGCGTGTTCGGAAGGTAATCCGATTTTCACGCCCAGCTTTAACAGAGACCAGATGGTATGAGATTGCCTCAGTGGGGGTCCGAAAAAGACAGCCTGATGAGTCTGGGTTTTGGACCAGGTCGACCAAGGCGGAGACCACCCTTTGGGGGAACACAGCCTAGGTCTTTGGCTGAGCTGGCAGCAAATGCCTGAAGATCAGCCTTGTCCTCTGGTACCCCAATGACAATTACTTCATGGGTAGCAGATTCCGCAGTCTTCTCAGTGTGGCCAGATACGGCAAGAGGTACAGGGAGATTCTTTAGCAAGGCATTCCGATAAGACCCCTCATTGTGGGGTCCTACCCGAATGCTTGCCTTTATTCCTGTTACTTCCCTTCTTAAAGCAGAAATCATTAGTTGCAATTCTGCAAAATCTGTACTGGTCGGTTGTTGTATCAAAATGATTAATTATTTTTTTTGCAGCGAGAATAGCAAGAGTGGTAAGATAACAAATAAAAAAACATATCAATAAGAAGACAAGAAAGAAAATGTTTAATATTGGAAATATGACTTTATTTTTTTGTGATTGTTGTCAGAATTATGGAAACTGATGATGACATTGACATTTGTGGCCACTGTTAACAGTGATTACTTCCAGAGTAACACACTAGGGAACAGCTGGCCTATTCAGTTAACAAAACTACTACCCCAGGTAGGTGTCTATTTTGATGTACAACAGAGAGATAGAGAGAGAGACACACATACACACAGAGATGATGATATGAGAGAGAGAGAGAGAGAGAGAGAAAGGGAGAGAGAGAGAAAGAAAGGGAGAGAGAGAGAAAGGGAGAGAGAGAGAGAGAGAGAAAGGAAGAGAGAGAGAAATTGGTTGAACAATAAACATAGAAAAAAAAAAGATGTTAAACTGCTGAAATGCTATTGACCAAAGTATCGCTGTAAGAGTTTATATAGCAGTCATTTTAACATAATATTTATAATGTTGGGACAGAAACAAAAGACAAATATATATATACACACACACACTTTATATATATATTTATATATATATTACACACACATTGCGTATACAGAAATCTGAAGACAAAAATATATAAATGCAACATGTATGAATTTTTGGAAAATGCTGTTTTCCAAAATTGCTCTTTTCCTTTTTTGGATGGATTTCTTCCAAACAATAGTTTAACTGAGAACTGTGTTGTCTTAAAAACTGACCTATTGTATGGCACTTGGCACTGGCTGCTTACAAAAAAAAAAGAAATAAAAAATAAACACCAAGTTTCACAAGGAACAGGCCACAAAAGTCAAAATTTCAAATCAATTCACATATATATGTCATAGTTGAAAATACCTCAATCACACTCCAAATTTCAATGAAGGTAACATCTCTCACTGAATGGTAATATTTTTGCCTGGAGGATTACGTAATGATACCACACACACACAATCAAGTTTCAACGCAGTCTGCTTAAACTTGTAGTGACAAGCAGGCATTGTATACCATTTTAATGAGATGACATGGATCCACACCCCTGACAAACTGTCAAGTGATTTAACGTCTTCACTTAGCAAGTTAAGTTCATGACACCCTAGAATGGGAATGATGATATATAAGCTGGGTAGCTGGCTGTATCTATCTATAATTGATACATTTCAGAACTCAAATTATTTGCTACCAGCAGACACATTATGTAAGCTTCATAAACATTGAACTCTGTTTAATGTGCTTATTTAATATTAGTTAAGCTCAGAATCTGTAGCATATAGATAGTTGTTTGTTTTACACACACACACACACATTCATACACATATATATATAAACACACATACATATATTATATATATATTTATCCACACACATATCTTGTACACTTTTCATATTCTAATTACATCTACTGTGACATGCTTGTTAAAGAGAGAAGTTGGTGGGGAAAAATACTTCGCAAATGATTACCTATTGAAGTATTTTTTGGAGCTTCATATAAATGACAACTTTGAAATGTGTCTGGCACATAACAGTGATATCACTACAGTTGAAGAAACAATTCAACGAAAACACTTAGAAATAGTTTTGATGACATGATGCATCTGCATGATGTCAGAGGTTAAAAGTGGCTTACATATATAGAGATAAAAATATTAATTACAAAGATAATAATAATCTGGAGTCTTATGATATCATGATGGGAAATATTTGTGTATTTGAAGGAAGAAAAGCAAGTACTTAAGTCGATGTATAGAGGTAACATGTGAGTGAACTCAACAGAGATGAAGCACTAACCTTGTAATACTAGTGATGCACTAACCTTGTAACATTTCCTCTCCTTTTAATAGGCCTTGAGCAGCATTGCTTCCTACCAGAACTGGTATGTGTATGTATGTGGAATATATTCTGATCAGATCTAAGCTACTTTATATATGGATCCCTGCCACATCAATTAAGTTGACAACATGAGATAGTCAACAGCATGAACCATGTGATCCTCCACTATGGAAACAATTGAGGCAGTCCAGAAATGAAGAAAAGCATTCATTTTCCAAAGCTAAACTGCCATGACCAAAGATGGTCAGACCCCTTACGAAAGTCTAATTCAGTAAAGTTAAGGTCATTGAGTACACTGTCATGTCAGAGGAAAGCAATATAGAGTACAGCCACAAAAGGAAGCCCTTCAAATAATGAAAACCTTAGGGAGCCTCTAGAAGAAGGGTAGCTGCAATAACTAGTTAGTGGAGGTTGTTGTTGCTTTTGTTTAGCTCCATATCAACTCTGAGCAGACATACGATCAAACGAATCCTAGCCATGACCATCCCGTGTTTGAAGAGGTATCTAGGACTACATTATCTAATGTGTCGCTTTGATATTTTAAGATGGTGGAGTGTAATTTGGCTGCTATTTCTAATAGTTTGAGCTACCAAGTAAAGGCTCTCTTGTTGGTTCAAGTTAATGGAGATGGGTTTTAGTATTGTCATGAATTTGTGGTTAGATCCTAGCTGGCTGGAACTGGATTCAAGTAGAAAGATAGCAGAGGTGACGGAGGGAGGACATTCTAGAAGGAAGTAGAAACTGATTCACTATACATTTGTCACAGGTTATAACAAAGGAAAGATTAGTGTAAACTGAACATAGAATAAAATCTACCTTCAGTTAAAGTGAGATAGATGCTTATGTAACTTTGGTAGACTTTGTAAATGATGAAAAAGAGAGAGAGAGAATATTTGTCATGGGCATAAATCATTGTCATCTCCAGTTGAAAAGATTGTCTTACCACTTCAATCATACATAAACCATTCGGTTAAACTGTTTGAAATAACAAGGGTTTTCAAAACATGGAGCTAGCAGATTGATATTGCAGTAAAGGAGAAAGTGACATTAGAGTGAACAGATGGAGGAAAGAGTAACATTGCAGTGAACAGACACAGTAGAGAATATTATAGTGAACATACAAGGTAGAGAGTGATATTGCAGTGAACAGATGAAGGGTAGACTGACATTGCAGTGAACACACAATAACTGACCAATGACATAATTGCAGTGAACAGATGAAGGAGAAAGTGACATTGCAGTGAACAGACAATAACAGACCAACGACCAATATTGCAATAAACAGATACAGAACAGTTAAGTCGACAAAAAGGTTTGGACTGTTTTTAGTACTACATGACTGGAAGATGAGAATTTGTTTCATTTTTATGAGATTGTCGTAATGTTAGAAAAAAATATGTAGATTTGAAGAAAAACAGTTGTAAAGTGAACTTTTGCATATATAGGATATTCTGATGTTATTGGTCAAAGTCAATGGAGTTTTATGGCAGATTAATGTCATAGCTAAGCCCTTATCATAATGCTATTATGCTATAACTGAACCAATGAACCAAGGGACAGGACTAATACTCAACTAAATTCATAACGTCACTTTTGAAATTTTGTATTTCTAAATGCTTCCATAATAAAATATATGTAGGAAGAATGTACAGGAGGGAGAAGAGAACACTTAAGAAATAAATTCCATTTGTTATTTACATGGTATCTAAAGATATTTTGTAGCATCTGAAAGACTTATTTCTCAAAGGTTAATCTTGCATCTCCTTGGTGCTGTCTTTCTTGCTCTTGCAAAGAAGCAGCCATTGTAGTAATTATATTAAAAGTAACTTGTTGAAGATTCAGATTCCAAAAATAATGATTTAACAATTCCTGATTGGCATTTCAGAAAATTCTAGTAGAAAACATCTCTACTAGGTTTTAGTGTATGAAATATAATTTCTTACAGTGGCACAAAGCCCCAGTTTTATAAGAAAAGAGTGATGATGGGAGATGTGATGGTCCATATTTTTCATCGGGGTATTACTAGTGAAAATGGGATAACATGGCACCAATAGGGAATCAAAACTGGGTCTCACACTTGGCTCAGCAAGAGACTTTCCTCTACTTCTGTATGAAAAATATATAAACTAGAAAAGTTGAAAGAAGTGTCTGTTTGTGTGTGTGTGTGTGTATGTATATACATGTATATATATATATATACCATACAAACAACACAAGATATATAATTGAATGAAAAAAGCAAGGTGAGATGACAAGAGTGATTGTACTGAATAAACTGGCCAATCAGACAGAACAAACAGAACAATCATTGGATTGCATCAAACTGCAGCTGGAGAAGGCAATAGAAGATTGTTGATATAATGTACACAAGAGAAGCTTCTAATCTATCTGCATTGATTGTGACAAAGTCTGACTACACAGTCCTGAATTAGATGCAGACACCGATTTCCATGTAATGGAATAGAGCAGAAGGCAAGTTCTAGTTTTATCTAATATATATAAATTCTTATGCTCACCACCAGTTTTTCCGCATACACCTTTGGTTAAAATTACTGGCTTGGTAAAGGGTTTCACTGGTTAAAAGAATATATATATATATATATATTTACATACATACTCAGTTTGCAAAAAAAAAATATATAGCTTTTATGTTTTATTCATTGTCTCAAAGTTGAAAAAAAAAATTTTTTTTTCATTTAATCATATTTTTGTACATGTGTAAATTTTCCTTTTGAGGCACCAAAGGCATGCAAGCTTGACAGGGACATGAAAAATAATGTAGACAGCCACATGGTGAAAAGAGTGAATTACATGAACAATCAGATGACTACAAGCCACACATACACACATCATGCAAATTTAGAGACTAATCTCATTGGAACAGATACAGATGAGGAAAAAATTAGCAATTTGTTGACAGACACAAACTCTAAACTAAATAGAGAATTATAATAATAATAAATAATAGAAGTAGACTGTTTGGTGTGTTATTTTAAAATTCCCAAACTAGATGATGGGTTGGTGACACTGGTAACTATTCGTAAATTAGTACACTAACAAGTAGTCTAACAATCGATGTACTGTCAGATTACAACTATGTTCTCTAAACTAAATAAAAGGAGAAAACACAGGGAAAGATAACATCAACAGATGAGGGGATGGGGCTAAATTAAAACAGAAAAAGAAAAAATAATTAGGTCACATGAAATTGTTAGAACTTTTTCAGATAAACGTTTTCAATGGGAAAGGGGGTGGGAGTGCAACTGAGGTAAACAGTCGATCCCATAATGGTCTTGTTAGGTCCAAGGTAAGTCATGCAGTGATGCTTGGAAGTTGAAGTTGCTGCGGAATACTGGCCTAGAGTGTTCTCAGATTTGAAGCAACTGGTACACAAAATGAACAACAAAATACCAACATCAATAACAGTGATGCACACTGCCTAGTGTGAAGAGAATACAGCAAAGAGCCAACTGGTAACATTGCTAGTGGGGTTTCTTGTTTGGATCAACTGGCACCAAAAACTCTTTAACCTGTTCCAGGGAAGTTGGCAGCAGTTAGGAGTAGAAAGAAGCTTGCATTCATGGTTGTCCAATAATGATAATCATATTAATAATGATAATATTAATAACAATCAATCATTCCAGTTTTGCATTTGCAAGCCACTCTAGCATGGATTTTGGCATGAACTTTCAGATATTCTGGACGATTTTCCAGTTCTTTGTCGACATGTTTTGATCTTTCATTTTCTTCTTCTTCCTAAAATGACAAAAAAAAACATTATTATTGTTGTTGGTATTATCATTAATGTTATTATAAGGGTGGTGGATTGGTAGAATTGTTTAGAAATTTGGACAAAAAAATTTGCAGCATTTAGTTACAGCCATTTATGTTCTGAGTTCTAATTCGTTGAGTTCTAATTCCACAGAAGTCAATCTTGCTTTCCATACTTTCAGAGTCGATAAAATATAACGTCAGTAAACTACTGGGGTCGATATTAACATTTCACTCCCACCAAATTGCTGGCCTGTGCCAATGACAGAAATAATTATCATCTATATCATTAAAAAAATAAAACTATTTCTCTCTCTCTCTGTCCATCACAACATGAATGTAGGACGGGAAAGGAGGAGGAGTGTAAAGTTGTTGTTGAGGGAGAAATAGTGAGAGAGCAAATGTGCACGAAAAAGAGATGGATTTTTATGGTATGAGAATGAATATGATGACAACAAAACTTTAAAAAAAGAATTTCACTATAATAACAGTTTGTTGTTGAAGAGAGAAATAGATCATGACATTTGTCTGTTACACTTATATGTATATAAATAATACATAGAATATTTACGTATTTTTCTGGTTGTTTTACTGGCAGCATAGCAACGGATTTTTACTAGTAATAATTGTTTCTACATTTGGCACAAGGCCAGCAATTACCCAGTACATTACTGGTACTTTATTTTATCGACCCCGTAAGGATGAAAGAAAGTTAACCTCGGCGGGATTTGAACTCAGATCATAAAGGGGCGCGTAACTCTATGCTTCAAAGCATGGCATCCGACTCTACCGATTACTGCCAATCCACCACCCTAATTTTTACTAGTAATAATAATAATTTAGTATTAAGGGCAGTGGATTAGCAGTATCAGTAGAATGCCAGACACCATGCTTCGCGACATAGAGTTACGTCCCTTTACGCCCTGAGTTCAAATCTCCTTGTGGTGAACTTTGCTTTTCATCCTTACGTGATCAAATAAAATAATAGTTATACCAGTAACACACTGGAATTCGATTTAATTAATTTTCCCTCTCCCACCAAATTGTTGACTTTGTGCCTAAACCAGAAAACCATTATTAAGAGCAGTGAGATGGCAGATTTAATGTAATGATGTATTAACTGTAATGCAGTATTTTGGCTAAATTAAAAATTGAAATCCTTCCAAAGACAATCTTACTTTTCCTTTATTTCTGGTTGATAAAACCGGTCAAGTACCGAGATCAACTTATCACCTATTATTCAGTACAATAAAATAAAATAAAATAAATCTCACTAAATCAGTTATAATAAATAAAATAAAATAATTACTCCACAGCAATGGCCTCAGCCAGATGGTTGGAACAGATAAAGAATACTCAGCTACAATCCTGTCACAATATTTTGTGATCTTGATGCAAGTTAAAGTCAAGTATTTGACAAATGGAGAACAGTTAACTCTCCCTTGTATACAATTTAACAATTTAGAGATTATTGAGAATTGGAGCTTCACTGTTGTGACAACAGATTTGATTCATTTGTGAATAAAATGAAGTGATAGGAAAGATTCTCAGTCATAAAGCTTGCAATAAGGGATTGGGAGGTACCTTCAGTTTTGTGTCAAAAGACATGACAACTTACTTTACCTGTGTATATAATAGACCAATACCATACTAAGTGAAGACAAAAGACCCTCACACTCCTAACCCCAGCCAATTTCTGCCCAAAAGCACCTTAATATCTTATTACGATAGACT
>OZ024740.1:102847250-102854750 GCA_964016885.1 Eledone cirrhosa
TCAGTGTTTCGTATTCTTTCAGTAAGTTGCCGATCACCCCGATTTCCGAGGTGCTCGACACCATTACCGTTACGTCGTCGGCATAAGCCGACGCCACTTTGCGCAGTCCCGGTTCTAGAGGGATGCCCTGCAACAGCTCCAATTTCCGCAGTAGTGGCTCTAGAGTCAATACATACAGAATGGAGGAGAGAGGGCACCCCTGTCGAATGGAACGCGTGATTGCGAACGGCTCCGATAGGTAGCCGTTCACCTTGACCCTCGAGCAGATGCTGGTGTGCATCGCCTCGATCCATCCTCTGAACACGGGACCGAAACCGGCCGCCTTGAGAACCGCTTCCAAGTATCGATGGTCGACCCTATATATATATACAGATAGATAGATAGATAGATAGATAGATAGATAGATAGATAGATAGATAGATAGATAGATAGATAGATAGATAGATAGATAGATAGAATGATAGATAGATAGATAGATAGATAGATAGAATGATAGATAGATAGATAGATAGATAGATAGAATGATAGATAGATAGATAGATAGATAGATAGATATATAGATAGAATGATAGAATGATGAGTGTGTGTGTGTGTGTACACACACACACATATATATATAACATATATATACATACACACACACGCATCCATGTATGCACATACTTATCATCATCATCTATCGTTATTGGTGTGTTCATTAATTCAGCTAAATGTTTGGAACAAATACCAAATGTAGCAAAGTTATTTGAAGTAAGCCAGTGGTTTCTACCAGTGGGGAAATTTAACAACAAAACAACAGCCCAGTTAAGCCCTACTCATACAGATTCTAGAGATTTGTGAAAGAATTAACAAAGAATTTCAACAGCTATGAGTGAATGGCAAATATAATCTGTCTTCTTGGAATCTACTCCTATTGTTTCTCAGTTTCTACAGAAGAAATCAATATTAATTCATGAAATTCAAAGAGATGATTCTATGGCTGATAAATCTACATATTTTCACTTAATTCATTAAGATGGTCTACATTTCTATGTCTCATTGTCACTGTCTGGTATTCTTGATGATAATGATGATGATATGATGGTAGTGATGGTGATGATGATGGTGATGGAGGTCATGATAATAGTGATGGTAATGATGATGATGGTGGTGGTGATTATGATGATGGTAATGATGATGATGATGGTGGTGGTGATTATGATGATGGTAATGATGATAATGATGATGATAGTTGATGGGTTAAAGAGTGTTTTGCAGCCAGTTGGTTCTGGGTTCAGTGCCAGTTGCATAGATTCATGGGCATGCATGATTTTTGACAAGCTTGCTAGATGCATCAGTCGCTGTCAGGCAACCTGCATATGAGATGCTGTACTACTTATTCATCACATTTTTATTGAGCCTGATACAGCCAACAAGGACCCTGAAGATGAAACATGGGTATATAGGTATGACCTGGAAACCAAAGCTCAATCATCACAGTGGAAGTATCCAACATGCCAAGTTGCAAAAAAGTACATCAAGATGATGATGACTGTTTTCTTCCAGGGTGTTGTGCATCATGAATTTACAGCAGAAGGACAAACAGTTACAAAGACGTACTTGTTATTAGGAAGTCCTTGAATGTTTTTGTAATGAAATTCAGCACAAGAGACCAGATCTGTGAAGCTCATAAAATTGGCAGCTGCATCATAACAACACCCTAGCTTATTTGTTACAGCTGATCCAAGGTAAAGAAAGATATTTCACTCATTCACCAATCTCACTACTCTCCTGACATGGTTCCTTCTGATTTCTGGTTGTTCCCCAAAAATCAAGATGCCACAGAAAGGCTCCCATTTTAAGAGCTGAGAGGACATCATGAAAACAGCAGAGCTATGAGCCAATCCAGAAGAAGCATTCTAGATGTGTTTCAAACAGTGGAAGGATCACTGGGCTAAGTATGTGGAAGCACTAGGGGCTTGCTTTGAAGGGGATTAACAATTGCACTCCACCAAGTACTGTATATACTCGAATATAAGCCACAAAATATTTGACCGGAAAAAAAAAAAGAAAAAAAAAAAAAAAAAAAAAATCAATGGTGGAAGGGGGAGTTAGCTTATATTCAGGGTCAATATTTTGACAATTTTCACCAACTTCAAATTCCTCATAAATAAGGTTTGGATGGTTGCCAATTTCTCAGACATAAAATAGTGGGGTCAGCTTATAATCGAGTATATACAATGATCTTTTTAACTGGTTGAAATTCTTCATTCTCAGCCGAAAAGAGGTAGTCACGGTTCTGGGACAGTATTCTTCACCATATGAGATGTCATCTGGTGTACCACAAGGATCTGTTCTTGGTCCTCTTTTGTTTGAAGAAGACCGAGGGTGTCTTGGCATCACACAGCAAGACCTTTGTTAGCCGCTCTCCAGCCATCTATTTAAAGCTGTATACAACTATGGTACGACCACACTTGGAATTCGCATCATCAGTCTGGAACCCCTATCTTGCTCAGAACATTGACCTCCTGGAAACTGTTCAGAGACATGCAACCAAGCACATACCCTCCATCAGACACCTACCATACTCTGAATGCCTTGCTTCCCTGGGCATGGATTCATTGAAGCTCCGACCTCTGGCAACTGACTTGGTAAACACCCACAAAGTTATTAACCATCTTGCCAACAACAACCCTGAGCACCTTTTTGATCTCCATGTGTCTAACACACGTGGACATGCCTACAAAATCAGAAAACAGCACAGCTCCCATGACTTTCGGAAACATTTTTTCACGCTCAGAGTTGCTGAAGCATGGAACAAACTGCCTGCGTCAGTTGTTAGTTGCCGAGACACTGCATCCTTTAAAACCCTCATGCTTCCCGAAATTCGCCAAAACTACACCTGATGTACCCCTTCCATACACATGCACACGTGTATATCATGACTCATGTACTGTTCATTTTCCTGATGTTTGTACATTACCCTATGTACTATACATACACTTTTTGATGAGTTGTAGTGCGCCTAAGCACTGTACACAATATTTCATTATTATTTTTTTTTTTTTTTTCTATCCTAAGGTCAGCTAGTATTTCAACAAAGCTCATAGATTATGTCCTTGCATACCCTAATAATCTTTCCTTTTGAGTATTTTTATTTTGTTGAGTATGTAGTTTATGTGGTGGGGTATGTATACAATCTGTAATGTTGCAAGGTATACTTATTTGTGTTCTTTGTAGTTGTTTTGTTTTGAAGAGATGTAAACTTGGCAAAGAATATTAGATCTATGATAGATCTAATGTACTGAAAACACAAAAGTTGTCTCTGATGATATTATACATTGTTCAAAGATAATATTTTAAAGAGATATCCTCTCATTACTTCTCTTTATCTTGTTATTTGTTCCCAGAAAAAATATCCTGCAGTTACATACCAGAGTCAACAACAACTAGGAATGTCAATATAAACCATAATATATTTATTGATGACCTAAAAATCTATATTGGAAATATCCCTAAATAATAAGAAGCAGTTAAACTTAATAAACAATACCTTTACACATACACACGCGCGCGTGTGTGTGTGTGTGTGTGTGTACCATCATCATTTGATGCCTGTTTACCCTGTTTAGCAAGGGTTGGTTAGGCCATCACAAACCTAATCAGAACATATACTTTACACAACACACAGATTATATATATATATATATTCATTTTTTTCATTTCATTTTACGTCCACTTTTCCCTGCTTGCAAGGGTGGGACGGGAACTGATTCTGGCTTGATTTCTACAGCTGGATGCCCTTCCTAACACCAACCTCATTTACAGTGAGTGCTGGGTGCTTTTTTTTTTGCCGTGGCACCTCCACGACCACTTTGCAGTGGAATGATAGGGACTGGGGTCCCTATCTCATTTCTACAGCTGAGTAAACTGGAGCAATGTGAAATAAAGTGTCTTGCTCAAGGAAACAACACATCACCCGGTCTGAGAATTGAACTCACAACCTTTCGATTGCAAGGCCAATGCTCTAACCACTAAGCCATGTGCCTCCATATATATATATATATATATATATATATATATATATATATATATATATATATATATATATATATATATATATATATATATATATATATATATATATATATATATATATATATATATATTGATGATGATGATGATGATATTATCATCGTTCATCACTGTTTAACGTTCATCTTCCACACTAACATGGGTCTATATATATAATTCCTCATCATTTTATATATATATTTATACACACAAACAAACACACACACACACACGCACACACGGGCACACACACACACACACAGGCACACACACACACACACATACATGATACTCTCATCTGTAAAATATTGACAAAACATTTAATAAAATATCAAGTAAAGACAAAAAGTAAAATGTGTAGAGGATCAAGGATGTGTGTAGGTGGTGGTGGGGCAGTGTGTGGGGATAGTGCGTGGAGTGTATTGTGTTGTAGGTGATGTACTACTGTGTGTATGGTTGTAGTGTAGTGTGTGTATGTGCATATGTGTGTGTTGTGTAGTGTGTGTTTGTGTAGTGTGTGTTTGTGTAGCGTGTGTTTGTGTGGTGTAGTGTGTATGGTATAGTGTATATGTATGTGTGGTGTAGCATGTGTGTGTGAGTGTATGGTGTGTGTGTGGTGCAGTATGTGCATGTGGTGTTGTGTGGGTGTGTGTGGGGGGGGGGGGGGGGGGTTATATGTGTTGTGTGTGTGGGTTTATAGTTTTTTGAAATGGATAAGTAGAAGTGATTTGTTTCAATCACTTTCAACATCACTTTCATCATCATAATCACTACTCTACCAATATCAAACATTAAGTATACATACACACACATATATATATATATATATCATCATCATCATCATCATCAACGTTTAACGTCCGTGTTCCACGCTTGCATGGGTTTGGACGGGGGTAGTCCCACTTGAGGCAAGAGTGATTGTCTTGCTCGCATAGGACTGTCTGGCAGGTTTTCTACAGTTGGATGCCCTTCCTAACACCAACCACATTTACAGTGTGGGTCTGGGAGGTTTTTACCGTGTTGCCTACACGGCCACATTACAGCGTGGACTGTGTGTTTTTTTGTCGTGACACCTACACGATCTCATTTGTTTCGGCCTGGATGGCGCGGCACCAACATAACTTTACATAGAACGGGGTGGTGTGGATGGGGTGGGGGTGGCGGCGGGAGGGGTGTATTTTGTTAGAGATGCCTACTGGCAAGGCGGGTCTTCTCTGTTACTGAGTACCGCCAAAGGTCACGGTCCAGTGACATTGTCTTGGAGAGGTGTAAGTGTGTGAGGTCGGAGTTTATCAGCTCATCCCATATTTTTCTAGGTCTGCCTATTCCGTGGCTACCGTCTATCTTTATTGCCCTGCACTTTGTAATACAGCTATCGACTTTCATGCGCATCACGTGTCCATACCAACGCAGCCTTCTCTCAAGTAAACAACATCTGATCCCTCTTATCTCTAATTTTTTCCTTAGTTCGTTTATGCTTTGCCGTTCACGTATATTACTGTTACACATCCAGCGGAGCATGCAAGCTTCGTTCCTCTCTAGTCTGCGTATATCCTCTGCACACAATGCCCAGGTCTCACTACCATGCAACATTGCTGTTCGTATGCAGGCATCGTACAACCTGCCTTTCATTTTTAGGGAGAACCCTTTAGCAGCTAATAGTGGTATAAGCTCTCTGAACTTTTTCCAACCAGTTCTGACTCTAGCTACAGTACTTTCAGAGCACCCTCCCCCACTGCTGATTTTATCGCCCAGGTAACGGAAGCTGTCCACTATTTCTATAGAACCCTCTGCGCAATTGAAAGAGCTAGTATTTTGTGGGCACTTGCTGCTACTTATTGCACCAGAACACCGGCCACATGTAAAGTCTATGTTCTTAGTTAGCTTACCTGTGATCCCACTACATCTTTTATGCACCCATACTTTGCATTTAGGACATAAGATGGAGTTTCTACCTACGCCTTTCCTACATACCGAGCACGACCATTTCCCAGAAGGGACCGCCGCCTTGTTTTCTTTCCTACAAACTAGAACTTTGGTCTTAGCCAGGTTAATTTTAAGTCCTTTTGACTCTAGGCCGTGCTTCCATGTTTGGAATTTCTTCTCTAGCTCGGCCATTGATTCCGCTATGAGTGTCAGGTCGTCTGCGTATAGGAGTTCCCATGGGCAGCCTGTCTTGAACTCCTCTGTTATAGCCTGAAGGGCAATAATAAATAGTAGGGGGCTGAGAACAGAGCCCTGATGGACGCCAACTTTTACGCTAAACTCTTCACTATATTCGTTGTTAATTCTAACCTTGCTGACTGTTTCTTTATACATGGCTTGTATAGCCCTCACAAGCCATTCGTCAACGCCTAGTTTTCTAAGAGCCCACCAGATAATGGAGCGGGGGACTCTGTCGAAGGCTTTCTCCAGGTCGACAAAAGCTAAGTAGAGGGGTTTACCTTTAGCTAGGTACTTCTCCTGTAGTTGTCGTACTATGAAAAGAGCGTCTGTGGTGCTTTTGCCTGACACAAACCCGAACTGCATTTCATCTAGATCAATTCTCTCTCTGATTAGTTGCGCTATTACTTTTTCCGTGACCTTCATGACCTGGTCGATTAATTTAATGCCTCTATAGTTACTCCTATCTAGGGCGTCTCCTTTACCCTTATAACAGTTAACGATGATGCTGCTATGCCAGTCCTTCGGAACAACCCCATTCTGTACGACTTGGTTAACTATGCGGGTGACCATGGTGTGTCCCACCGTGCCAGATGCCTTCAGCATCTCAGCAACTATTTCCGAAGGCCCAGCCGCCTTACCAGTCTTCATATCCTTGATTGCCTTACTTATTATACTCCCCTCGACTAACACTGCTGGTCCCTCTATCGGGTCGATAAGGGGGAGACTGTCTTTCTCCCATTTATTCTCCTCATTTAGTAGCCTTTCATAGTGACACTTCCAAGCTACCTTCTTATCAGTGTCGGTGATGGCAAGTATGCCATCATCGTTAAGTACACACTTCTCCCCGACAATATCACGGTTTTCCTTGACGCATTGCCTGGCAATCCTGAACACCTCACGTTTTTGGTCATCGCGTTGTAGAACATGCTTGAACTTTCTTTCCTCAGCTTCCCTTCTTGCTAAGTACACTTCTCTCCTAGCTTCCCTCCTGGCCACTTGATAGTCTACTCTACTTCCCCCATCCCGCCATACTTTCCAAGCCTGCTTTTTGGCCTTAATTGACCCCTCCACCCTATTGTTCCACCACCATGTTACTCTCCTCCTGCCTACAGGCCTGCTCCAGCCACAGACTTCGTCTGTCGCCAACAGCAGGTTTGCTTTCAGAAATTTCCACTGTCCCTCTATATTGTCCGATTCTAGATGCTCTTCCTTACTGTCGAAAGCATCAAGTAATATGCTTTGAAATTTATTTCTGGCTGTGGGGTCCTTTAGTTTCCATAT
>OZ024740.1:102859750-102882250 GCA_964016885.1 Eledone cirrhosa
ATCATACTCTGGTGCAGTGTGTATGAAACAGTGTGAATAAAACATGATGACGATGGTGGTGGTTAGGTGACGGCAGTGATGGTGGTGTTGGTGGTGATAGTGATGGTGCTGGTGATGTTGCTGGTGGTAGTGGTGATGGTGGTAGTGATGGTGGTAGTGATGGTGGTGCTGCTGGTGGCAGTGTTTCTTTCTATTACACAGTGGTGCACTGTGCACAGCACCAAATGGTGCAATGTGCAATTCACAGTGTGAATGGCATATTTGATGACAGGGAAAATGGCAATTCAACAAAGTTGTTAGTGTCAGACAATTATTTGTAGGTGTTTTTTCTGACTCTCTGAGCTCCAAGTTCAAATCCTGTTGAAGTCATTTTTGGTCTTTCATCATTTCCAGTTTGATAAATAAAATACTGGTCCAGAGTGATGAATTGGTAGAATTTTTAGAACATTGGATGAAGTGCCATGTTGTAATTGTTCCAGCTGTTTATGTTCAAGTTCTACCTAACAAATTAACTTTCCACCAACAGAACTAATCACCCAATTATTGGACTACAATTGATTATGAAAGTTGTAATGGATTTTAGAGAATTGTGCAACCAAAGTGATTATTATAATGGAGATAGTGACTGTGGATGTGGGTAGTGGAGATGGTAGAGGTGGTGATGATGATGATGATGTCAGTGGTGGTTGTGATAGTGATAGTGGTAACAATGACAGTAGTAATGGTGTTACAATGATGATGATGGTCATGAGAGTAGTGATAATGATGAGGAAGATGGTGATGATATTGGTGAGAAAGGTGATGACAGTGATGGTTGAAGTTATGTTTGAGGTGATAATAATGGTTTCTGATTTAGGCATAAGACAAACAATTTAGGGGAGAGGAAAGTTGATTAAATTGATCCTAGTGCGTTACTGGTATTTTATTTTTTCAACCCTGAAAGGATAAAAAGCAAAGGTAACTTCAGCAAGATTTCAAGTGACAATAATTATGACAAGCATGTTAATGATGATAGTGGTAATGTTAGTCATGGTAATGGTGATGGAAATAATGATGATGATGATAAGCAAGATAGAAGTATTGAGAGAGATGTGAGATGGATGATCTTAATCCACATTACCTTGTTCTTAGCAGTATAGCAACTAAAACAAACCCAAAAGAGTACAAAGGTAGATGCTCTCTTTCCTTCTAATTAAGTAAACATCAGAACTTACCTGAAAAACAGAAAAAAGGTGAAATGAATAATGTTTGGAAAAATTGGTAAAATTATGCAAATTTGGAACAAGCTTATTTTTTCTTTTTTATTAATCCATGCAAATTTAAATTCAAACTTTAGACTGAAATATCTTCATTACATAACAGATAATATTAGATTTCAGTTTTAATAGTTGTAAGTTAATTATTTCACTAAACAGCACATAATTATTGATTTTCAAAGTAGCATTGCAAAAGATTATAAATGAGAGGAAAAGGAGGAAAATTGCAAGGATTATTAAGTAACAAAAGAAAGGGGCAAGGGGAGAGAGTGACAGCTTCTACACCTAAGTCAGAGTGGTGTTTCTGCTGCGCTCTGCAGACAAAATGTACAAGGCATCGTTGTGGACAATGACCATTTGATAATTAGTATTTAAAAAATTTGTTGTCACGAAAAATTCTTTATAATGAGATTGACCTTACACCTTGAGCATGTGGTTGGGGATTGAAAGAAATTTTGTTATACTGAAAAATTTGTTATAATGGTATTCATTATAACGGAATTTTACCTGTTTATTCTTGTTAGAAACATTGCCCCACAATGGTTAACCCAACTAAAAGTTCTTACAAATATGAAGGTTGATTATTTAAGTTTAAACAACACTGCAGGCATGTCAGAGTAACATGTCTAACATTGTGATATTTTATGATTGAGTGACAATATTTGTCAGAGACAGGCAGAAGATCAGTACACACATACATCAGACATACACAAAAAAACAAATAAGCATCCAGTTCATCTTGTAAGATGGTGAAACAACAAAAAGCACCCAGTTCACTCTGTACAGTGGTCATGTTGATAACACAACAAAAAACATCCAATCCACCCTGTAAAGTGGTCTTGCTGGTAACATGGCAAAAAGCACCCAGTTCACCCTGTAAGGTGGTCATACTAGTGACATGGTGAAAAAGTACCCAGTGCAACCTGACAGTTAGTCATTTTGGTGTCACAATAAAAAGCACCTAGTCCACACTGTAAATGTGATTGGTGTTATGAAAGCAATAGAAACCAAGCCAAAAAACAGTTCTGTATGAGACAGTCACAGTCACTTGATCTGACTTGTCTCAATAAGACAGCTTATCTAAGCCATGCTAACATGGAAAATAGATGTTAAACAGTGATAATGATGATATATACATCTCTCTCTCTCTCTTTTATATATATATATATATAGTTTGTTAAGGCTGATCCAGGGCCTGTTACTCTGGAGTTTCCCCTGCATGTTAAAGGTTTTTCAGGAAGTTTTTAACTGTCTCAGGAACTTGTAGCATGTGGCAGAAACTCTAATTGGTGCTGTTTGTTTGTCTTGCACCTTAGTGGTTCAACTGATAGAGATTAATAAAATAAGTGGTAAATTAAAAGAAAACCCACTGGAGTCAATATAATTGACTAAAACTCTTCAAGGCAGTGCCCCAGCATGGCCTCAGTTCAATGACTGAAACTAAAAGAAACCACCCTGGAAGGTGGTTGTGTTGGTGACATGACAAAATGCACCAAGTCCACCCAGTAAAGTGGTCAATCCTCGCTATCATAAAAAGTGAACAAAATGATGATAATGATGATGTGTGTATATGTATGCATAAACACACATACACACACACATATATATATATATATATATATATATATATATATATATATATATATAACTTTAATGTTTCGGCCAGTATTGGCCCAGGCCATGTCTAACTTAATAGCATAAAGGGCAAAAAGGGTTAAGACCCCCTTCAGTCATGAATTACCATGGGATTTATATCTAGAAAGTTCCCCTCCAAGGCACAAGCAAGGATAAGTTTGTTTGTGGAAGACCAGTAGTCACCCATGTATGCCATCAATGTTGTCCAAGGGAAAGGCAATTCCCTACAGCTGAGGGAACTGGAGCAATGGGAAATAAAGTGTCTTGCTCAAGTTCACAAAGCATTGCCTAGTCCTGGAATCAAACTCACAACCTCACAATTATGAATCCAACTATATATATCCTCATCATCATGATATATATATATATATATATATATACATATAGTTGGATTCACAATATATATATATATATATCATCACCATTTAACATCCATTTTCCACACTAGCATGGGTTAGACAAGTTGCCCCGTTATGAGTCAAGCCAAGTCAGATGACTATGTCTTGCTCATCATTATATATATATACTAACCGAATTACCTGCGCCTTGCTGCGTTTCACACATTTTTTTGTAAGAAAATGATGATTGATTTTAAATCAGTGATATAATTTATGGAGAAAAACTCTGCATTTCAATATTACTCAATGTAAAATGTAATGCATGAAAAATTGGAAAACATTATTTTTTGTAATATATCAAATCAAAATTACATTATTAAATCTTATTCTTATGTTGTTTCTTGTAAATAATTTTTTTCAAAATATCAATTCAAAACTTTTGTGAATAGGCATCATATCTTGTCATTTACCTATGGTTTAAATTTCATATAAATCGAAGGGAAAAAATTTTCAGCGGGGTTTTCTGCAGGGATTTTGTGCTCCCAGGGAACCCTTTGATTAAAATGAAATATACTTATCCAACTACGCTGGGCAATGTAATTTCAGAATATATATAGTTATGGGGGTCTATCTCCAAAACCATTGGAGGAGTTTGTGAACAAACAAACAAACATATATTTATCTATAAGCAACAAATTGGCAGGGGCATTATAACATTGGATAGAATGCCTTGTGGTATTCATTCCCACTGTCTATGCTGAGTAAAATCCCCCCCTCGAGGTAAACTTTATCTTTCATACTATTGGACTGTGGAATGGTGAAACTATTTAGTGTCAGACAAGATGACTTTGCATTCTGCCTAATTGCTGTAACAGACATTCAAAAGGATCCTTGCCAGCCAGAGTGTCTGGCTGTAAAATACTGCATCAGAAAGTCTCATTCAATCCATGCCAGCATGAAAAAGTGGTAATGATGATGATTATAAAGAGAAGAATATGATAATATATATAATTAAATTGGATATATGTATATATATATAATCACAGACATGTACATGCATAACATACATATATACATACATATATGCATACATACATATATGCATGCATACATAACATGCATGCATACATAACATGCATGCATACATATATAACATACATACATACATATATGCATACATACATAACATGCATGCATACATACATAACATGCATGCATACATATATAACATACATACATACATACACTCACAAATAAACTTTAGGAACATCAGCATATGACAGTAAGAATGATTGTTGTGCGATATATAACATATATACATGTCCAGCAAGGAGAAAAAGCTGTTAAATGATGATAATACACACACAAACATACCCATACATAAATCAGTATACCCCACTCGCCCACCAGATATGTTGTGACTCATTATTTAGCATCACTGGTTTTCCTTAATTATGGAAAAAAAAAACATGACCACCACCACCACCATTGATGGTGCACTTTATCACCATCACCACCACCATTGATGGTGCACTTTGCTATCACCCTCACCACGACCACCACCACTACCACCACCATTGATGGTGCACTTTATGATCACCCTTACCAGCACCACTACCACCATCATTAATGGTGCACTTTACCATCACCCTCACCACCATCATCACTACCATTATTGATATTATCACACTGTTACCACTATCAGTGCTACAATATCACAACATCACCACCATCACCATCACTACCATTATTGACAGTGCGGTGAATTGGCAGTATCGGTAGAGGGTCGGACAGGCTTTCCAGCATAGTTACGTCCCTTAACGATCTGAGTTCAAATCCCGCCGAGGTTAACTTTGCCTTTCATCCGTACGGGGGTTGATAAAATAAAGTACCAGTAATGTACTGGGTAATTGCTGCCCTTGTGCCAAATGTAGAAATAATTATTGACAGTATCACACATCATTATAAATGCCACCACCACCCACATGAACAAAATACTATATCAACACACCACCAAAATTAACACCACACTGGTATTGAACCACAATTACTACATACATTGAGTTAAAGCCTCACCACAACACACTACACTATACCACACCTCACCAGACCACACTACACTACACCACACCACAGCACACTATACCACACCACAGCACACTACACTATACCACACCACAGCACACTACACTATACCACACCACAGCCCACTACACTATACCACACCACAGCCCAAACACTATACCACACCACAGCCCACTACACTATACCACACCACAGCCCACAACACTATACCACATCACAGCACACTACACTATACCTCACCACAACACACTAAACCACATCAAGTTAATGCCACACCTCATCAACACACACCACACCAAACCACACCACACCATGCCACACTAAACCAGACCACACAACACATGTCTATACAATTGCCACAAGATCAAATATCACTATATGAATGAGCCAAGGAAAGAGCCTCTCTGGGCTATTCAGTCTGCTAGCTATAACAGCCAAATTATCCTCATACCACATTCTATCATTTGGGAAATAAACTGATATTTTTGGATAATCTAGATACACTATATTTAAAGAAAAAAAATCATAGGATGTTTACATATGGAATACTTTTGATTATCCATTTTGGATGACCTGCAACTAAAAATAAAAACAACACTTTATGAACACTGCACTTCACTGCAGCCCAGCTGCAACTTTACTTCACTACCACATATCACTTCACTAACAGCACACTACGAGGGTAAGCTGAAAAGTTCATAGGCTGACATTGAAGGAAAAATACTAGAGCTGAGAAATCTTGCATGCATTAATTTCAACTCTTCTTATTAATAACTGAAGACATTGGTGGTGGTGGTGGTTGGTTGGTTGTAAATTGTAGATATTACCACAGGTAATCTGTTGGGTTATCATAAAAGTGTGGTTGGAACATGGTGCCTATTGAAGAGAGGTTACACAAATGAGGTGAGGTGTAGATAAATGTAATGTGATGCAATAATTAGACTTGAGATTTTTAACTCATTTCATTCCAAACCACATGAAACTGCCTCTGGTTCTACAATACAAAACTGCTTGTTTTAACTCTTGATACAAACCTGCCTAAAACCACCTCTGTTTCTATGAAACAAAACCATTCATTTTAAAGTCTGTCTTGAGCCTGAAGACTCATCAAGCCAGTGCCTATCCCAGTTTCTATGGCATTAAGTGACTGAGAGTATAAGACATCCCACTGGACAGAATGCCATTCCATTATAGGGTTAAATCCCCAGTATACTGAGTATACTGGAGCAACATGAAATAAAGTGTTTTGTTCAAAAACACAACATACAACTTAGTCCAGAAATTGAACCCACAACCTTATGATCGTAAATCCAACACACTTATCGCTAGGCTATGCACCTCCACCAATTTTAAAGGGTTCCTACTTAAATTAAAACCTTCCAACATAATTTTATATAAAAGCATTTTGTTATGTTACAAATACCATCAATGAAATTGTCATTTCAGTAAATCCTTTCTAATTTCTTCATTAATTAAAATACAAAATATTTCATTAGAAATATGGTAATGAAAGGGTTGAAGCTTTTATATTTATCTAAAAACCTACCATCATAATTTTACATAAAGACCTTTGTTAAGTTCTATTCCAAACACTAGCTTAATAATGGAAAAATTAATTATATCACTAAATCCCTCTAAAGTCTTGGTAATCATTTGTAAAGGGTAGGCAGTGCCTTTCATTAGAAATATGATAATGAAAGGATTAAGGAAATATCATCTTCCTGTATATCAACCTATTTCCTTTTTGTTTCTTTTAAAGGAAATTTCATATTACCATCACCATCATCATTACCACAATTATCACCATTAACCGTTACCATATTTCAAGTGAAAGACATTACTTATGATTTACAAATAATTTAAAAGACCTTCAGGAATTTGAAAATCTTTATTAGAATAACTCATTTTCTCATTAAGTTGGTGTTTGGAGCATAATTTAAAGATTCTCACATAAAATTACAATGGAAGGTTTTTAGATAAATATAAATACTTTACAAAAGAAAGTTTAGAATCATTGAATCAAGAGGGCAGTTTGGTATCAACAAGGTTAACATCACCATTGCCACCATCATCATCAATCATCTCACCATGAGAGAAGCAATGCAATTTGAGTGGTGGTCAGCCTGTCAGCTTACTGGATACAAGGGTACATTTTTTTATATCCTCTTATCGGCTGAAGAAAACTGTCGGGCAGAGCTTCTTGGTTGTTGCAGGTCCAGGTCACTTGGATATAAATAATGATGGTGGATCTTCGATTGGTCTCAACAATGAGTATTCAGTCATTCAATTAACTACATACCCGACTCATAAATTAACATGTACCCTTAACGTAATTCTCAGGCAGAATCAGTGTGAACAAACTATTACAAGGCTAGACCTTTGTACTACAGGTACAGTCTACTAGCTGATAGGCTGCCAAACAGATTCTTTGTACACAATTTTGTATGCTTGTATGCATGTATGTATGTACACATGCATGCATGTATGGACCCATAACTCCTGGCAGAGTTGTAAGGACATTTTCAACCTGGTCAAATCCATCCCACTCCAGATCTGAACACTGGCTGATTTCTTCCAGTGAAGAAGAGAGTGATAGAAAGGAAACGAGAAAGAGACATGGGGAAGAATTGACCCTAGTACTAGTCTGGTACTTCTTTTAGTGACCTTGAAAGGATGAAAGGAAATGTTCACCTTGACAGGATTTGAACTCAGAAAGCAGAGAGCGGGAACAAATACTACAAAGCATTCTATTCAATGTTGTAACAATTCTGTCAATTTACAGCCTGATAAAACAGTAAAATCATTTAAAAACAGCGAGGATAAAGAACTTGGAGTTGTTTACAGAGGGAAAGATTTTGCTTTAATATATTGAACTTATACGGTTAATATTATTGAATGAACAAATTAAATGTAACAGATTGCCAAAAATAAAATAATGATAACAATAATAATCAAATGAATTAAAGAAGGAAATCAATAAATTTACTGAGAACTACACTGGATAACTTTGAATAAAGGAAATGAATTGATGATGATGATGATGATGATGATGATGATGATTGAGGTGGTGATGGAGGGTAATATGTGGGGGATGACATTGTTGGTAGGTAGGTGAAGGTTATGATGGAGGAGATGGTGGAGGTGTTGATGATACTGCAGGTAGAAGTGATGTTGATGATTGAAGTTGTGATGGGGGTAGTATGTGGGGGTGACATTGTTGGTATAGTTAGTGGTGGTGATGGTGGAGAATGTGAAGTGGTGGTGGTGGTAATGGTGATGATAGAGTGTCTGTGTTGATGCTAGTGCTTGTGTTGATGCTAGTGATCATCATCACCACCATAACCAACATCACCTTCATCATGAACATTAAGTCAATATTTTCCAATAAACCACCCAGAGATTCCAAGGTATTTTGTTTCTGGCAAATTGAAAAGAAATCTTTGTGACTCTTCTCATACTGATTCTATTTCCTATTTTATTACGTTGGTAACTTGAGGTTATAGCAAACGGTGCCATGCAATGAGATTTAACCCAAAACCACATGGTTGTGAAGCAATTTCCTTAACCTTAGTCATGAATGTAATGATGATAATGATGATGATTTACATACAACTAAAGTAGCTTACTTTAAAAAGAGTATAGGGTTTGGCACCAGGAATGGCATTCAGCTGTAGAATGTTGCCTCAAAAATCCCTTATTTAACCCATGCCATCATGGAAAAGGACATAAAACGTGTGTGTGTGTGTGTGTGTGTGTGTGTGTATTGGCTGGTGAAGAAAAAGGTATCAAGACATAGAACACATGTCAATATGAGCAAGATATGAACTTTGCAAGTCACAGTACAATGTCAGTATGAGCAAGATATGAACTTTGCAAGTCACAGTACAAGCTACTAATTTAGGAGAGCAGTAACATTGAGATATAGGGTAGAGAGTACTCAATATTTCTCATCACATGGGATATCCTCTGTAATGCTGGTGGTATGGAAAAATGTGCCCTCTTCACTCTATAAATTGATTGGTGAAAGAAGAGCATCTAGCCATAGTAAACATACTTTCGGTAGTTAGACTGTGAGGGAAATGATGTTGAAAACAAACCGTTGCAGATATATGAGGGTCAGCTGAAAAGTTCTTAGGCTGAATATAAAGGAGTGATGCTAGATCTGTGAAATCTTGCATGCAATAATTTCAAGTCTTCTTATTAATAACTGCATTGTTTCTTTACAGGGACTATGTTGAAAAATAAACCTCATTTAAGTATCTTGGTCAGCTTATGAACTTTTCAGATAAGCCCCGTATATAAGGCTAAGGACAAACTCATTGCATTTTCTTTTAAATATAATGTTGATTTAAATTCTAAATCATTATCTGTCAGTGCAAGGAGTGTATGGCAATTGCAAAAAGTAAAAATCTTAGGGAGGCAGTGATGAAGTAATTTATCCATCAACCATAATGTTAGGCAAGCGGACATCAAGATTTTCGAAGTTAGTATCATATGGTTGTGGTGATTTAGAAATGACAATAGAATTAGTAATGAAATTAGTAATGAAATGCATCAATTGAGGAAATCAAACCAATCAAGATTTCACAAGTGTATAATGGGGATGAAACTTGGTTGCATTGGCAGTCACTACGGCAGAATACCCAAGCTTTTAAAAATGAAGCCCCCCTCCCCCCTCCCCCACATCAGGTCCTTGAGTAAGGAACATTTTTCAGTATTGTTTTGCACAATGTGGTGAAGATGATGCCATATCTGATTTTTTTTAAATGGTCTATCAGTTATCTGTGCAGTATTACCATTCCAAGAAATTATATTTCAAAATATCTTCAATGACCAGGTTTTCTCACATCATACTTGTGGTGCAGTTGTTACTAATTAAGCACAACATATCTATTCATTCAGGTGATCAATAACTCATCAGTAATGTTATGGGTACCATGTAATCCAGCACACCCTACTTCATGGTTCAGTAGTCAGCAACTAAACTGCCCCTCCCCCACCAGACCCTTGATGAGGAGTATAAGTGGAACCCCAACAGTACAACAAACAAAAGCTGTTAATAAAAGGGGTGAATGAACTCCTCAGAGTCAATGGCCAACTATGAGTTAAATAGCCTCACTAACCCACAACTGGCCAATCATGACATGACAAGACTAAAACCAAACAAAGTGGTAGAGGTCAACAAGGGAGTAGTTCCTCCAACAAGAGTGAGAAGGTCCTGGATTGGATGACAGTAGAGTAGGGAGTATGTTCCTGCTACCCAACATTATAGCCATAATCCAGACAAGGGATCAGGTACATTTGTAACAGGCAAGAGTTTATACCAACAAAAAGAGACAATCTTAGGGAAGACAAATGAGGACAAAGAACTACAACCGTTGTAGAAATGAGCAGCAGCAACAACAACATTAGCCTCAGCAGCAGCAACAACAGCCTCGGCAGTAGCAGCAATGCCAACAGCCTCAGCAGCAGCAACAACAGCCTCGGCAGTAGCAGCAATGGCAACAGCCTCAGCAGCAACGGCAACAGCCTCAGCAACAACAACAACCTCAGCAACAAAAACAGCTTCAACAGCCTCAGCAGCAGCAACAACAACAGAAGCCTCAGCCTCAGCAGCAACAACAGCATCAGCTGCAGCAACAACAACAGCATCAGCTGCAGCCACAGCCTCAACAACAACCTGAACAGCAGCAGCAACAACAACCTAAACAGCACCAGCAACAACACCAGCAGTAATAACAACGGCAGCAGCAACAATAACAACAGCAGCAGTAACAAAAGCCTCAGCAACAACAACCTAACAACAATAAGGACAAGAGGAATAGTGGGGCATAAGTGTGTAATGGAACTCGGAACAGTCAATATTGAATAAGAAGAACAGGTTTCTGTGGCAACAGAGTCTGCATGTGAAGCAGGCAAAAAAAGGGGATTGTTGAGGGAGGGGGGAAGTAGCAGGTAATGTGTGGTAGAAAGGGAGCAGGGAGGGAGAATCACTGTGGAATGTTTAGGAGCAGGATGGCTGCAATAGTGAGGAGGAAGAAGATGTCGATAATGGATGTTGCTGTTTCTTAGCTTCGGGTAAACACTAATTGTAAGGAGACCCACGATCAAAGAAAATATTCTAGCCATGACTATATACGGATATCTAGGACATTATTTTATGAGTTCTTTATTTTTTTAAAAGACATTAGAAGTATGACTTGAGGGAATTTAGCAGCTATTTCCAGCAGGGTGAACGAACGCATAGCGACTCCCTTTGTTGATCTTGGTGGTAATAATGATGAGTTCCATAATGATTTGTGGTGGTGGTGGTGTTGATGTTATTAGTGGGATATTTTTAAATGAATAAAATTTTATGTTGTCACAATGAAACAAATCTCTCTATTTCTCTCTCATATTAATTATACCCACTCTAAGCAGTTTATGTACTAATTAACGTATAGTGTCCACGCTGGGTTGTGAATTCGAATTTACAACAAACAATTTTTGATTTTTGTAAATTAATTGAGTGGACTTTAAGGAATCTAACGGATAGCTCGTTAAACATATGTGTATGTGTGTGCGAGCGTACGCCTTAATTCAGCCAAACATGTCGTAAAGATGTGGGTGGAAATGGGATAATTTTATTAATATTATCTATGATTTTAGTAGATTTGTGCCTAGGTTAGACGAAAATTATAATTATCATCATCATTATTACTATTGGCAGTATCAGTAGAGGGTCGGACACCATGCTTTCCAGCATAGTTACGTCCCTTTACGATCTGAGTTCAAATCCCGCCGAGGTTAACTTTGCCTTTCATCCTTACGGGGTCGATAAAATAAAGTACCAGTAATGCACTGGGTAATTGCTGGCCTTGTGCCTAAAGTAGAAACAATTATTATTCTTTTACGTGTTCCAGGCGACAGACTGAGGCCATGCTGGGGCACCGCTATAAAGATAAAATAATAAATATTGTTGTTGCTGCTCCTGCTGCTGCTACTATTACTACTACTACTACTACTACAACCATGCCGGTAGGTCGTGGGTGTTCTCATACTTAATTCTATGTAAACTCACCCACCACCGGTTTTTGTAATGCCACCCCCACATCTGTCGTCTGTTTGATAGAGCATCGGACATTACACTTTGCGGCATATAGTTAGGTCCCTTTACATTCTGAGTTCAAATCCCGCCGAAGTTAGCTTTACCTTCCATCCGTACAGGGTCGATAAAATAAATTAGTAACGTCGATTTAATCGATTTTCCCCTCCCAAAAAAATTGTTGGCCTTGTGCCTAATGTAGAAACAATTATGTCCATTATTATTCATGTTATGTATCACTTACAAGTACAGCAGATAAACAGTGGTGTAGGCATCTACATCAAAACATTCAAACTTGTACACGAACACATGTACATGTAAAATGTTGCTTAAATGTTCAGCACACACACACACATTTACTGTGTAAATGACTTTTAGGACTAATAATAAATATATCTTTACTCGATGTGTTGTGTATCTAAATTTGTGTGTGTGTGTGTGTATATATATATATATATATACATACACATATATATACACACAAATTTATATACAACCCCAGTCATATATATATATATATATATAAATATTTGCTGTAAAGCAATTCGGCGAAACTGCAGTTGGGACTTTGAAGAAAAAATAGGTATATTTTTGTCCATTATTTCCTCGCATTTTTAATTTGAGATTATATATATATCTTCTTCGCTCACTTATTCCTAAGAGGGTCGAGTGGGCAGAGTCCTCAAACACTACCTCAGATATATATATATATATATATATATATATATATATATATATATATATATATACAACCCCAATATATACAGCATGTCCCCACAAAATATATACACACTTCAATAGCATTCTACTAAATATATGTATATATTTTTTGGGGGACACCATGTGTGTGTGTGTATATAAAGACCGAGAGGAAATGGAAAAATTATATGATATATAAAAATATACAAAGTTTAGAATCTACAATAATTATCCAAATTTCGAAATTTCCATTTAACACAAAATAACAAAAAGATCCCTCTTCTTATTTGAGGATTTGCTGTGAAATATATTACGGAATCTGTAAAATATGGTGAACCCTGGAGAATTTAAGATGCAGGCTCTAATAAAAATACGTTACATTAAACTTTTTTTTTTTTAGAATATATATGACATTGAAGTACAGTTAAAAATTTGGGAGATGTTTTTGGAGAGTATTGAGCACCTATTTATTTGGTTTACAGAACATTTAGGGGACTGAAGAATGTGGAATAACGTGTAGAATATAGAGGAAAATAAATAACTAAAAGGGTTTATTGGATGAGCAGAAAACTTAAGAAGACTTAAGAATTTATGTAGTATAATAGTGAATTCGTTGGAATGTAAGAAATAAATATATAGGATTAAGGTGCACGAAGCAATTTAAGGAGAAAGTGAGCCTATATTTATTGTATATATATATATATATATATATATATATATATATATGGAATTAAGTAATTCTCCGAACTAAATTCGTTCAATACCAAACCGCCTGAAATTGTCCCTGCTTCTAAGATACTAAGCTGTTTGTTTTAAAGTGTTTATATTTATTTAAAAACCTTCCAGCATAATTTTTTATAAGAACTGTTGTTATATTCTAAATATCAGCTTAATGAGAAAATTAGTTATATTACTAAATATTTTCCAAATCATTTGAAAATAATAGGCAGTGCTTTTCATTAAAAATATGATATCAAAAGGGTTAAGGAATAAATTTGAAGCTAAGGAACACACAGCCCCCGTGAATTCATTGAACATATAAGATATTTTAGATTATATAAGTAAGGAAAACAATTCATAAATTACATTGTGAATGATCTTCAGTTTTGATTATATTGAAAACCGAGAAAACATGATTACTTCAGTGGAAGAGAGAAAACAAACAGCAGGGAAAATTAAGATAATACGGTAAATTACCTTGCTAATTTGGTTCTTTCTTCATGTACATATGCTTTGTTTCCATAGTAATATTCAAGGATATAGAGAGAGATAGATAAATGGATAGAGAGAGATTGACAGGCAGAAAAATAGGTAGATATAGTATATGACAGAAGACTAAAATGTGGAAAGAAAAGATGACATAGTTAATGTTGTTGAAAATGTTTCCAAAAGATGCTGTTGTCTAGATTCAGTTTTACGTTGTTGGGAGGGAGGGGCAGAGAAATAATTATAAAGAAAAGAAAGAAAGAAGCTAGTTTGTTTGTTAGAAAGAAATACCGTTAGGCTGGAGTGGGGTAAGAGAGTAATTATTTAGCTAAGGAATATTCCCCGGCTAGTGAATGGTAGCAGCAGCAGCCTATACTAGAGCAGTCTCAAACTGTAGTAGCAGTAAAGCGGGAAGGAATTCCCAACACGTTTCATAGGTTAGTGTTGTTGTTGCGGTTGTTACTATTAATACTACTGTTGCTGATATGTTAGTTATTGTTGGTGGCGTTAGAGTTGTTGTTTTGTTGTAGTTTAGCTCTTTTTTTATTTTAGAAAAATAGATTTGTTGTTATTTATTTTTTGCTCTTTAGAGACGGGTAGAGAAAGGGTAGAAATGTAGAGAGAGAGGGTAAAGAAAAAGGTAGAGATATATAGAGAGAAGGGGAGGTAGAGAGAGTGGTGGTAGACCGAGAGCTAGGATAGATAGAGAGAAGTTGAGAGTGGGAAGGCAAAGAGAGAGGGGGCGTAAAGAGACAGGGAGAAACGAGTGAGGGGGGAGTAGATACAGTGACAGAGACTGAACATGGGAACATGTCTCCATTAACTTATCCCTTACTTCTATACCCACTAGCTACTCCTTACTCCACCTTAAGGAGGGAGGGAGGTAAGTGGTGCTTCTTTAGAAAACAGCAGCGATGGTGGCTACATAGGGTGGGATGGTGGTAATGTTATTGATGATGGCGATGGTGGTGCTGATGTTAGTGCTATTGACAATTACACAAGAGTCGGATGGTAATAGTATTAATAATAATGGTGGCACTAGCGACAATGGTGATGGTGGTGGTAATAGTATTATAAAGTGGAAGGGGCTGCAGGAAGCAAGAAAGGGGGCAGGTGATGGAAGAGAGGGTAAAAAGGTAAGGGTGAGGCAGGGGCAAATTTATATTTATTGCAAAGGAGCTTTTCAAATTGCAGCTGCAACAATGCACATAGATGTAGTACGGATGCTTAAAAGTGTGAAGGGAGATGCAGTGAAGAGATTGTTGCTGCTACTGCTATTGCTATGGTTGTTACCACTGTTGCAGCTGCTGTTGTTGTAGTTGTTATTGTGCAGAACATCATTACAGTTAATTTAATAGAAACAAAAAATTACAATTGCATAAGTTAGACGAAGATCTTGTCTAAACTTGACTTTGACAACTCTCCAATCTAAATTTGAGTTAGAGTAACTAGGCAGATCAAAACATACTTTGAACCACACTTGTGATTGACTAGACCCTAGTTTAAAGTTGAGCTAGACTAGATTGATCTAAACTTGTGATTTACTAGACTCTGGTTTAAAGTTGAGCTAGACTATGTATATATATATGGATCTGTAATTCTTGATGGAGTTGTGGGGGTGCCATTGTGATATATGAAGTTCAGAGAGGAAATGAGAAAGAGATATAAAGGGACAATTGAATCCAGTACTGGACTGATGCCTTTTTCTTGAGAGGATGAAAGGCAAAGTTGACTTTGGTAGGTTTTGAACTCAGAGATCAGGGAGCCAGAATGAATACCACAAAGCATTCTATCTGATGTTATAATGACACTGCCAATTCATTATCTGACCTAGACTATACTTAGATCTTGTAATGGACAAGCCTAAACTTGATAAGTACATTTGAATTAGAGTTGCTCTATGCCTTGACATCAGCATGTGTGGGAAGCCATACTAATGTCACTGTGAAGCCACTGTTGGTTAGTTTGAGCTACTTACTGTTTTTTGTTGTCACAGTGTCATTTTCCTATCCATGCTACTTTGAATATCATTAAAAGGAGCCTTGATGTGGCTGAGTGGCTGTTATAACTGGAACCCATTGGCCTTGACTGTGTTGGTAAACACTCAGATAAGACAACTTTATTCTTGTTTGAGACAGATAAGTCACCTGTCTAGGTTGTCACATTTTGTGACAATTTCTCCTATACCAATCTCATTGCTTCAGCCACAAACCTGGGCATCACTGCCAACACAGGAGTGAAATGTGACCAAATACCAGGTATAGAGTGAACAATTCCTTTTTGTGCTGGTTACCAATGATACCTCTATTGTTCTCAGTCCCCTTGAGCCATTTTCTTCCTCTAAATCAGCTCAAGGCATTAGAGGAAGGAGCTCCATGAGGTGGAATAACAGATGCAGCATGTATCACTGGCTGTTCTGTGTGGCAACAATCTTGTCTGTGGTGTGAAACTGAGGTATGCCATCCAGCCAAGGTTTGCCTCCTACCCATTTCTCCCATCCCATTTTTGTCATTCATAAAAATTTATAAAAACTCCAGTTAGACTAGAATCTGGTATAAACTTGAGATTGACTAAATAGACTCTGATCTTGACTCAAGTCTAAACATGTGTTAGACTAGATTTTCATGAAAATGTATGATTGATTAGACTCTAACTTAAACCTCACATTAATTAACTCTTTAGTAATTACATTACTCTATACTAGCAGAAAAACCACCCTTCGGGTGTTTTTCTGCTAGCATGTGTAGTGTGCATATTGATATTATACGCAAGTATATATGCTTGTAGATATGATACACCAAATAAAATTGACAATATACACAGAAATTGAACGAAGACCGTGTTACACTGTATTATGTAATCAGTAACGTAACCCATGATACATTAAAAAAAGACGATATTATATATAAACTGCATTAGGAGAAAATTAGTGACAGAAATATATGAATGTTTATTTAAGCGATTGCTAACCGGAAGTGTTGACATTTGAACATTTTAAAGTTGTGAATCTTTAAATAAGCAATAAAATATCAACAGCTACGAAATTTAGTAGATAAATTATGTAATATTCATTCATTATTTATTCAAAGTTAACTTTGCCTTTCATCCTTACGGGGTCGATAAAATAAAGTACCAGTATTACACTGGAATAATTGCTAGCCTTGTGCTAAAAGTAGAAACAATTATTTATTCAAAGTAATCCAACTTATTTTACAAACGGGATAAAAAATATATTCTGGACGCAGTCCCGCATTCCTTACTTTATTATAGTTTAGATTTACTATTGTATTTTTGTGGTAAAGGCTTTATCTCACATAATATCGAATCTATGAGATTTTGATATTATTTATTTTGAGAACAATACTTTAACATTAGTATGAGTGGCCAGTTACAGCCAGTTTGAACAGAAAGAAAGAGGTAATGGAATTCTGGCTGGTTTAAATGCTTAAGGGTTAAGCTCTGGTCTAAACTTAAGTGAGACTTAACTATTTTATTCATTTAATTGTTTCATTTAGAAGAATGTGATCATGCTGGGGCACCATGTTCATATTTTTCTCCTCCCTCAAAGGACTGGACCCAAAACATTACTCATTATCATCGTCGTCATCATCATCACTGTTTAACGTCTTATTTTCCACGCTTGCATGGATTAGACAGGTCGTCCACTTCTCCCATCCCCCTTCCATATTCCTCCTACATCTTAATCACTCCACCTTTCACCAGCTAAGTACTCCACCCTAGACCTACCTCTCCATCCCCTACATACACATGCCTCCATCCCCACATTCCACATCTGAGGCACCTCTCTTGACTAACCCATGTATACAAGTATGGAAGGATGAACATGGTCTACAATACTGCCAAAATGGCTAAAAGATCTCAGTCTACCCTGTAAGATGGTTATGCTGGTGACACAATAAAAGCTCCTAGTTCACCATGTTGGTGTCATGACAAAAGAGCACTGTTAGGTAACATGACAAAAAACCACTTACTCCTCTCTACAAGGTGGTCGTGCTGGTGACATGACAAATAGGCACCCAGACTACTCTGTAAGGTGGTCATGCTGGAGACATGACAGGAGGCACCCAATCCACCCTGTAAAATAGTTGTGTAGATGGAACAACAGAAGGTGCCCAGTCTGGCCAGTGGAATGGTCGGGTTGGTGACATGACAAAGAGTATTCAGTCTGCCCTGTAAGCTGGTCATGATAGTGACATGACAAAATGCACTCTGTCCACTATGTAGGGTGGTCATGTTAGCGAAACGACATGACAATAAACGCTCAGTCCACCCTGTAACGAGGTTGTGATGGTGACATAATAAAAACACCCAGCCCAAACTGTAAAGTGGTCATATTGGCAACACAGCAAAAAAGCACTCAGTTCACACTGTAAAATGGTTTTCTAGTGCCACAATAAGAAGCAGCCAATCTACACTGTAAATGTAGTTGCTGTTAGGAAGGGCGTCCAGCCAGAGAAACTGAGCAAGAAATAGTTCTCTTTGAGCAAGACACGGTCATCTGATCTGACTTGTCTCACAATGGGGAAAACTTGTCTAATCCATACGAGCATGGTAAATGGCTATTGAATGGTGATGATGATGATATATATATATATGTTATTTAAATTTAAAATGTAGAGAGAAAGAAGCATATATCATTTAAGAAACACGTAGCATTTTGTACACATATATAAAGCAAATATTATACAGGAAAATATGAATACTTTAAGATGATAAAAAGCCATTTTTTCATAAACCAAAGAACAAAGTAAAACCATCGATCTAAGTAATCAATTATCGATTAATAACTATCAATTTTGGTAAAGCACTGAAAGACAAGATCTAATCGTCAGTCTTATATGCTTTCTCTCTACATATATCTTTGGAATTTAAATATCATATTTCCCTGCGTCGAAGACGCTACTTTTTCCTAAAATAAGTCTCAAAAATCTACCATGCGTTCTGGAGGCCGAAGGTTGTTTATTATTGTTTTTTTTTTATTTTTGGTTGTCAAAATTAAGGTGCATCCTCAAGGACGAAGCGTCTTCGGTGCTGGGAAATACGATAATTGATGCCCTGAACTAAGGTCCAGTGAGCTTATTTATTGAGAAACATGATCATCATGCATATTAAATATATATTGATACCTTAACATAGTATATATATTTATTTATATATATATATATATATATATATATATATATATAAAATTATGAATGAGGGGCTCTTTCTACTGACATGGCTTTAAAAAAGACGCTGTTTGCATAATTGCAAATGAATCAAATATTATTATTAATATTCGAAAAACTCAGATTACATTTATTATATATATATATATATATATATATATATATATATACACAATGATATTAAATAAATGGAAACTATATTTATAAAACCATATTTATTCTATTATATATATTTCAAGGGTACTAAAACTTTGTATTTTGTCTGATGAGAGTGAACCAAAGTTTTAGTATCCTTGAAATATATATAATAGAATAAATATGGTTTTACAAATCTAGTTTCCATTTATTGAATATCATTGAATATTATTCTCCAGAAAACTTGTCGAGTGCTTTGAATCAGTTATAAACATATATATTTGTTGAATTACCAACAAATTAAATATTCCTTTTGCTTATATATATATATATATATATATATATATATATATATATATATATATATATATATATATTAATTCAAAATATTAATAAATGTGGACATTCACGTAATCAAAATATATTTTATTATATATATTTCGGAGGTACTGTGCTGTTTTTTCAGTACGTCCTCATGTATTTTATCTGATGAGGACGTACTGAAAAAACAGCACAGTACCTCCGAAATATATATAATATAATATATTTTGATTACGTGATGTCTACATTTATTAATATTTTGAATTAATAGTAATAACTCCAGCAAACTTATTACTATTGAGTGCTTCTAATCTATTGTAAAACTATATTCATTGATTAATCAATGAACCCTTGTTTAACTTTTGGTTATATATATATATATATATATATATAGAGAGAGAGAGAGAGAGAGAGAGAGAGAGAGAAAGAGAGAAAGAGAGAGAGAGAGGGGGGGAGAAATGGATAGGGGGAGTGTGATATGGATAGATAGACAAACACATCTGAGAGACAGATATATATACTGAGAGTGGTTTGAGGTAGGAGATAGTAGATAGTTTAGTTTTTATTCCCCTCTCACCACCACCAACTACAACCACTACAACCAACACAACCACCACCACCACCACCACTACAACTACAACCACTACAACCAACACTATCACCACCACCTCCACCACTATAACTACAACCACTACAACCAACACAATCACCACCACCACCCTACAACTACCACCACTACAACCACCTCAACCACTACCAACACTATCACACAACCACCACTACCAATCCCCATGACTACCACCACCACAACCACAGCCCCCCCCAACAGCTACCACCACTAAGACCCCCCTCCACACACACACACACACACACATGCGTGCACAACACACACTACAGAATAAAAATGTCATCAGGTGAGTCATCACAACAGATATTTGAGGACACAAGGATGAAAGACATGAGATGAGAGGTTTTTAGCTTACAGCTGTTGAGGCTGTATTGGTGTCCACATTGCTGTAGTTAGGAGACACATACAAGACACCTTTCTCTCTACCTCTGCCTCTCTGTCTTTCGCTTTCTATGTCTCTTTCTTTCTAGCTATCTCTGACTATTTGTCTGCATGTCTATCTCTCTCTCTATCTGTGCCTGTTACTCTATCTCCGCATATTATGTCACATTTATTGTGTGTGTATGTGTTACTGTGTGTCCTTCCCTCTGTATTAGTCTCTGCATATGTGTATGCAACAGTGTGTGTGTGCATCTACATATCTGAGTGTATGCTTGTGTGTATGTATTGGTATGAGTGATTCTGTATGTGTCTGTATGCATGTGTTTGTGTTTGTGTGTGTATGTATCTGTATTACTCTATATGCATGTGCCTCTGTGTATATATATCTGTATGTGTGGCTCTGTATTCAGCCTGTATGTATGTGTCTGTATGTGAATGTACTAGGCACAACTCTGAATCCTTATGGTTGCAAAGGTTTCCTATGTAACTTTGGTGCACTGGGTTCAATCCTACTGCATGACACCTTCAGGAAAGTCCCTTCCTTCTACCAACCATAATCAAAGATGGACCCAAGGCTTGTGAGTGAAATATGGTAGCCATAAAATGTATAGAAGACTATCAGATGGATATATGGAGACGCATATACATATATATATATATATATATATATAGAATGTCGAAGTGGAGTCTCCACTGATTGCTGCGCCTGCTTGCCTGAGGACTGTGAGCGCCTGAGCGCATTCAATGTACCAGGCGCCCATCGTTTTCGGTCTTTTCTTGACCCAGGACTGCAGCTCCGTCAGCGAGACGAGCTGTGGGAAAGTCTGTCTCACAAACGGTGCCCACACTGGTTGGAGGTCGGTGAGGAATACCTGGAGATGCCGCAGCCTCAGCGCATGTTTGCGCATCATCAGCCACGGCATTCCCAGCTCTCCGTTGGAAGGGTGCTGACAGCAGACGGATCTCCTCATCAGCGGAGCCTGCTTCTTCCACAGAAACTGGAAGAGCATGCGTTCCATCTTGGCGAGGTGTTATAGATAGATAGATAGACCAACAGACTGACAGATAGATAGACGTATATATATATATATATATATATATATATATATATATATATATATATAGAGAGAGAGAGAGAGAGAGAGAGAGAGAGAGAGAGAGAGAGAGAGAGAGAGAGAAACAGATATGCACAAATAGAGGATCATCTTGTCACTCTGTCAAACTGATCCTGCCTAAGACTTACATTAACCATATTTTTAATGAAATGGAATGAACCTTCATCAGTTTCAATGGTGAGTGTTCACCAGCTTGCTCATGAAATGAACATGTAAATGGATGAACAATCCTACATACACGTAGGGAGATTCAGAGTAACACAGCGTGTGATGAGGCCTTTAAATTAAAGGTTCTGACCACCCATCGGGCTTTGAAACACTTTCCATCTACCCAGTTTCTCTCACAAGACATGGGCCAACCTGTGGCTATGGTAGACGACACTTGCCCAAGATGCCACAGTGAATTTCGTTATAACGGAATTTCACTG